>OX465298.1:152699811-153299811 GCA_949987735.1 Leucophora obtusa
GGGCATGCCGGTTATACGATACCCTACACCAGTCTGGTTGGCTGGCTTGAAATGGACTTGTGTGAAAGTTTGTCAATAAAATATTTAAGAATATTGGTAAAACGGTAAGAAATTTTGATTTTACCTAAGTTAGATGTATTTAACAGAAAATCGGAAATATGGTCCATATGGGCGATAGGTTCAAATATGGACCGATTTTAACTAGAATCAATAGGCTTTGTTCTTGGGCCCTTCTAATTTTTGCCAATCTCTAATTCTCAACAAATAAAAAAAATGTTTTAAAAATATTAAACTAATAATGTTTAAAAAATATTAAACAAATATTTTGTGTTTGGGGACAATAATCTAAATTAAAAAAATTATTTCAAGCTAAAAGTAGTAGTGGTACTAAATTTAGTGGAAAACTTATATAAGTATTGAAGTGTCACATATTTTTTCAAGTAACTCCACTTTTCATTTTGAAAAGTTAACATTTCAATCTCTGCTACAGAATAGACTTACGCTACTAATGCGGCTTTAACTTTACTTTCTAGTATATTTTCAATGACTTGTTTTTTAATTAACTCTTTTGCAAAAATTTGTTACATTTAGTATTAATGTAATTTCCAAACAAAATAGATAATTAATATCACAGTGCCCTTTTCTAATATAATTTACCCTTCATTTTGTCATCTATTGTTAAACGACCACCATTTAGCAAAATTAATGGACAATAATAATTTAGCTATACTAATTACATTTACTAAATAATCCCGCAACAACCACAAAATTGTTTGCAAACAAAAAGTGTGACATCCATCATTGTCTTGTTTGGAAAAATTGTGAGATTATATTAAAACTTCTAATTTTACTAATACACAAAAATAGGTCACGGAATTACAGTATCGTAAATTATTAACCGCAAATTACAATTTAGTAAAATATTAACCGCAACTGGAAAGGGACACAGTAATGACACATTCAGAAATTATACTTAGATTGAAAAAATTATGAAAAAAACCGTATGATTAAAAATAAAGTCTACTTTAAATTTAAAATACTCCTTTATATTAAGGGCCAATAATTTTATAAGTAACGTTTTCATTAACAAATGTGATATTTTCAAGTAAGTTTACTTTATTTTAATACACCTGCTTCCAAACTAATACATTCTTTTATATTAAAGAATAAAATGTCAGGAGTATGGAAATACCTCACAATAAGGAACAATGCAGCGCAGTGCAATATTTGCCCTAAAAGACTAATGGTTAACGGAGGTATCTAAATTTGGTTATCCGAGATCTAAATTTGGTTCACAAAAAAAATTGATGGTTATGCAATTTCTCTTGAAGAAAACAACAACAAGAATAACATTCCAGCTAAAATTAGCAAAGTACCCGAAGAAAAAAGTGTAAGCTGAATAGGAATTGAACGTTTTATGGTAAGGCAAACATTTCCTGAAATGGTATCCAAATTAGCCGCAGTCGACGGAATGGCAATCCGCAACATAACTAGATCTGCGTTTATTCGATAAAGTTTTTATAATAAAAACCTGGCATTGCCAAAAAATTAAACCGATGTATAGAACATTATATTAAATTACTACACTCAAAAAAAAAGTCAGTAAAGACAGCAAAAAATGTTGCTGCATCAGCAAATTTTTAGTCAGGAGCGTGCTTGCAAAAAAGTTGGTAATTTCAGCAAAAGGTTTGCTGAAAATCAGCGAGCTGATTTTTACCAAAAAAAATAGTAATCTTCAGCAAAAGTTTTGCTAACACTTAGTCGACTGCAAATGAAAAAAATCCTTGCTAAAATCAGTAAACTTTAAAAAAAATGGAAGTAGTGCTTTAAAAACTACTTCTTTCACTGCTTCACAAGTTTTCGTTAGTGTATTTTTACTGCTTTTTTAGAAGTTATTCTGAACAACTTCCAAAAATCACTTCTTTCATTGCTTCCAAAGTATCCTTTATTTTATTTTTACAGCTTTTTTAGAATTACTTCTGAAGAACATCCAAAAAATCACTTAAGTATTGCTTCTAAAGAGTAATTGCTCTAAAAGTGATTTTGGTATCATTTGTCATTTCCATACAGAGGGTCGCGGGTTCGATTCCCGACGGGACCAATATTTTTTTATTTTTTATTTTATTAACTTTTTTTTAATATTTATAATTAATTTTTTTAAATTCAATATAAATATGTTTAATAAAAAAAAATTATGGGAAATTGATTTTTATGCACCTTTAAAAATAGTACCGAAAAAATATTAAATTGGTGTGCACCTTTTACACTTGTTTAATAAGTACCTTTATTGAAGAGAATAAGGAACAAAAGCTCGCAGTAACAACCCAGCAAAAATAGTTCTGCTAAAGAAGCAATAAAAGCATCACTACTATAGTAAAGGCATCACTTCTTTTCTAATGGTTTCATCGATGAATTTAACGTTGGCATGTCATAGGACGGAAGCATTCAAATATAGCTACTTACCATTACTCATGCTTTTTATTCTTAAGAAGCAATCAAGATGCTATGTTTAGATACTCTCTAGTATGCGTGAAAAATATGAATATATTGTAGTATTGATATTATGATATTTAACGTAAAACTTATATTTTATTAAAATTGTATTTTGATTTTCAAAAATTGGATTTTTAGGGAGGCGTTTTTACTAAATACGCCAACGCCTTATCAGTTGATGATAGGAAAATGTCACCTGAAATTCATAAAATACCAACTGTAAGTTAGAAAATATAAATCGATATTCCAAAAACATCAATGTCCTTCAATTAGAATTCAGAAAATATCGATTTAGATTCGTATTCATTAATTGCAATTTATAAAATATCAGTTCAAATTTAGAAATTATGAATTGTAGTAGATTTTATATTTTTTAAATTTTAATTTATATTCTCTGAATTTTAACTGATGATTTCTGAATTACAATTGATGTATTCTGAAAATCAATTGATGTTTTCCGAATTACAAGTGCTGTTTTTCTGAACTTCACATGACGTTTTCGAAATTTCTAATGCAAATTCTGAATATCATTCTAATTTTTTTAATTTATCAAAAAAAAAAGCATTTTAAATGGTTTTTTTCTAAATTACAGTTGCAAAAGATGTTAACTAAATACAAAATGTCAAAAGGTTTTGAGAATTATTTGAAACAAAATTAAATTTCAAAGAAAGTTGTCAAACTGAAAAAATTGTAAAACTGTAAAAGTGGATCTTACACAAAAGTTTACACAAAAGTATGAAAAAAGATTTTATAAAAAATAAAAGTTCATTAAAACAGTTTTCTATAAAAAATTTTGATTTTGAATGATTAGAAAATATTTTGTACTATGATTTCAAAAACTATAGAAATATGAAAACTTGTGCTTCAGAAGCAATGAAAAGGGTGATTTATTAAGATTATCATAGGTTTATATCCAAATCACTACATTTGGAACATGAACGCATGAATACTTTCGGAAGTTCCTTTGAATAACTTCCAAAAAGCACTTAAAACATACTAACAGAAACTAAGGAAGCAATGAAAGAAGTTATAACCAAAGAATAAATTCCACTTTTTTTTGCTGGGAAAGTGGTGTTTTTAAGCCAGTCTGCTTTCATACCAAAGAATACCTCAGCGGTAGAGCTCTAGACTAGCAATCGTGAGGGCGCAAGTTCGATATCCGGTGGCAGCAATAAAAAACTTTTGTAAAATAAAAAAAATTATTATTATTAAAAATTATAATTTTTTTTCCGAAGAATTTTTTTTAAATTTTAATTGGTGAAAAAGAGCTTCCTTTGCACTTGTTCAAAAAGTACTGAAAAAATGTTGAAGTGGGCGTACTTCTCTCCTATGACAACTCAATGTTAAAATCATTAGTGTTTGAGTTCAAAACGAAGTGCATCTAGATCATCAATTGTAATGCTTTTTCTACGGCTTCGGCATCTCTTTTTTTGCTAGGTTTATATACCCCAAACTGTAAAAAATTATACCATTTCTCAAATTCTCTTATCAAACTTAAATTTTATAAAATAACGAACGCACCCCATAAATAGGGAAATTTTGGTCTTATTTGTATCCCTCTGAACAAATTTTCACCAAAAAGCGATATGTAAGTTATTTATCTAGTTAACTTATCCGCAAAGTCTCGTGACTATATTTTGTATTGACTTGGATCTGAAGGACAAAATCTGTGTTAAACAAATTAAAAACTATAAATACATTTTTTAATTTTCCTGCTTTAAAATGGACATAAGTTCCATTCCTGAAGAAATTAGCAACTTAAAATTTTCATGCCGCAGTCTATCATTCTATCACTCATTTAAAAAACTTTGAGAAAGCATGTGCCTCTAAAGTCAGTTTCAACAGATCTCGAAATATTTTTAAAATGAAAATATATCAAACGGTTATTAAGCTCATGTCTAGAGCATAAAAATTTAATTTTTTACTTACGCGGTTATACCAGAAAACCATACAATTTTAATTTTACTTAGGCATATTAAGTATATTACGTGTGCAATGTACAATAATCTCCACAGACTTAAACCAACAGATAAAGCTATTATCATAAATACAATCAATCTTAAAGTAAAACCACAAAGAAGCTACTAAAAAACAGCCAAAATAAACAATAAATTCGTAAAAAGAAAAAGAGCCTCGAGGTTAAATTGTACTAAGAACTCTTAAGCCACAAAAATACTTTTAAAAATCATTATACACCAAGGATAAAAAAAAATCTGTAAATACTAAAGTAATTCTTTAGACAAACAAAAAATGGAACTTTTTTAAAAATCTCATTTAAATATTTATTATACGTATGTCTAAGCACACATATAGAGTCTAACAAATTCTAAGAAAAACAAGCAGAAAAAATGGTATTTCAGCCAAGTAAGTGCATGTAAAATATGTTTAAGATCCCCTTGAAAGACTTAGGATAAAAAAATATATAAGAAAATATATCAGAAGAATTAGTCCTGATTGTAAGAAAAAGCGTTTAAATGTTTTTGCTTTACAACGAAAATAAAAAGAAGTAAATGCTTCGATATATATGTATGTTCCCAGCATTACCAAGTAATGATATGTCATTACCTTTTTCATTACTTTAAAATACAAAATAATGACTTACGGATAATAAGTTATACAAGTACATATATATTCGTGCAAAGTAATCACTTACTGGTGATTGATTAAATAAGTACTGATTAAGTCTTTTTTATATTAACATTTTATTTATAAATTTGTTTTGAACTAAATAGGAAATTTTCCAAGGTAAAATGTTTTATTTTGCCAATATGACCAACTATTTTACAATGTAGGGTAGCCACTTATTTGATAACTTCTGAGTAACCACTTATTCTACCTTCGTGAGTAACTATTTATTCATTCACTATGGGTAACTAGTTATTCCCACTTTTTTTGTAAGCGAGAGGGTAATGACTACCCAAGAATTTTTTGACATCGCGAACAGAAGTAATGTTGCGAATAAATAGCCTGGTAAGTAGTGCTACTTACTCGCTTAATTACTCGGTAATGTCTGTTTTTGCTGGGTTATTTAACACCAGATCAATTACATAGCAAAATTTCATCCTGAATGGTTCCAATGCGAAATGAAAGTTCCCTATAGGTTATACATGATGTGACAAACTGCTCTTGATCAAAAAGTGGATCTTGGTAAATTAATTAACTTTTTTTTTTGAAAACCCCGATATTAATAAATTTGATTTTTTTCTGTTGAATTCACTAAAAAAAGATTTTTAAATAACCCTCGGATAAAAAATGTATAACAATTTCCTTTGCTAACCCTAAAATTAAATTTTCGTATATTAGTTAACAACAAGTTTTCAGAATATGAATATTTTTTTTTTCATACTAAATTTCTGAGGTGTGAAGAAATTTTGTTTAAAACCACCATGCAAACCTAAGTAAATTTTCTATTGGATTTTGAGAAAATGTTTCCTATTGACAAATTCTTAATTTTTGTAATAGAAAATTAAAAGTTTCAAAAAATTTATTCAAAAAGGTCGTTGTTGACATAAAAATATACCGAAATTCTAATATCCACAGAATTTTTAATCAAAACCTTCATATTTTGATGACACTATTTTAATTAGAAATACTCCAGCAAAAAAAGAGATGCAAAAGCAGTAGAAAAATTACTACAATTAATGATCTAAATGTACTACTTTTTTAGTAGAAACACCAATCATTTATAACAGGGTTTTGTCGTCGGCTGAGGTAGTTTAGTCATGTCCAGAGTCTACTTGAGGACCCGAAAACCTTAATTAGTGATTAATTAACTCTTGCCAAGATGTGAACGAGAAGCCTTATATTTGGTAGTTCATCGTTTTAGCGGTTTCCCTAAACCATAGAAATACAAATACTTTTATAAAGTTTCATATCCTCAGTTTTCAAATCAAAATCTTTAAATTTTGTGGACGCTCTGGTGTAATGGTTAATGCGTTGGACTGTTACACGTGAGGTTGCGGGTTCGAGCCCCAACCAAGGCAACATCAATTTATATAAAATAATAATATGTATGAGTTTTTTCTATCCCTCATACATATCGCAGCGTCCTCCTTCCGTGTTCACATATCACTTAACCCCACCGAAGTAAAATAATATAATAGGGCTATGAACTAAAAAGCTTCAACAATCACAGTGTTGCCATATTTAAAGCCCTTCATCTTTCACCACCTTTCACTTCTTCTCTATCCCATTTCCAAAGGAAGCAACACGTTAATTAATAGGAAGAATTTCCTGAGTGTTGCTTCTCTCAAAAAAAAAAAAAAAAATTATTTGAATCTTCCTATACTCAAATTCAAATTATAATTTTATTTGAATTGTCTTTCCAAATTTGACTTTTTTTTAAATCAGGATATATACAGTGCACAAAGAAAAAAGTTGGACACATTATATATTAAAATGAAACGAGCTGTAATCAATATAAGAGACAAAAAACGAAAAAAGGTATTGAAAAGCATAAAATTATTGTTAATTTTACCCAGGGGAATGGCATCACAAAAAAATTATTTATAAAAACATCGTTTTCACTAGATGGCGCTTTATTAAAAAAAACTGGAAATTTTCTTTTTCTTTTTAATTTAAATAAAAACAAACAACAAAGCAAAGAAACAAACGGATATCTCATATTTTATTATTTGAATGTATTCCGCGTTGTTTTTTTCCTTATTTTTAACAGTTTTCAGCAGTTTTTGAGATTTTAAATATAGGCTCAACTGATACTAATTTTAGCGCCCTCTACCGGTGAGTAGTGTAAGTTTTGATTTTCTATCTCTATAATTAATAGTCTCTGATTTTACGTACAATGTGCTTATGTTGTTTTAAAAATAACATGGTTGTTATTTGAATTTCACTTTGAAAATTCAAAGTGTCCAACTTTTTTCTTTGTACACTATATGTCCGAATGCCGTTTCGAAAATATTTGGAATGACTCCATACATTCGAAGGATTCCACAAACCATAGTCGAAAGATTCCAGAAAACAAATTTTGTTCAAATCCACCGGACAGATTCTCACTACTGACTATGAACAATTCCAGAGATAGTTTGAACATGTTACTGAAATTTTCAAAAACCCAACTGATCCACCGAATTCTGATTTAGTTGCACATCAACCACCCTTAAATTCGAACACAATTTCGCGAATGAACATCAACTACCCATCACTCTGCGAAATATAAAAGGCTATAATTGCGATGAAAACCGGTAAGGCTCCAGGAATTATGCCATTATGCAGCTGCCACAAAATTTTCCAAAAAATTATCCTTAACTGTATCGAGTGCAAGTTAAGCGAAACTTTACGGAAACAACAAGCAGGTTTTCGGCCCCAGCGAAGCTGCATAGATCGAATTGCAACTTTACTTATAATAATGGAACAAATAAATGAAATGAACGAATCTTTACATATAGTTTTCATTGATTTTGAAAAGGCACAAAAATATACGGGCAGCTTTGCAACACAGGGGAATACCAATAAAACTGTGTGATGTCATTAAGTCACAGTATACAAACTTTCAGTATCGCGTACGGCATAACAACCGATTGTCAGAGGCAATAAATGTTACAACAGAAGTACGACAAGGATATATTCTATCCCCACTTTTGTTTTAAATAGTGATCGACGAAGTAGTTATAAGCGCGATCGACACTCATCCTCAACATGGCATCATTTGACAACCCATAAAAATGGAGCTCCTAAACGATCTTGTATACGCAGACGACATTGTTTTGCTCTCAATTAGAAAATCTGATATGTAATCAAAAATTAATGATTTAGTCCGCCAAGCTTAACCAGTTGGATTAAAAATTCACATACACCCAGAAAACAGATTCGTTGTCGCAACCGAATTTATGCGGTCACATGTACTATCACATAATTTTATTATAATTTCGTTTCTTACCTCCGAATTGTATTAAACGCAACTGATTCTTAGTATTACTGTTGGTTATTCTAACCGAAAATATTAGTTGAAGTAACAGAAAATCAAAAGCTTTTATCGGTTGTAGGAATTGAAATAAAATATACAACTAATCCATTGGTTATTACAACAATTTTGATATAGTTATTATCCATACTAGCAGTTTTAATTAAAAAATACAAATATTTTTTAAATTATTTAACTTTTTATTGGTTTGAAATATACAAAATCTCATAAAAAATATTGCGAAAAACTTATGTAGAAAACACAACATATTTTAAAAAGAAAAAATTTATAAATTATTTCGCTCTCTGAGGGTGTTTTTTTGAAATAAAAACTTAAAATAATTGTAAATTCTTCTGTTGTATTCTGAAAACCATGACCATTTGTTGATTTTATCGGTAAATATCATTGCAAAATTTGAACATACACACATACTTATATTTCCAGACATTTCTTTTCACAAATTCAATAGAACAAAATCTTTTACAATCGAACTCTCAACATCGCTTCAGATCTTTTATTATTATAGCACAGAAGAAATAAAATACAAGAATTACCACAGCATGTGTATTGAAATCTTGAAAGTTATTCAAAACTTAAGAGTTTGTTTTATTGAATAACTAGATAAAATATGTACTCAAATATATCTTTTTATTCATAAAATTCGTTTGTTTCTTTTAATTGTAAATTATGTTTTTAAATGAAATTTCTATAAGTCATTTCCTTTTCCTTTTTTTTTTTTTTTTTGTTTAATTATGATGGAAACTTTTATTTTTAATTTATTTATTATAAATGTAAAAAAACTAAAAATTCTTTTTGTGCTGTTTAAGCAAAAATATTTGAAATTTTTTTTGTTTCAGCAAATATTCGATTAACACTATTTTCTTTCGGTGACCAACACCAAAAGAGGTTTTAATTAGGCGTTTTTTTTTTTTTGTTGTAACCGAAAAATAATTTTAAATTCCATTTTTTTGTATCGTAACAACTAAAAATTTATTGATATAACAACTAAAAATTTATTGAAAGCCTAATTTTAGTTTGAAAAGTTTTGTAATGATCAAATTCCAGTTTGTAGTCCCCAACATTTGGGCCTAAGCCATATTATACTATATTAAATTTAGTTGTAAAAGTAGAATGAGTTTATTAATTGGTTTTAAGACTTAGATTAGCAGCACCAACTGATGTGTCTGTTGTTGATACCTTCAATTGATTGACATTATGTTATTATAGTAATTATGTATAGAATTTATAGCAGTTTCAAGCATTTGGGAATTTTAATTAAAATTCTTATAGCCCATTTGATTTTTCTTAGTCGTAACCGATTTCCAATCAATCTTTTTGCTGTGTGTAGGCAAGACAAAATATATGAGCAACAGGCAAGTAGAACAAACCTTTAATATAGCCGGGTAGCCAATCGAATCAACCCGCGAGTTCACTTACCTGGGAAGCCAAATAACAGCCGATGGCGGAGCTCGTACTGACATTCTTCATAGAATAAAAAAGGCGAAAGGAGCATTTGCAGCTTTATACAATATATGGCGCTCAAATCAAATCTCTACAAACACCAAGATCCGATTGTTTAATACAAACGTTAAATCCGTATTGTTATTCGGTTGTGAAATATGGCTCTCCTCAATTGACCTAAACAACAAATTGCAGTGCTTCGTAAACGGATGCCTCCGATATATCCTCCGAATATGGTGGCCAAACAACTGGGTCTCTAACGAAGGGTTATATAGTAGATGCAGACGAAGGCGTGTAGGAATCGAAATAAGCCAAGAAACTCTCCAGTGGAATCCCCAAGGCCATAGAAGGCGTGGTAGACCAAGGAGAAGTTGGCGACGCAGCTTGTTAGACGAACTACAGATATATAATCAACAACTCTCATGGAAAATAACCGACAAGAATGGAGAAAGTTTGTAATGGCACTATCCGCTGACAATTTGGCATAAAAGCATTTAATTATATGCTTATTTCAAATGATGTCTATAGACATATTTCCAAATAACCAGGCGAACATTTTTGAAATGGTTCTGAAGTAATTTTCATTTTGGAAAATATGAGTTTATGTATTTTTAGAAATGTTTAAACAGAATAGAGTACTACAAGTTGTTTTTTTCCCCAACTAAAGCAAACTTCTTTTTATTATTATTATTTTAAGCAGAAATGCTTATTATGCAATTTGTGGCCTTAATATTAAAACAATAATAGTAAAATATTTTTTTTAACAAATATTAAAAAATTTGTTTTCTTTTAATTTTATTACTTTACTTTTCTTTCTATATACTGTTTATTCCTACTAAAAAAACAATATAACACCCCGGTAGAAAAATGCAATTGCCACAATGTCGACGTGACTTTGGAGACGGTAGTACGTCTACTGGAAATGCGTCGGATTTGCAACACTTAATGTACTGGCATGTTATTAAGATGGTAACATCAACAAACGTTTGGCCATAGTAATTAGGCAATACTGGCACAACGTTAGATTTTTTTTTGTATCCCAGTACATTTAATTAAATATTTAGTAGTTTACCAATATGTTATCGTATTGTTAGTGCACACGTGCGATTTTCAAAGCTCTCTTTAGGAATTTCACAAGAAAACAATGGGTAGATCTCTCTTGTGTAACTATTTGTATAATATATGTCAAATTATATAAAACTAACAAAAATTGTTAATTTTTATAAATTAATAAATTGTCGTTAATTTTCATAAAATACTACTGCCAAATCACGCATTTCGAAAAAAAACAACTGTGCTCTCCTAGTAAACTTTTTTTGTAACGTCTGCAATTAACACTTGGGCATGTGTATTTTACAACCTTTTTTGTTCTTGTTTTGTTTACTTTCGCATTTTTCAACTTTCTTTTCAACAAACAAAAAAAAAAAAAAAGAAAAAAACAACAAAACATTTGGCTTCAATAACAGGAAATAAAAAAAGTAAACGAAAAACTCAGTGCTTTAACTAATTTTTTTATGTAGTCGTCCTTTGTTATCGCCAATGGTGCTCATTAAGTGGTTAATATGTTTATATACTTAAAACCAGTAAATGGTTTATATCTACACTTATAAAAAAAGTTAGTACAAAAGTCTGTTAAACGCGTTCTGGCGCAAATGAACTGATTTTTTCTGTTATTTTGTCTTAAAATTTGGGATTGAACTAATATTTTTGTAAATCCCATTTAGCATAACAATTACTTTCATCCGTATTTGAACTAACTTTGCATCCTAATTTTTAGTAATTTATGTTTCTTAATTTTACAAATTTTTCAGCTAATTTAAACCCCAATTATTTCCCAAAGTTTATATTTTTGTGTCTCTGCTATCAATATCACATAGAGATGGCGTAATATTTTTATAATCTTTTATTTTATACACTCAAAAAAAAAAAAGTCAGTAAAGTCAGCAAAAAATGTTGCTGTGTCAGCAAATTTTTAGTCAGGAGCGTGCTTGCAAAAAAGTTGGTAATTTCAGCAAAAGGTTTGCTGAAAATCAGCGAGCTGATTTTTACCAAAAAAATAGTAATCTTCAGCAAAAGTTTTGCTAACACTTAGTCGACTGTAAATGAAAAAAATTCTTGCTAAAATCACTAAACTTTTTGCTGAATATTAGTAGACTGAAAAAAACTCAAAAAACTTGTAGCAAAATTTTACTTTAGTTAATTTATTTGCTGAAAATTTAAATATAGAATATGTGTAGAGTTGTTTTTCTTTTTTTGTCATTTCCGTTTCCAGACAAGCTTCGAAATCTACATCTTGTCTATCTGGTTGTCGTCCACGCTGTGAATGCGGTTATTAGCACAATTTTTGTAGCAAAATAAATTAGTAAAACATTAGTTCAAAATTAGTTTAGTGCTAAAAAAATATAACTAAAATTTTTGCTGAAAACGGAATTTCAGCAAAAAATTGCTGAAAACTAGTACACTTGATATACAGGACGTTTTACTAATTTTTCTACTAACTTATTTTTTTGAGTGTAGTCACAGAATGGCTTATATCTTGGAAACTAAGCGAGATAGAGCAAAATGGACAAAAATTCGATACTATAAACTTATCAATCTTTATAAGCCACGTATATTACGGTAGAGCCCAAAAACCAAGACTGTAAGCGACATTTCAGCAGAAATTTTTAGTTAAATCAGGTAATTTTTCTATTGAATTTAGCTCAAATTTCTTAGCTAAGTTAACTAGAATTGTCTGTGTATTTAGCAGTGTGTAAAATTTAGCTTACCTAAATTTAGCAGACCATAGTTCTCAACTTAATTGAAAATTCAGCTGGCGCAAATACAGGTAATATTTCCTATTATTTTAGCAGAATTTTGAACTATTTGTACGGGTGTAGGTCATGTAAAATCATTTAAAAAAACTTTCTAAAAATATGTATTATGATGAGATTCGGAAGGATTCTGTATATAGATAAGCCAAAAGTGTAAACGATATTCTCCAAATTAAGACAGTGTCCATTTGAAATTCTGCAATAGAACCCTGTTAAAAATATTTTGAAAGTGTTTTTAATTTTCTTCATAATTTTTTTTTTGACAGCATTTTTAATGGTCATTATCTTCACTTTTTTTAAACCTCTAAATTGGCATCTTTTTTATAAATGTATTTTTTTTTATTGTGTACATAATTTATGGGTATTGCGTAGTCGAGAAGTCACTAAAAAGTCAGTGTTTAACAATTAAATAAAATTTATTACTTTCGTTGGGGTGTTAAAGATAAAAATTGTACAAATTATTTTTTTAATATCACATTATATAAAAGATATGAAAAAGTGAAATAATTTCAACAAATATAGATGATGTTTTATTATTTTATGGTCAGAACTAAGAACGATGATTGTCCAAAATATTTCTTAAATAATTTCTGTTTGAAAATTTCTGACATTCTTAGTTTTGATTATAAAACTGGCTCATAGTATTTATAATTAAATAAATATTTAGTACTTAGATACTTATATTGATGAATTATTCGCCAGTCAAATTGAATTTTATACTAAATTGAAAAATTTAGGGGAAATAAGCAATTTAGGTTCATGATTAATATTTCCATTACCTTTTCATGGTGTAAACTCAGTAACAAAATTAATATATCTGACCTTCTCCGAGAAAAGGGACCTAGTGTGTCAAAAACGGGTTTGGACTTAACCCTCGAAGTGGCACATATTTTGAGCCCTTAGTTCTGGCACATGGTGTCTGGCCAGACCCCTATACATTTACATGCATTTGTATGGAAATAAGGGCTGTTTGCCGTTAAATTTTTTACTAAGATAGGAAAATATTTGTTATATTTTGTGTTTCTATTTCTTTTTACTATATTATTAGCTACCTTAGGAAAAAAAATAGACCTGAAAAAATCTTTGGAATGAAAAGAGCAACAATTTTTTTGTTCTATATATATTTCTCGTTATTATGGGTAAAGTAATAAATGTTTATGACAAAATAGAAAATTATTATGTAGAATACATTGATTTTTTTATTCAGAATTTTGCGGAAGGCAACAAAAACATAAATAATCTACTTTTGAATGTTGCTGACAAACAGGATTGTTGCATTTGCAGCAAAAAAAGCGTGTCTTACTGCGTATTTTGTCACCTTGCTGCAGGCAAATTCTGCAATCTTTTTTGGCAGCTAATGTGTCTGGACCACTGCGTGAAGCCACATAAAGGTTTGCTATATTGAGAGGTCTCCCAAAGAACGCTTCAAATGCTATACGAGTTGTTGGTTGAGCCACAATGTGCGGATTATTGATGCGATTTTCAACGTTGGCCAGTACCAATTGCTTTGCAAGTTTATATAAAAATATGCGTCTTCTTTCTTTTCTTGTATTTTCATCATTTAGCTTACATATAATGTAACTTGCCAATGCCATCACATCAATCAAGTTGCAGAAAAACGCGTATGTCCAGCGTCTGGTTGACCGTTTTGTTGTGTAGTGAGTTAGCATTTGATCCATCGTATCGACTCCAGCTTTAGTTGAATTATAAAATAAAATTGCTTCCGGTTTCATGGCTACGCCTTCAACATGTTTCGTGTAATGCACGGTTGAAATTAAATTGACTGCCTTATTTTTTGGGCACGTAGCTTCAAAGTGCAACAAGATTTTCATGAAAACCAAACACACTTGAAAGAATTGGTCGTCTGGTGCTCTTCATAACTTCCTTAGGAAGACATCTTTTGTTTGCTCGAATGGTGCCAACAAATGCCAGTCCCATAGCAGCAAGTCGTTTAGCGCCGTTCAATGAGGTGAAAAAATTATCAGAAATAATTGTTCTGCCGCTGTTTGCGTAACAATTTGCGAAATACATTAGAACGTTTTCACCTTGATTTATCTCCCGATTGTCTCCTTCCTTTCCAGTGTATAGTTTTCCTTTCAATGGAAATTTAGTCTTAGCATCGCATGCCCACCAAACTTTGATCCCATACCTTGCAGGTTTTGATGGGATATATTGGGTGAACTTTGTGCGCCCACGATACGGAAACAACTGCTCATCGATGGTGATATTTTCATAAGGTTCATAATAATTTTGCAGATTTTCATTGAGAAAATTCCAAAGGTCCCGGATAGGAGCTGGTTTATCTGTTTGCTGTCGGAATGCCCGCGTACGAATATTATCGAAACGAATATATCTGGACAGAGTAATGAATCGTTTGTGCGACATAGCCGCACGGAATATGGGCAGCGAATCAGAACGCCACAATATACTGGAGTCTTGCAAATTATTATGGCTGAGACCAGAAGCCAACAAAATCCCAATGAATGCATCTAGCTCAGTGCTTGTCAAATCAATCCATTTTCTTTGGGTAGACTCTGGATGTTCTTCATTCCATTTTCTAATTGATTCTCGCCCATGCCGATTTGTTTCACTAATGATGACGAACGTAATATTGGTTGAGAAAAATAGCTTGAATACCTCAACTGGATTGGTGAGCCTTGTTTTTGTTCCAGATTGAAAACGCATGATATTATGCTGGCGCAAACGAGATGCAGGGGGTTCAGTTTCTTTCCATTTAGTACCGTCTTTACCATAAAAACAGCCTGAGTCGACTTCATTTGCTGCTTCAGCATCATTTCCACTTTCTTCTTCTTCATCTACGTCTTCATCACTATCATAAAGTTCGTTAGGTTCAATTTCCAAATCATTTTCTATGTCTGATGAATCATCTTCTGGCACATAATCAGCAGTGTCGTCACCATCGTTTTCAAAAACATCATCATTTTCATCAGCTTCTACCTGACTTTGAAAATCACGCACTAATGCCTCTGACAATTGGGGTTGCAAATTCGCGCTACGCAAGCGTGTATTATAAATAAATTCCAGTTCATCAGCCATAATATACTAACAACGCAACAAATCTACCTGCGTAAAATTATTCACAAGTTCAAAATTACCGCACAAAAACTAGATTACTTCTTCACTGTTCAACGTTCAATGAATAACTAACTCACAAACAAAATCAGAAGAAAGAAAGAAGCATAAAAGAATAAAGTAAATACAAATTTCCAACTCGTGCCATGTGCTTTGCCTATGCGTTCATACAAAATGCATAGGTCTGGCCAGACACCATGTACCAAAAGTAAGGTGAAGATTTTTTATTTGGCTTTTTTGTCCTGTTCCAAGGACTTTTTTTCAATTAGTAATTTATACATCGAAAGCCAACAATATTTTGGGAGATTACCTGAAATTACAGCCATGTACCTAAAATAGAAGTATGCTAAATTGAAGCATGAAAATGAAATATGTCTAGCCAGAACCATGTGCCACTTCGAGGGTTAAGAGTGGATTCTGGTACCTAAAAGGGTGTAAAATGAAATGAGTTAGATTTCTGAGTTAGATGGTGATAACACACGCGATTGCCAAATCGCATCTCCCAACTGAAGGTGTGTTCAAAGTGATAATGCATTATGAAACTTTAAATGCGTTCTTCTCAAAACTTCATTTCCACACACTAGGTCCCTTTCCTCGGAGAAGGTCACATATGTATTAAACCCGCTAATGAAAACATGAAATCCTTTGTAAATAAATTTATCCAGCTCTTGGCCATCAATGAAAAATCAATTTATGCATATGCTGCTCATCATGCCAATAATTGCACTATGCGACAGTCAAAATCGGGATGGGATGAAACCAACGGGAAATGTTATATCGGTCAAAAACAAGTTATACGTGTCCCGGCGTTTCGCTGGGTCACCCCTAGTAGTCGAGATATATCTTTTTTTGACATAACTCGAGAACCACTAGTCCGATTTTGCTCAAACAATTTTAAAAAAATTAAAACTTACAATTCCTTTAATCTGTTCATATAACGTTTTTCTATATACTCAACAGTTTTGCCGGTAAAAATAAATGTTTGTTACCGCTACCATAAAAGTCAATAACCTTTTGTTTATTAGTTTTTTTTAATATTTTAGGCAAAAATTATTTTTTTCTTCATACATTTATTTTTACCTGCAAAACTGTTGAGTATATAGAAAAACGTTATATGAACAGATTAAAGGAATTGTAATTTTTAATTTTTTTAAAATTGTTTGAGCAAAATCGGACTAGTGGTTCTTGAGTTATGTCAAAAAAAGACCACCAAAGGTCAAATCGATATACGTATAACGTATAACTTCTTTTTTACCGATATAACTTTCCCCGGTAGTTTGAACCCTTCCCGATCACTGACCCCTACCATTTGTCTCACAGTGTTGTTAATGAAGTCCACATGCAAAAAAAATGGTTGGATGACCATATTCGAAGAGCATCATATATTTTTGGGTTTATGATTACATCAATCATGTTAGTCCATAGTTGTGACAGTCGTACTCTTAACTCATTTTTATCACAATATCATCAGTAAATTATCACACTATGATTTCAATAGGCTCCCAATATTATCATATTATAGTTCTACATATTATCATATTATTGTCCCATGATTTCTATAGTATTCCCTAATATTCTGCTTAAGCTGGATTAAAAAGCTATACATGCTTTTCTGACAATAGGACATCTATTTATTCAATGACTAATTTACACATTTAACCTTCGCACTCTTGAAATCCACCCGGGTGGGTTTTTTTAGATTTTCAATAATTGATAACTTTACGATTTTTGATCAAAACAAAAAATGTTTTTGACTCTGTGACTAATTTTTTTACTTTTACCAGAAACTGTTAAATTATTCACGGTTCGAATATCCTTTATAATTATTTTCTTTAGTTTTTAAATTTTTCTACGTCGTCGGTTTCAGATGACTTGTTTCAGAATTTTTATCACTATTAAGTATAAAAATTACCTTTATAGTACAGAAAGCATACTTACTTTTTAGAAATATTGATTTTATACAATTATTATTCAAAATACAATAACATTTTGACAAATTTATCTAAAATTTATTATTCATTGTTAGTCCTTTTTTTAAATACTTTGTTGATACAAATTACAAGACGTTTGAACAAGAAATTAGTCACATTTATTCTTCACGGTATCCCAGTGTAGAAAATCATTACCAGATATGTGGTTATGTAACTACATACTTGGTAATGGTAAATACTTACTTTTGTTATTACATTTCTTATTACCTTTATATGGCGATGTCGCGAAAAATAATGAGTTGTCGTTACACACCAGCATACGAAAAATCAAAAAATATATCGGTACCTATGTGCTTACCAGTACTGACAAAAATAATGAGTCTAAAAATAGATTTTCAAAAAAATTAATTATATAAAAAAAAAATTTTTTTTATTGTATTTTTTTTTTTTTTAAATAAATTTTGCTGGTTGCGTGAATCGAACCTGGGTCTACAGATTGCCAGTCAACAGCTCTACATCTGAGCTATATCAACATGTAATATTTAATAGATAAAAACATAATTGACCTGCTGCACACAAGTAAGCTTACTCGCCCACATACAAAAAATCAAAAAATATGTGGTTACATATATCCTTACCAGTGTTTAAAAAATATTGAGTCTAAAAATAGATTTCAAAAAATTTTCAAAAAATTCTAAAAAATTATTTTCTTTTTGAAATAATGATAAAAATAAGTCATTATCAGTAACTCATTATTATATGTTTTAAAATAATACAGAAGGTAAGTGGGTGTCATTACTGGTACTCCAAAAAATAATGATATGTCATTACCGTTTCTACACTGGGATGTGTTGTTAACGTTAGCTTTTTGTTATTATTTTTTTTTCATCTCTTTTTCATTAACCCATTTTGATATGTTGTCGAAATGATAATACCAACAAACGCTTGGCCAACGTTGGCACATCCTTGGAATTTTATTTTTTTGGTATATCCCAGCAAATTTAATAAATAGTTTAGTAGTTTGCTAGTACTTTACTGTCCTTTTAGTATACATTACAGATTTTTAATGTATTTTTTCGAAACTTCACAGGAGAAGTTTGGCTATGTCTCTCTTACATAAATAATTGTGTAATATATTTAAAATTAATAAAATTATAATTATAAATTAGAAAACGGTCGTTAATTTATAGAAAAGAGTACTGGCAAAGCACGTTTCGAGTAGTACCATCAAAAAACCGTGCTCTCCCAGTACAATGTTTTTCGTAACGTCGGCAATTTCTACCTGGGCAAAAACTTGTCATTGGTTAGTTTATGTGTCAACTGATCAAAATAATTTTTAATTGTTAATTTATCTCTATATGAAAAACTTTTTGTGTGTTGCCATGACCGGGGATTGAACCGCAGCCCTTTACGCAGGCTATGACTCGTAGCATCACCTCTTAACAACATACACCACGGTTGGCATAGCTCTGAGTATGGATAATTGAAGTTTTTTCAATCACAGCCTAAACAATGTCTGTTTTGTAATCAGAAGAGCCAGAAAGAATTAATACTTGAGCAATTTATTTTTCAATTAGATTATATTCCCATAAAAAATAAAATCTAGTGAAATTATTGTTATGTTTCGTTCTATTTGAAAAAAAATGAGAACTCATATCTCTTTCAAAATAGATATTTTTGCTAAATCGTTAACTAGTAAAAATTCCCTCATCAACATCTTAGCAGTTTTTGAATTTTTTGAATTATTTTTTTTATATAAAAAGATTACTTTGTATTTTAACTAATTCCATACTTAACTCAATTTTTTTTTAAATGGACTCATACCACTTTCAAACTAAATGGTTCATATATTATTTTAAATTTTATTACTTACTTTGTCTGTTTTCGTAGGCATTTAGCATTTTTTGTCCGTTTTAATTAGCAATGTATTTGAAAAGATTTAATTTAAATATTAAAATATTTTTTCCGTGCGCTTTTTGTGAAATCATTTTGATTGCAGTAATTGTCTTGGACATTATGATTAAATTTCATTAAACAATTTCTTTTGTTTTGGCACTATAAAAAATTTTATATTGTTAATGTACAATGATGTTAATTTATGTAAAGTGCTTTTACAGAAAACAATTATGATAATTTGCAACAGAAATCATTAAGCAAAACCGTGTGCTACAGAAGTCAAAATTCCATGGCTATGATTAACATTTTTTTTTTATTTGTTTTACATACATACATCAATCCACAGTATATTAGTTTTATTGTATTTATCAATAAAAAAATGTGTCAATTTCAAATCAAAAAAAATTTTAAATATTAAAAGGTTTAAAAATATTAAAATCGGATAGTGAGTGTTTGTACCAAACTAAATTATGTGGTGCTGCTTCCATAAATTTTTTGAATTCAAAATCTATTTACAAGAAAAAGAAATTTGTACACTAGACCATACCACCTTACAGGCAAAAAAAGAAAAAAGTGCGCAGTATACCTTCAAATATAAAGTATTTTTTCAAGGCAATTTAATTTTTTTTTTTGCCGAACGCAGGGTCGCCTTTTTTAATTTTTCGTTATAGTTTCGGCATTTACAATCGGATTTTAATCTGTGATGTATCGAGTTTTTTGCGTCGAGGGGAGCAGTGTTTTGCTATAAAGTAAAAACCAATGAGCTTTCTGCGAGCTTTAATTTTCTGACATTTAGGTTGTTCATTAGGGTGTATATTAGGGCTCTACAACAAAACCAAAAAAGTCTTCATATTCTTAATGTCAAATGTACAAATTGTGCATCAATTAAAATAAAGAATATTAACTAATTATAATTTGATAACTATTTTTATTGCGATTTTTTTAATTAATATTTGTTTTATTAGTTTGGGATCATATGTGACCACATGTCCAAAAGGATTAATGAGTTCTTATTATTTTTTCCAAACCGCTAAACTACTAAGACGAAGTATAACATTTAAAAGTAAAAAATTGATTCATTTTTGCTACAAAGTACTTAAAAAGAGTAAATTAACTTAAGTTTTTACCTCAAAATTGGCACACTTCATCTCTAGGATATACTTAATAAGCCTCTGAAGTGAAAAATGCATTTTGTTTTAAATTTATTAAAGAAAATTTTTTAAAAATCGAAAATAGAGTTTTGGATGTTATGCAAAAAAAAATGTATGCGTTTCTTTTTGCTTTTTGCGCGACAGGTTAACAGACAGGTAATAAAACAATATTTCATATGTGAGTATTTATAAGTATAGAGAGCAAAAAACAATTATGGTTTTAATCAATTTCTGGAAGTTTAAAAAAGTGCCATCACATTTCATGACCTAGTGTTTTTTGGCACAAAATTGGTCTGGGGCATTTGCTATTTCTTGGCGAGTTCTTAACCGATTTTTAAGTTACATAGCTTCCTGAAAAGATAATTTTATACTGAAATCGATTCATAACACTAGTGGTTGAAAAAATTAACCAAAAAATATTTTTTTCCCATATAAACACTCTTGAAATTTTCAATCGATTTCCGCCTCGATTTTTCTTTATTCGACTGCCCCCAAACTTCACATTTATTAGCCCTATGTAGAACGAAATAAACTGGACCCCGACACTTTTCAAATTCGCCTTTTAAAAAATTGCCATATAACCTTGGACACCTATAGTGTACAGTTTCTTTTGGCGCTCACCATATATGCTTATAAATGGTGTTGAGTACACCTACAGAGATAGTTTTTTATCTGTATATAGAAATTACTTATAAGAATTTTGTAGAAATCGGTTTCGATCCCCAACCAACGCAACATCAAGTTATGAAAAATATTAATATGTATGAGTTTTTTCTATCCCTCATACATATTACAGCGTCCTCCTTCGGTGTTCCCATATCACTTAACCCCACTGAAGTAAAATAATATAACAGGGCTATGAACTAAAAAACTTCAACAAAACTCCAACTCTTCATCAGATGGCGCGCAACAATTGTTCTAAGATTCACCATCTCGCGCAGTTACAGTGTTGCTATATTTGAAGCCCTTCATCTTTCACCAGCTTTCACTTCTTCTCTATCCCCTTTTCAAAGGAAGCAACACGTTAATTAATAGGAAGAATCTCCTGAGTGTTGCCTCTATTAAAAGAATAAATATATTTTTTAGTATTTTGTTTTTAGTTTTGTTATTCAATATATTTTTTAGCCAGATAATTAAAGAATTCGTATTCCTTCCTAACGGCCTTCCCAAAAAGATAAAAAAAAAATAAATATAAATCTTTTGGTAATAGGCCTTTAGTGTATAAAAAACACTTCACCAATAAATTTAAGAACAAAAAATTTTTCACAAACTTTCTGAAAGAACATTTTGCTTTATTCCTTAGATGCCTTTTTTTATTTATTTATTCAATAAATTTATTATTTAAGTAAATTTAAATTTCATTTACATTCAGGTTTCCTCCAAAAATCATCTTTTCCGCGTTTTGTATTAAAATCCCATTCATTTTATTAAAATTCCATATATATTTCAATAAATAAGCTAGGGATCAAATTCATTAAGTAAATTTAGAAATATTTTATATTGCCTCTGAAGATTTCCTGACATTATCATTCTTAAATTTAAGGCCATTTTATATAAAATCCTCTGGATGAGGGAATAACAACAGAATGACACAAAAGGCTATTCAATATAACTTTTTGATTTTTGTTCGGGCTTAGGAGACGAGAATATTAAAAAGAGGTTTAGTGAATAGTGTAAAATGGTGCAGCCCTCAGCAGGTTTGTGAAATCCCAAACTATGCCCTTCAAGCCATTTATGTGCCCACCCTAATATATGCAAACGAAAAATTTAGCCAAACCTGAGGTCTTAATAGGCACTTTTTATTTTTTTTGGACTTGGTTATTATATAGAAAGTTTCTTATTTCATTTTGAACAAAAAAAATCTTTTTTCGCGTTTCACGATTATTTTACAATTTTTTAAGTGCGGTTTTGTTAAATAGGGACAATAATACCCAATTCAAAGAACAAAGTTCTGTGATTAATTGAAAAAAGAAATCGCGAAAAAAGTCGCGAAAAAAAAATTTCCAAAAAGAAAAATTCTTACATCAGTATGTTTGTTTGCAGAATAAAAATCGCTGATTAAGTTTTTTAATTCAACTTTTGTACTATAAAGTCTTTTTTTGCGTTCCGCGATTATTTTGCAATTTGTTAAGTGTGGTTTTTTAAAATTTGTAATCTAGGGACTATAATACCCAATTCATAGAACAAATTTCGGTGATTAATTAAAAAAAGAAATCGCTGAAAAAATCGCGGAAAAAAAATTTCAAAAAAGTAAAATTTTTACATCAGTATGTTTGTTTGCAAAATGAAAATCGCTGATTAAGTTTTTTAATTTAATTGTTGTACCATAAAATCTTTTTTAGCGTTCCGCGATTATTTTGCAATTTTTTAAATACGGTTTTTTTAAATTTATAATCTAGGGACATAACACCCATTTCATAGAACAAGTTTCGGTGGCTAGTTGAAAAAAAAATCGCGAAAAAATGTCGCGGAAAAAAATTTTGAAAGAGGAAAATTCTTACATCAGTATATTTGTTTGCAGAATGAATATCGCTGATTTAGTTTTTAATTAAATTTTTGTATCATAAAGACTTTTTTCGCGTTCCGCGATTATTTTGCAATTTTTTAAGTGCGGTTTTTTTAAATTTATAATCTAGGGACTATGACACCCATTTGATAGAACAAAGTTCAGTGGCTAGTTGAAACAAAAAGCAATCTATTCATCGCCTTTTTTTTGGAAACAAATGCTTTGTTTTACTCAATTGTTCATAGTTTTTAAGGCATTAGTGCGATTTCATTAGCATTAGTATTACAAATTCTAATGCCAGAAAATGTCAGTACCATTAAATGGTAATGAAATTTTTTTGCCATTAGCATTAGTCAACTAATGATAATGAAATTTCAATGCCAATGAAAAAATCCCAAGTATGCTCTTTACTATTTGTGCAAATTTATAATTGAAAAATTTTGTTTACTTTTATTTAACCGTATTACTCGTTTAATCATTTAAAAATTTCAAAATGAACACTGAAGTAATTGTTGGCACAACTGAAAGAGATTATAATTTCACTTTAAAATGCATTTGTTTTTCACATATATTTCTAAAGAAAAAAAATATATAAAATCGGATTATGTGATATGTTTGACAATAAAAGTTTCTGGAATTAATAATAAGTTGTGTGCATTTGGGAGAGGTTTTTGCATAAATACAAATTATTTGTTAATATCAACATATAAGGTATTTCAAGGCAACTGCTCCGCAACAGAAAAAAGTATAATCGCATCCATGTCAGTATTACAGTATTTATTTCTCTATATGCTACAAATATATAGAATGACACAACTTTTTAAATTTTTAAAAAGCGGATGAAGTAGGCGCGCTTAAATTGTGAACAATTTAGCTTATATTTGACTGTATTATTTATGCTTAATAATTTAATAGAATTTTGCATGTGTTGGTAATTTGACTATATCAATAGAATTTTCTTTGAGTAATTATCAGGCGATATATTCTTTTTAACTTCTAGACGATCTATCCGAGATATATGCAATACTTTTTTTATCTTCCAGATGATAATTTAACGATATCGCTTCGTATTACTGCGAAGTATTGCATTCGGGACACGTTTTCTACCAAATGGAGTATCTTCCGCAATATGAAGACGATTGTTGCCACAATAAAATTTTTCTTCCAGGCAATACGATTGGGCAATCGTAAGCGTATTGCTATGTTTGCTGGGATAGTTTTTATGTGAAAAATGTAAGAAAAAATATTTTATTGGAAACCGACTCAATACCGGTACTATACCGGTATTAAGGGAAAAGGTTTTTGGATAGCGGTATTTTTAAAAATTAGGAGTTTCGGTATTGGTATTGATATTTTGAAACGGATAACGGTATAATAAAGATATCGGTTGCCAACCTTGAAAAATATAATTGTTTTTAAAACGTTAGAACTAGTTTCGAATTATTAGTGTAATACATAACTCAGCTTACCTGAAAATCGGCTGAATTTGTTTTTATTTTATAAAAAAGTTCGGATGTATTTCCATCGATTCAAAAAATTTCACAAAATTTCAAAGAAAATTCTCAAAAACGAAGGCGAGTGCATGCTGAATTGGTAGAAAGACATCCGAATGTCCAGTGAAGGTTCAAACAATTGTTAATTGACCTGCTATTTAGAACCACAGTACGTATGATAAATATTATAAATATTATATTGATCATACCCACCGTGGTTCTACTAATTATAGAATCAATGCTCGAATTTTCAGTACACATTTAATATATGCAATATTCAACAAATATTTTCTCAAAAGCAAACTTTTGTGACACCCTGAAACTTTTGAATCAATAATTTGAAAAAACAAATTTTTTTCACACTAACATTTAGACCTAGTTCTTTTTTTAGGAAATTAAATTATTTTGAATAAAAGGTATGTATAGTTGATCTTTTATTTGGTAAATGAATTTTTTTGTTCGATTTTAGATCATATACAGGCGCGGTCAAAAAATAGCACCAAGCCAAACAAAAATATTCTTCGCTATATATTTTTAATTATGTTGAGCTCATTTCATTGAAACGTGTCATAAGAAATATAAAAGACTGTGTACCAATATGAAATAAAAAAGGGTGCATTTGGCTTTATCTTTTGTTATAAATTTAAAATTAAAAAAAAAACTGAAAAACACTAAGTCAAAAAAATAGCACTAGTGGACAATTTGTATGAAAATTAAATTTTTAGTCAATGAATAAATTGTAATAAATTATTAATTGGGAATTTATTACTTATATGAGATCTAAAAATAATAAAGTTAATATTCTGTTGCATGCCCATATTGGCGATAATCTCTTTTCAAAGTCTTGGCATCGAATTCGCAATAGTTTGGCATTTTTTCTCCGATATTGATTTTTGATTTTTGGATTAATTTCTTCATTATAGGATTAATTTCTTCATTATGGCCTGAGCTCCGGGCAGTATGGTGGATTTGCCTCTCTTGGTACAAAAACCACATTATTATCATTATACCACTCCAGCGCTTTCTTGCTGTAGTGACAAGATGCTAAATCGGGCCAAAAGTAAGTGGATACATTGTGCTGACTCAACACGGGTCCATGTTTAGACCTAGTGCCCATATAAGGTCCCCTCAAAATTATATTGTTTATACGCTGCAGGTCGCAAATATTAAGATATTTTGATGAAATTTGGTACACTGACCTATATCAGCCCAAGGACGAAGCCTATTGATTTTAGTTAACAGCGGTCCATGTTTAGACCTAGTGCCCATATAAGGGTCCCCCCAAAATTATATTGTTTATACGCAGCAGGTCGCAAATATTAAGATATTTTGATGAAATTTGGTACACCGACCTATATTAGCCCAAAGACGAAGCCCATTGATTTTGGTGAACATCAGTCCATGTTTAGAACTAGTGCCCATATAAGGGTCCCCCCAAAATTGGCTTGGTTACAAACTGCAAGTCGCAAATATTAAGATATTTTAATGAAATTTGGTGCGCTGACTCACATTATAGAAAATTTTGACACAAGTCCCATTTTAACCCATTCGAATTTCGGATCCAAACATTAGTTGGCTTTTAACCAGACTGGTGTAGGGTATTGTATAGTCGGCATGCCCGACTTTAACCTTTTTACTCGTTTTGTATAAAATTTGATTTCAATTTCCGAGCTCTGGTTTTGACTTCCAAATTTTTAAAAGCGTTTCTATCAGGAATTTTTGAACTTTGTAGGACTTTAGTCCTACACTCATAGAAAAAAGTTTGTAGAAAAGTTAGTAAAACTGTTAGTACTTCAACTTAACAAATTTTTAACTAATATTTAGTTAAAATTTAATTTTTAGTTAATTTTTTTGCTACCTCCACATTACTAACTTACAGATTTTTTTGCTATTTTATTTTGCTGAATTTAGTTACTAATTTTTAACAGTAAATTTGCTAACTTTACAGTATTTTGCTGAATGTTAGTTACTAATTTTTAACAGAAGATTTGCTAATTTTACAAATTTTTTGTAAACTAAACCACCAATTTTGGAGCGCTTATAAACAGAATGTTAAATGACTCATAAAAATTACTGCATATTTTTAACTCGCCAAAAATAATGCAAAAAATTTTTAAATAAAGCTAAATTGAAATGGTTAAAATTTGTCCTACTCATAAAATATCTAAATTATTAAAATTTATAAGAAAAGTTTCGATTTATCGTAATACATTAATTTTCAAAGATCAAGGTTTATTTTCGACGAACCATTTTAATATGAAAATTGTGATTAAAAGTATCTCTGGGGAGCAAGTGGAGTTTACGTCAGCATTTGTATAAAATCATGGGTCTACCAGTAAATTGATTTTTATACCACTGGTAGCATGGATAGGTAGCACTGGATAACCACTGGTTGCAAACCCTGGCAGATCACTCTAAGCCTATTCTATGTCAGTGGTTTTTTTTATAAACCCCGACATTTTTGTAAAACAAATACTGGCATAATGCTTTTTGCAAACGCTGGCAAAGCGTCCCAAATAAAAGTTCTGCCAGTCATTTATTTTTTACACCGTGGTTACCCAGTGGTATGCCAGTGCTTGATTTTTTGTACCACTGGCGATTTCTGACTGGGTTGTTATGGTTAACATATTATTGCCTATAAATGTTACCACTTTTACAAAAATTCATTCTTGAGAAATTTTCATTGGCATTGAATTATAATTGGCATTACTTTATCTCAATGTCAATGCCAACAAATTTCATCACCATTCAATGCCAATGAAATTTTTTTCAATTTGCATTGATAAAAACAATGGTATTGAAATGTACACATAATTGAAGAAAAAGCATTGTAATATAAAAAAAATATAAGAATTTTTAATTTTTTTTCTTAATTTATTCTTTTATTAAAACATGAAAACAAATACTTCTTTCATCAATTATAAATGGGCATTTAGACATTGAACAATGCCAATTGAAAAAATTTCAATTAATTGACACATTCAATAAACTGGTCCGAAGTATGCTTTTAAATACACATTTATTTTTTATTTAATAATTTTCATTTCATTTGCTCCTTTTTTACCTTTTTCCAGTCCACTTGTAATCTCTCAAAGTTTTGTTGATTTCAGAAAATTTTAGCAAAAATTTTGTATATTTAACAGTTTTTTTTTGCTATTTTCATTCTACTATTATTTAGTAATTTTTTTGCTGATTTCAGCAAGTTAAATTGTTATTTGCAATTAACAAAAATTTAGCTCAAATATTACTAAAATTCTGTAAATTTAACAGTTTTTTTTTGCTATTTTTATTAAACTACTATTCAGCAATTTTTTTGCTAATTTTAGCAGGTTAAATTGTTATTTGCAATTAACAACAATTTAGCTCAAATATTACTAAAATTCTGTAAATTTAACAGCTTTTTTGCTGTTTTCATTTTATTAATATTTAGCAAACTGATTCTGCTAATATTAGCAGTTTTTTCTGCAGCATAATTTTTAACTAATTTTTAGTAACTTTTTCTGCTATTTTTACGGACTTATTTGTATGAGTGTACCTTACGCTTTACTTTACGTACAAAAAAGTCCGAGCATTGGACTTTATATGCCTTACCAATGTTACGATAACCAGTCGTTGTTCCTGTTCCCGGCTTCCTTTCAATTGTTAGGTGTTCCAGATACCTTTTTACCACTTTTGAAACTGTTTGGCGGCATACATTAGTTTGTTTGGCAATTTTTTTGGATGTCCATGTTTGGTTTTTTTGAAAATATTTAATTATTTTTGAACGCACTTTTCTTTCATCGCCCATTCTGTAAAAAATTGCTAATTAAAACTCATGATGTAAATCCATTTTTTAACTGACATATTTTTAAAATGTAAACTGCTGAAAAAAAATATGAGAAGCTTAAAGTTATAGGCAAAAATGTGTGTTAACATTTTTATGGTGTCACTCCTTAGGGTCTTCTGACCTAGAATAGTAATGTCTTGCGTCCAAATAAAACAATTTTGGACTCATTTTTCCTAAAAACATTTCTCGACTTTTCAGCTGGGTATTCCAAATGTGCTTTAGCGAACTACAAACGATTTACAACATACTTACGTGAGAGCAGTGGCACTTTTTGGAGACCACATGCATATAGTTTGTTATCTTACATTCTCCAAAGAATAATTTCAACACTTACTGTTACATTTAGTTCATTCTTAAGATCTGCAGCTAGCATAAATTATGTCCTTTTTGCATTGCCTGAACAAACTTTTAACCGTTAATGATGACAAAACACTCTTGCGAGCACATTTAATAGTTTTAAGTAAATTTTATTGCATTTACATTCATTATCTTACAACATAAAACCAACTTTTAATATTTATCCCCAGAAACCATATTTTTTATTTGCATTTCTCAGGCATGCAATGCTTTTCATGTTCCATTATTTGCAAAATAAATGATAAAATGTTTAATAAAATTTAATAGTAACAATAATAAATTATTTTACCTTTACTTTTATTTTTAAATCAGTATTTAATTTTTTCATGTGGGTGCTATTTTAATGACTGCCCAAACACAGAATCTTTTTTTCAAGATCGTTCATTTTGTTGATCGTTGACATTTTGTTAAAAAAGAATATTTTTTTTTTTGTAAATAATTTTTTTTGTTAACTTTTAATTGGTGCACCCAGAAAACAGTCTCAATTGTGGCCACCGAATTTGTTGTCAATCGAATTCGTGCGATTACGACAACTATCTTTATATTAACTTATATTTTTCGTCGTGAAAGCCAATATTCGGTTGTCTAATTCAATATTATGTTCCACATAAATGTTACTGTGTTCCATAAAATTTTATTAAAATTAAAAAACTTTTTTTGAATTGAACCCGGACATTCAAGTTAATAGTTCACACTCTTACCCACTGCACCACAACTACTTTTAATTTTCTTAGCCATATTTACTGTTTACATATAAGAATATTTTATTTTAATTTGAAAAAATACAAAGTTTTGTCTTTTCCGGGATTCGAACTCGGAAATCCGGCGTACTAGGCCAAGTCTCTACCGACTACACCACAAACACTTATTAATTTTGAAGTCTAATTTTGAATTTATATGTTTTGCTTGGAAAACAAATATAGTAAAAACTACATTTACATATACCAATCAATAGTTGTGTGTGTTATAAACACAATCCACAATTCGATTGGTTCTACAGAAACTCGACTTTAATGTCATATTTGATTAGGATACCCGTATTTGTAGTTACTACTTTCGAATATTGAAATTTTTTTAATAAAGGTTATAGATAACACCAATTTTCTTGTATATTCACTAAATAAATGGCTGCTTATACTGCATAGAACTACTAAACTGATACTAATTTTAAAATTGATTGGAGATACCAATAATTTGTTAAAAGGATTGTTTTTTAGTTAATTTTCCCTATTTGTAATACCAAGTAAAATATTTTTGGTGTAGTATTCAATTATAGGTAACTCAAAATAAAATAACGTCCTGGCAAATTCGTTTCAATGGTTTTGATCGAATTCCAACCAATGTTTTTCCTGGGTATGAAAAAGAGCTTCCTTTCCACTCGTTCGAAAAGTACTGAAAAAATGTTGAAGTGGGAGTACTCCTCTCCCATGACAACTCAATGTTAATATCATTAGTGTTTGTGTTAAAAAAGAAGTACATCTAGATCTCTTTTTTGCTGGGTACATACATACATATTTATATTAGCCGTGTTTTCGACTTAACTATATCCGTTAACTCATAAAAAAATTTAAAGTGCATAAAAACGCGCTTAAGGCGAAAATAATATATGACTTTTCGTATGCACGTTACCTTTCAACACGGATAATTATCAACGTTGAAAACTCAACGTTTATACATTTTCACATCTAACGTAACTTATTCGTGTTACTTCCTAAAAACTTTTGCTGATGTACGTTCGATTATAACGAAACAATTATAAACATACCGTTTTTAAAATTTCTTTGTACCACAATCGGTTTAACGTAGATTTGCTTTAAATACTTAACGTTGATAGGCATGAGACAAAATACAGCTATTGACAATGTTTGCTATAGATACTCGTGTATTCATTTCGAATGATATTCACGTATTTATAGCGTTAAAACCGTTACCAAAAGTTAAATGGTGTTTTATTATATTATTGAATAAAACATATGTATGTATAATATATGTGTATATAATATATGTAATTTATAGTAAAAATTAAAAAAGTTAATAAATTCACACAGATTGACAAACTGAAATTCATTTCAATTTAATTTGTAAGTGATAATCATTTGCATAAATATTAAGTTGTCCCTTAGAATACGAATTGTCTTTTTTAGATACTAACAATAAAAAAATTAAAAATCAAAAAAACAGGCGATTTATATAAAAATATAAAAACTGCTTTTTTAATGATTAAAGTAAAGGAAAGTTACACATAACCAAATCAAAGATCATTTAAACAATTTTAAAAAAAATCGGATTTTTAATCCCTTCTCAGGAATTGAATATTGGAGAATTTTTTAAAATTCAAGACAGATTTATTGCACTATCTTCTTTAGCTATAAAGAAACTTGAGTAAAAATTGGGGAAAATTTTCACATTTCAAGAATTTTATTTCTTTACAACAACTTTTCAACGTTAGATGCAAAATTAAAAAATTGTTTATTTTTATTTCTCTCTGAAATCCTTTATTCCTCTATATTAAGCTTGCTGAATAATTGGTTATAAAGTTTAGCTATTAATTGCGTTTACTAAATAAAACCTTTGTTTCCTACATCATTGAACAAACTATTAAAAAAAATTCACTCTGTGTCAATTCAAAAATAGAGGAAATATGGCTAATGTCGAATACCCACTTCGTTTAGTTTATTGTCTGCCAAAGTAATAATTCAAAATTTTCACAGTCAACATTAATCTCTTTACTATTCGATTACTTTACTGAATTTAAGACAAAAATATTTTATAGTGCAGTTTATGGGGTTTCGTAAAAAAATAAAATATGGGTCAGTCTCGAATTAAAAAAGAAAAAAACCGTAATTCATTTTGGGAGGGGCTGGGCCCCGGGAGACCCGTAAGGGCACATAGTAAAGGAAATTGTCTAGCGATACCAAAAACTTGTAACTTGTAACTCGTGCAAAATTAAAGAAAAAACTCATTTTAGTCCCTTAAGAGAGGGCCATTTAAAAAAATTCCCCTGCGGCGCCTTTCTATTTACTAACATATCTAAAAAAAATTTTATATTTTTTTGCCTGCGATAACTTGACTATCGAAATTTCAATTCCCATCAAACACTTTCGTTTTGACATAAATCAATTGCGAAAAATTTTTGCGATGTTGAGTTAAATTGAAAATTTATTTTGTCAGCTATTTCCAAGTTTATTAATAAAAATTTTTGAAAACCACTTTTTCTCGTTTTGAATTTTGGTCGTTATTGAAATAAAACAAAATTAACCATATTTCAAAAGGATTTCAGTTACAAACTGCGTTATTCTAAGTTTAACGACAATCTGCATCCTACAATGGCCTAAATCACATTCAATTCTCATTTCAAACATTTCCATCAATAAATATTTTTTGCATTGCATCAAAATATAAAAGAGCGACCAATTCCCATTTTGTTAGCCGAACTGTTCTGTCGGGCATTATTATTTAATATGAATAAAAATAACTGATCTCAACAATATTTCCTAAAATTTTATTTGAAAATTTTCATCAATTTATATGTATAATTTGATGCAGGTAGATATACCCATTTTCTGGATCAAATTGTATCAGTTTATCTCGCTTGATATAATTATGTCCCTAGTAAAAATGATTTTTATATAATCAGATATGAATTTTATATAATCATTTATGATTTTATACAATTATAACTTGTCGAGTATTGTGAAACATATATTTTTATATGATTATATCAAAAGATATTTAATTATATAAAATTATATTAACCAGATCCACCATTTTCCGGATCAAATCATGTATGGATGAATATTATTATATAGAAAATATATTATTTGATCCGAAAAATGGTGGATCTGGTTAATATAATTTTATATAATTAAATATCTTTTGATATAATCATATAAAAATTTATGTTTCACAATACTCGACAAGTTATAATTGTATAAAATCATAAATGATTGTATAAAAATCATATATGAATATATAAAAATCATTTTTACTAGGGGTATTCCAATATTCGAATCAAATTAGATATGAACATATATGTCTATATGGGTTTGTTAAAAAAAACACTGCAAAGCACAATTAGACCGAGGTCTTACAAAAATAAGCGTTGACAAAACGCTTTACTAACACTTAAAAAGGCTCACTTTCCAGCGCTTGAATTCAAACGCTTTCGCTTCGGGAAAGCGTTTTAGCTTTTGTATTTGGGAGTTGGAATAGCAATTGATTTTTATGTTTCTGGGTGCTTTTCCAGCGCTTCTTAAAGCATTGCTATAAATCGGACATTAGAAAAGCACTGTGCAAGTCCTTATACCACCCACTTTGGTGCTTTTCCAGCCTTGCCGCTTTGTAGTTTTTACTGAGATTTGAAATGCTTTTTGTAGTTTTGCCCCTCAATTCATAAATGCTTTGTAAAGTTATAGCAGGTTTCTAAAACGTCATTTTCATACAAAATTTGTTCAATAAACCTCTTATAATTTTACAAAGCGTGGAAAACATCAATTTTCTTTTTTATCTTATTGGAAATTCTGTTGCGAATTTTGGCACAACTTCATGTCTCGTACCATATGAGTCAATAGCCAATGTGTTCGCGTAAACATATTACCCAAACAAACACTAGTTTCCGAAATAAGGGGGTGTACCACATTATCCGCACTTACTATGCTAGAAAATATTACTTTTTTATATGTCTTGCAATTCTTGTTGATCTCTTGAGTTGTCTTTAACTTATTTTTCGTTCCATTCGGTAGAATATCCCTATATGAATAAATCATGTATAAATTATTTGAAAACAATCCAAAATCAAAATCCGATAACATAAAATCCTTTGACCGATTTTTTTAAATTTCAGTTTAATTTGTTTGTGATATATATACTAATATAGAAATTGTTAAAAACTATTGGAAATTTAAAAAAATCTAAAATTTGGACACAATTCGTCACTCGAAATAATTTTCCATTGTTTTAATTCGTAATTTGATAATTTCGAAATATTGAAGAAATGTTGTATTAACAAAAAAATTTTTTTTGTGGTATAAGACACATTTTAATTTTGTTTTGTTTTTTAAATAAAACTTATAATTGGGACAGCAGTTGTAACCCTGGTGGCTATTTTATTAGAGAGATTTTTTTCTGTGATATATTTGTCAGGAGAGTATTCTGATGAAAAAATAGCATTTTTTGAAAAAAGTTCTGAATTAATAAATTTCTAATTAATCAATTGAAAAGGTCGAAAAAACAATTTTTATTTTCTAAATAAAAATTAAAAACCAACACTTAGATTTTTTTTAAGGCAAAACCGGTTGCCTTCGGGCAGCCATGTACAATCATCTAAAAATAATAAAAGAAGAAATATTTTTTGCAGACGAATCAATTCTTAAATCCTAAATATGGACGGATTTCTAAATTTATGGTTTGCATAAAAATATTAAGGGTGTAAACTCAGAATTTGGAAAAACACAATAAAAAATAATGGTTTTTTATTTTTCAAAAAAAAGTAGGACAAATTTTCAAAATGTCTCTACGTCAGAGATTTCATTTTTTAGTCCGCTAAAAATCAAAAGTGACGATTTAAAATCGGTCCATTCCTTTAACCTGCATAGTGGCACCCGGTTTTGAATATGTTGTTTCGAGGAAAGCCATTTGAATCTTAAAGGGAAAATTACTTACTACTAGAAGACGAAGACAAAATTTTAAACACTGGCTCATATGAATAAAAAATAGATATTACTAATAGGGGGAAATACAGGGTTTTTTAAGAAATTACTTCACAAATCTAGTCTGCTTGGGAGTAGACTAGAAATTTAATTTTTTAATTTTCGTTTACATTTCAAAGTAATTACTTCGAAGTAATTGCTAAGCTTTATTCATATGGCCCACTGTGAGGGTAAAAATTAACACTACTTGTGTACTTTATTCAATGAAAATTCTAGACAAATCGATTCAGTGGTTTTTGGGCTTTTAAATATATATAGCAGAATCAGGCACCGGATTTTACAAACCAAAAACTTTATTTTTAAGTTTTCATCAAGAAATAAAAAAGTATTTTGTTCAAAATAAAGTAAATTTCTAAATTATTTTTTTTTATATTCATCCAAAATTGAAAATATATTTATCTTTATAAAAAAAAAGAAAAACAAAAATTACAAATGATTTTTATACAAACGATATTTTTTATTTTCAACCCAAAAAAAAAAAAGAAAAAGAAAAAATAAAAAAAAAGTTTTTTTTGTAGAAAAAAAAAAGTTTCCTTATTAAGAAAAACAGTTTTTATTTTTTAATTTATAAAATTTTAAATTTATGGTAAAAAAATTGTATTAAAAACCCTTATCAGCGATTTTCATTTTGCAAAGAAATATACTGATGTAAAAATTTTCCTTTTTGCAAATTTTTTTCCCGCGACTTTTTTTTTCGCGATTTTTTTTAATTATCCATCAAACTTTGTTGTATGAAATGGGTACAATAGTCTCTAGATTACATATTTAACAAAACCGCACCTAAAAAAACGCGAAATTTTGGCGGAACGCGAAAAAAGACTTTATGGTAAAAAAATTGTATTAAAAACCCTTATCAGCGATTTGCATTCTGCAAACAAATATACTGATCTAAGAATTTTCGTTTTTGCAAATTTTTTTCCCGCGACTTTTTTTACGCGATTTTTTTTAAATATTTACCAAACTTTGTTGTATGAAATGGGTATTATAGTCTCTAGATTTCATATTTAGCATAATCGCATCTAAAAAAACGCGAAATTTTGGCGGAACGCGAAAAAACACTTTATGGTAAAAAAATTGTATTAAAAACCCTTATCAGCGATTTTCATTTTGCAAAGAAATATACTGATGTAAGAATATTCCTTTTTGCAAATTTTTTTCCCGCGACTTTTTTTCGCGATTTTTTTTCAATTATCCACCAAACTTTGTTGTATGAAATGGGTATTATAGTCTCTAGATTTCATATTAAGCATAATCGCATCTAAATTTTGGCGGAACGCGAAAAAACACTTTATGGTAAAGAAATTGTATTAAAAAACCTTATCAGCGATTTTCATTCTGCAAACAAATATACTAATGTAAGAATTTTACTTTTAAGAAATTTTTTTCCGCGACTGTTTTCGAGATTTTTTTGCAATTAGCCACCAATTTTTTTAGGTGCGGTTTTGTTAAATATGTAATACCCAAGACTGTAATACCCATTTCATACAACAAAGTTTGGTAGCTAGTTGAAAAAAAATCGCGAAAAAGTCTCGGGGGTAAAAATTTGCAAAAAGGAAAATTCTTACATCAGTATATTTCTTTGCAAACTGAAAATCGCTGATAAGGGTTTTTAATACAATTTTTTTACCATAAAGTATTTTTTCGCGTTGCGCCAAAATTTCGCCATTTTTTAGGTGCAGTTTTGTTAAATATGTAATCTAGAGACTATTATACCCATTTCATACAACAAAGTTTAGTGGATAATTGAAAAAAAATCGCGAAAATAAGTCGCGGGAAAAAAATTTGCAAAAAGGAAAATTCTTAGATCAGTATATTTATTTGTAGAATGAAAATCGCTGATAAGGTGTTTTAATACAATTTTTGTACCATAAAGTATTTTTTGCGTTCCGCCAATATTTTACAATTTTTTAGGTGCGGTTTTGTTTAATATGCATTCAAGAGACTATAATACCCAATTCATAGAACAACGTTCTGTGGCTAGTTGCAAAAAACAAATAGCGAAAAAAAAGTCTCGGAAAAAAGAACACATTTTAGGCCAGATATTTACAGCAAAAGAAAATTAAAAAAAAAATATATTTATATATATTTTTCTTTTTTTCAGGCACCGGATTTTACAAACCAAAAACTTTAATTTTAAGTTTTCATCAAGAAATAAAAAAGTATTTTGTTCAAAATAAAGTAAATTTCTAAATTATTTTTTTTATATTCATCCAAAATTGAAAATATATTTATCTTTATAAAAAAAAGAAAAACAAAAATTACAAATGATTTTTATACAAATGATATTTTTTTATTTTCAACCCCAAACAAAAAAAGAAAAAGAAAAAATAAAAAAAAAGTTTTTTTTGTAGAAAAAAAAAGTTTCCTTATTAAGAAAAACAGTTTTTATTTTTTAATTTATAAAATTTTAGATTTCTGGTAAAAAAATTGTATTAAAAACCCTTATCAGCGATTTTCATTTTGCAAAGAAATATACTGATGTAAGAATTTTCCTTTTTACAAATTTTTTTCCCGCGACTTTTTTTTCGCGATTTTCGCTGATAAGGGTTTTTAATACAATTTTTTTACCATAAAGTGTTTTTTCGCGTTCCGATTATGCTAAATATGAAATCTAGAGACCATTATACCCATTTCATACAACAAAGTTTGGTGGATAATTGAAAAAAAATCGCGAAAATAAGTCGCGGGAAAAAAATTTGCAAAAAGGAAAATTCTTAGATCAGTATATTTGTTTGCAGAATGAAAATCGCTGATAAGGTGTTTTAATACAATTTTTGTACCATAAAGTATTTTTTGCGTTCCGCCAATATTTTACAATTTTTTAGGTGCGGTTTTGTTAAATATGCATTCAAGAGACTATAATACCCAATTCATAGAACGTTCTGTGGCTAGTTGCAAAAAACAAATAGCGAAATAAGTCGCGGAAAAAAGAACACATTTTAGGCCAGATATTTACAGCAAAAGAAAATTAAAAAAAAATATATTTATATATATTTTTCTTTTTTTTTATAACAACACAAAAAAAGTTTCTTTTTTTTCCATCTATTTTTTTTTTTTTTTTTTTGAAAGAAAATTAAAACAGAAAAAGTTTTTTATTTTCATCATGAGGGGTATTTTAAATAAATATTTTTTCTTTTTATTTTTTTGTACGTTTGAATTTTTATTTTAATACTTTTACGATATTTATATTTGATAAAAACCAAAAAATAAAAAGTTTCCGGTCCTTGAGCAGAATGCATATGCATGAAATATAAAAATAAAAAATCTCAAGAGAGTAAGCTCCTTTATAATTTAAAAGTTTCAATCTTTTTTTAGTCTCTTTGACCTCCATCTGGAATAATTTTCCTAACAACTAAAATTAAAAAGTTGAGTTTTTAAACTCAACTTTTCAATTTTTTTACTGCTTTAAAATAAAATAATAGAAAATGCTTTCCAAAACTGAGACATTTCAAATACTAACAATTTTTTTTTCAGAGAAGCAACACTCAGGAAATTATTCCTATTAATTAACGTTTTGCTTCCTTTGGAAAGGGGATAGAGAAGAAGTGAAAGGTGGTGAAAGATGAAGGGCTTCAAATATGGCAACACTGTTATTGTTGAAGGTTTTTAGTTCATAGCCCTATTATAATATTTTACTTCGGTGGGGTTAAGTGCTATGGGAATACCGAAGGAGGACGCTGCGATGTGTATGAGAGATAGAAAGAACTCATACATATTATTATTTTTCATTAATTGATGTTGCCTTGGTTGGGGATCGAACCCGCAACCTCATGTGTAACAGTCCAACGTGCTAACCAATACACCACAACACCAACATTAATTATTTAATGGGTATTTCTAAAGTTTTTGAGATTTTGTCTAGAAATTTTTGTTTATAAAAAAATTGCTATAAAGCCAGGAATACACGTTCAATATTATTGATCAAGTTTTCATATATCAAAAAATTTTATTTTAGTAGGTTTTGAGGTTAAGAAGAAGAATAAACATTTTTTTCTATGGACAGGCTTCATCAGTGATTTTCCATTAAATTGTATTATTTTTTATATTTTATTGTCATGTCGGATTTTCTCTATATGATAATTTTTTTTTTCAACAACCCGTCGGCTGTAGGAACCGAAGCCATGCACTCCTACATTACAGACGTAAATATACTAGAGTTCGACAGCTTAGTCATCTAACCCACATATGGCCTTGCATATAGTGCAGCTAATTCATAGTTCCTTTTCCTATTCAGCTTTCCGTTATTGTTTTTTACTTTTCTAAGTGATCAAATAGACATACAAACATTCTACTTCAGATTTTTTGTTTATCTTCTTATTTCCTCCGTGTCACTTTTTCGCAAGTTTTTCCACACTGACGTATGGTTTTTACTTTCAAGTGCAGGCAATATGTGTATATTGGAGACGGACCGCCAACAGGGCATTTTTTTTTTATATTTCTAAGTAAAGTCTTGTTTTTGGAAACTCGTCATATAGACCAAATGCAATTAATATTGTAATTAATATGCATTTTATTAATTCTAATTAAGTAGGTTTTGAGGATAATTTTATTTTGAAATACTGGTCTGATTGGTTGATTTTTAAAAACTTGATCACGTGTGGTTGCCTTAATGAAAAATAACATTCAATTCACCTGTTTCTATGTACAAAATTTGATCTTTTAATGTTACGTATCTTGAAGCAATTTTAAGTATTAAATTAGTTGAGATACTTATCAAATAATGTATATTATTAAAAATTAGGATGCTAGAATTTTTTAAGAGATTTATTTAAATTTTCAAAAAAGTTATTTAGCCGTAATTTTCTAGCTGCACTTGTTAGTTATCCAGCTGAATAGTTTTTCACAAAGTTTGCATCTGTCAAAGTTTAAAAACAACAATTCGTTATTCAAGGGACAACTTAGTATATATGGTGTATTCTTTGTCAGTCAGGCCACCCTAATTTTTTTTACTTAAAGGATGATTTCAACATATCGAGGCTATTTGGTATTTTATAAAACGTGTAGTAATTGACTCTTATTGTCAGTTGTGATTTTTTATTGCCAGACAAAAATACATATTTGTGAAATAGAATTACAACTTATTTCAATAAAAATTTGTTCAAAAGTTTTGAGAATATTTAGCTTTATTGGTAAATGAGTTATTTTTTGTTTAAATATCTTGAGAGCCCAGTTATTGAATCTTTTATGGTGCGATGTTTTTTGATAGTAGTTCTTTTCATTTATAAAATGTAATATATGTAAAATATAATATATATTTTGGGGGGTTACATCTAATAGGGGGCATCTCCAGCATTAGGGAAACGAGTTTTTAACAGCAAACACTTAAGTTGTACATCTGTTATCTATGAAATTTATTTTGGACTGAAATAATAATTCTAGAACAACCTTTTTCTTATTTTAGTTAATTTGCTATCTACAGAATATTTTTTTATGATTATTATAAATATAAGCTATTTGCTCAAATTTTAGCCGTATTTTCGCTCATACCTATCAACACACAGTGGTTTAAAATAAAAAAAAGTGGTAATATGTATCGAACTTCTAAAGTACTGAACGTATTTGTCCGAAAATTTAAATGATTGTAGGGGAGCAGTTTTTACGGAGCTACAGGATTAACTACCTCGGCTATGAAAAATTTTGTGCTGCTTGTAACTTTTGTAAATGCTAACCGATTTTAATGATTTTGCGTAAGTGTTTTTGTATCTCTTACAGTTTAAGATATATTTCTTTTCGAAAATAATTTTTTTTATTTTTTGACTCGCCTCTTTTTGGTTTTTTACTTATAATTTTTTTTAATGCTGGTTCGATTTGAAATTAAAGTACACCATTCAATTTTTGACAAAATTCTAAGTAAACACAAAGAAAAAAACCTTTGAAATATCTTATTCCGTTAAGTCGTAAAAAATTTCTAAATTCGAAACTTTGAATATTAACCACAAAATAAGTAACTTTTGTGAAAAAAGTGCTTTCATTATTTTTAAATTTGGAAAAAATTTTGTTGGAAATGCTAATTTTATATTTCCACATAGTAAAAGGCCATCCTTTAAGGACGTGTTTAGTGCTAAGTTTTTCTCATTTTGGGCATGCACCCTACATTTGGCAGTGGTCGAAATTCATCAATTTTCAAAACAATTTTTGAGTTTATGGGCCTGTAATAAACTTTGAACAGGGTGTGTTTAAAATTACGTTTTATAAGACAGATGGTTAGCATTGCTCTTGCTTCAAATTTAGACATCCTGTTCATAAATGGGGCCGCTAGGTCAAAATTAGTAAAAAAAAAAACTCAAATTTCGGAAAGAAAATTTGTATAAAAAACTAACTAAAATTTTTTATTTTTTTCTGAAATTTGTATTCTGAATTCTAAATATATTGTTTAACTATGTGTTGCAAAATTATTGATATATATCTTACCGATCTCGAGATATTCAAATTGAAGTGTAATTAGTATGTAAGGAAAGCTCCCCATTTTTATTCGTTTTATTATTTTAACAAATCCAAAAAGAATGTAAAATTTTTTTCCAACGGTATATAACACGTCTACCTTTTCTCTTTCTTCTACAACGAATATTTCACTTCAATTGAAAACAAACTTTACATATTACTTCTTAAATAAACTTATATCGGTAATGGGAAAAATAATAGGGGTTTTCATATAAACTCGTGAATTTCTTGTAAACCTTGTATAAATACAAACAATATTTTTTATGTATGGAGTTTGACATTAAAATCATAAACATACTAGGTTTACACCGTTTACGAGTAAAATACGAATTTATATGTAAACCCCTATTGTAAGTATATTAGCAATAATAACACTGTGAGACAAATGGTAGGGGTGAGTGATCGGGAAGGGTTCAAACTACCGAAGAAAGTTATATCGGTAAAAAAGAAGTTATACGTGTCCCGGCGTTTCGGTGGGTCACTCATAGGAATCAAGGTATATCGATTTTACCTTTGGTGGTCTTTTTTTTGACATAACTCGAGAACCACTAGTCCGATTTTGCTCAAAAAATTTTAAAAAAGAAAAATGAAAATGAAGAAAAAAATATTTTTTGCCTAAATTATTAAAAAAAAGTAATAAACAAAAGGTTATTCATTTTTATGGTAGCGGTAACAAACATTTATTTTTACCGGCAAAACTGTTGAGTATATAGAAAAACGTTATATGAACAGATTAAAGGAATTGTAATTTTTAATTTTTTTTTAAATTGTTTGAGCAAAATCGGACTAGTGGTTCTCGAGTTATGTCAAAAAAAAGATATATCTCGATTCCTAGGGGTGACCCAGCGAAACGCCGGGACACGTATAACTTGTTTTTGACCGATATAACATTTCCCATTGGTTTCATCCCATCCCGATTTTGACTGTCGCATAGTGTAATAAACAATTTTACTTATCTTTTTTCCAAATTATGTAAAAAGCCACGTTTTTATTCATTCGACCCTCATTAACGGTACACAGGTGCCAATTCGCACTTATTGAACTTTCTCATATCAATTCTACACATTGTCATGTCAAGTATACACAATACTTAGCGTAAGGGGGAAATTTTGAAAGTAATTGTAGAAAAAAAAACACCATTTTTTAATTTTCGTAGGTGCGAATTCGCATCTGTGTACCGTTTGATTTTTACAGGCGATAATAATGGGGAGAATGGTTTTCCGGTTCTTTGATTCTTTTGTCAACGGATTTTGAAATTATTTTCAAACACTTCTCAGCAATGAAAAGTAAATATTTGTAAATGGTTTTAAAACCGAAACTCACATCAGTGTTGTATAGAAGGCTGTACCTTTGGACACAGAATCAGAACACCAATATACAAATTTCAAATCCGCCAATTTTAATTTTAAAATCTTCTTTGAAATTCTTCTTTATCAACCACAGAAACTCAAAACGGAAGTCCGATCACTTCTAAAAAATTTGTCCACAATATTGGATTGATCATATTTAACTTTAAAAATTTGACTTGGCCCTAAAAAGTAAATAATTTAGATTATTTTTAGAACCTAAACCGATAATTCAAACTCACAACAATTTTGGAGAGAAGTGTGGACCAGTCGACAAAGAATACCTCATAGATAAAGAAAAACAGAAGTCGTGCAAAAAATTATATAAAACAATACAGCCTGATGTATTATACATTTATTTATATTTTAACACATGATTGAATTAAATGCTCTATTACATTTTGTTGATCACCAAGCTATGAAGAGGAAATCATTAATAAAACTTTCAAACGTACGTGACATAAATAGAGATACAGTGAGGAGCTAAACTGTATAGGGTTCATCATGTTAAGGCACATTAAATAGCTCACAATCCATTTACCGTATATGTTCTATAGATATTTGAAAAGTAAATCAGTAAATTTGTTTTTAATTGAATAAATATTAAATTCGTAAAGAAATATCTTTTTTAACATTTCCTATAAGTAATTCAATACACAACTTATACAAAAATGTGGACTTTCAGTATTAGTTAAAATATTAGCTCAAATTTGATTTTTTACTAGAATAACACACAGAAAATACTCCCTTACTAATGCATTGCATTGCGTTGATATTAGGAAAATAGGTAAGGGAATGGAGGAAAAGCGCAGCGTAAAGTATTTTTAAAGGCCCAATCTCATATTTAATACTTAAAAAGCGGGATCAGAACTTATATAATTTTAAACTTTTTTGTATTTATTTCCAATATTAAAAAAAATATACACACAAATTATTTTGAAAGTAAAATTAACTAAAAATACAATTTAAAACGAATAATATTCAGTTAAAACCGGTCTACTCACATTTTCATTTAATTGAACAATTTTTTTATTTGTTTTCGTTTGTTTGTTTCAATAATTGACTATTAAAAACTGTAACATCAGCTTAAAGTTAATTTATTTTTACTATAAAAATAACAAGCAAAATAGCGCGAAGAACTAAATTTATATTAGATTTTACAAAAAAATTAAAAAAAAAACAATTCGGATAACTTTTACTACAAAACACCTTTTTGGTTAATTTTTTAGTTTTATTTTAAAACAGTAAAAATTGACTAGAAAATTTGACTGTTAAATTTTTAAATAACTTGTGAGAAATTTTTTTTCTTCTACGAACAACAGTTATTATTTTTAAAAACAAGTCAACAGAAAAACTTCAGAAATAACTAACAAAAAGTGATTGTATTTATTTTGTGAGTGTATAGACGGATTGGGCACTTAAACCAAAAACATCATCGAACATGTCCAACTTTTGCTGTTATTTTTCCAGTTTTCATTACACTTGTCAAAAATAGACAACAAGTAATTTGTCTTACAGTTAGTGGCTTGATAAATCATTTCGAAACTATACTTTATTATTATTATTAAGTGAAGAAGAATATTTTTATGTTAAAAGAAGCGAGCAGGTAGTCCCATAAGAGTAAAATGCATCTTCTGAGCACTGTCGATTTTTTTATTAAATTATTCTGTTTTTTTTTTTCAAAAAGCACATTTTTATAAAAAAATTTTGTTAGTTGTGCTAAAGTCTTAAACTTTCCTGTTATTTGTCATCGTTAGGCTTTGAGGGAACTTCTCCCGAAAAGCTTTTTCTACTTATATCTCTAATAAGTGGCAACTTGTATCCACAATATTTAACAATGCGAAAAAATCAATATAATTTTCCTAAATTTTAGGAAAATTAGATTGATTTTTGTTCTGTTTGTTCAATCGATTAGACGTCAAAATGTCGCGCTGTGGAATTTGCTTTAAAATAAATGGAGATATTACTTGCAATATTTGCAAAAAAACATTTCATAAACTTTGTGTTTAACTAGATGATATTAATATTTCATCTGTTTTACAGAATAATCGCAACATTGTTTTTAATTGTGATTTTTGTTTAAATGGTGCAACTAGTATGCAAAATTCTATAAATTTTTTATTAAATGAAGTTGCTCAACTTAAAACTATAATAAATGAGTTTACGAATATTGATAAAGAAAAATGCAAAAATAATAACAATTCTCTCGTGAGAAATAAAGACAATTCCCGCGAAAAGAAAAAAGCTAATGCTAGTGTTATTAAAGTTAATTCTGGTGTTAGTCATGTACAACAAAAACACAATGCTTCTCAAAAACAAACACAAGCATCTGATGATATTTTAGTTGTTGCTGATTTTAGTTCTTCGTCTTCCTCTATATTAGAGAAGAGACACAACGTTGCGGCTGCGGCTGCAGATGTAAATCAGGATACGGATTTGATAATTGTAAATGATAAAAGTAATTTTGCTGACGATGATTGGGTTACTGTTCGTCGGAAAAAGTATAATAAACCAAAAATTATTTATGGTGATAATGATAACAATGATCTTGAAGTTTTAAATCGAAAAAAATGGGTTCACATTTCATCCTTTAAGCCCAGTGTTACTGAAGAAAATATTATATCTTATGTTGGAAAACACTTAGATATCAGTAGTGAGCATTTGTCCTGTTATAAATTGGTAAAAAAGGAGACGCCTTTAGATCAAATAAAGTTTGTAAACTTTAAGCTTGGTATCTCTTCGTCTTTCTATAATGATCTGTTTAAACCATCTCTTTGGCAATCCAATGTAAGAGTTCGCCCATTTAAGTTTTTTCCCAAAAGAGGCTTCAATCAAGTAACGGGTTAAATGATAATTTGTTACCTGCTGCTTGTAATTGCAATGATGATCTCAGTATATACTTTCAAAATGCTTCTGGTATCCGTACTAAACTGAATGATGTTTTCAAATTTACTGCTCAAGCCGATTATGATGTAATTGTTATAGTGGAATCTTGGCTAAAATCTGCTTTTTTTGATGGAGAAGTTTGTGATCTTCAACAATATCAGCTGTTTCGTAAAGATCGCGATCCTGATTTAACTAACAAGAATATGGGTGGTGGTGTATTTGTAGCAGTTAAGAAAAAATTTGAAGCTGCTATGGTCAGTTTATATGATTCTAATCCTGCTCTTGACCAACTTTGCGTTTCGATAAATGGTACTCAGAAATTTTTGGTATGTGTTTCTTATATTCCTCCAAGGAGTGATTACGAAACTTATAAAGCTCATGTTGATAATGTGGTTCATCTCGTTACGACTCATGGTGAGGACAATTTTTGTATATTTGGTGACTTTAATCTTAGTGAGATTTGTTGGTCTTATTTATTTTATAATTGCACCCTTACTGCTTCCAATGTTAATCATTTGCACGAAATTCATCTGATTGATTCTTTTCTAAGTCTTGGTTTAGTACAAGTAAATTATTTTAGAAATAGATTAAATCGAATTCTTGATTTAATGTTTTTGTCTGATGATATGAAATTCGAATTACTTCATTGTCAATTTCCTATGGTAACCACGGATATGCATCACGTCCCTTTGGTTTTAAAAATATCTGGTTATAAATACTTGTCTGTAAGTGATTATGACGATGATATTTATAACTTTAAAGCTTGTAATTATAGTGAATTGGAGGTGGTAATAAGTGCTATAAATTGGAATACTCTTTTCGAGAAAAAGAGTCTTTCAGATTGTTATAAATTATTTACGGATAGTATTAATGATAACATTAAAAAGTTTGTTCCTCGTGTGCCGCGTAAGATTCATAAGCTTCCATGGTACACAAGGGGATTGAAGAAATTAAAGAATCAAAGAAACAAGTATTATAATAAGTTTAAATCTAATGGTAATAATGAACATAAAGTAAAATATGAGTACTATATGAGGGAGTTCAATTTCCCGGATAAATTTCTGTACAAAAAATATTTGTTGAATTATGAAAGTGCCATAAGAAGTAATCCTAAGAATTTCTGGAAATTTATTAAGTCAAAAAAGTCGACTTCGTCTTATCCCTCGACAATGTTTCTCCGAGATACTGTCGCAAATTCTGGTTCTGATATTGCCAACTTATTTGCTAACTTTTTTAAATCTAACTTTGAAATGAATTCTAATGGTTCTGTTACACCTAGTGTGGTTAATTCTATTGAGCCTATTGTTGATTTTGGTTTAATTCAGTTATCAGAACAAGATGTTATAAATGGCATAATGGGAATAAAATCTTCTTGTGGGATAGATATTGATGGTTTTTCGGCATTTTTCGTTCAGAAATGTGCGCTGTCTTTATCTAAACCACTAAGATATATATTTAATTTATCTTTGATTAATGGGTGTTTTCTCGACAGATGGAAAATTGCTTGTGTTACTCCTGTTTTTAAAAGTGGTAAAAAATCTGACATTTGCAACTATCGACCTATTTCTAAATTGCCTACTATTTCAAAAGTTTTTGAGCACATCATTAAAGATAAACTTTTTTTCTGTGTTAAACGTCACTTATGTCCTGAACAACACGGGTTTTTCTCTGGTCGTTCTACAACTACAAACTTAGCAGTTTTTAATAATGTTTGCATTTCTGCTTTTGGAAAGCATTGTCAAATTGATGTAGTCTTTATGGATTTCTGTAAGGCTTTTGATAAAGTACCACATGATATTTTATGCCTTAAGTTGTTGCGAATGGGGTTTCACAAGATATTCATGAATTGGATTATTTCATATCTTAAAAATAGAATATATTCTGTGGTTATTGACCAATACGTGTCTCAGTCTTATATTGCTACATCTGGGGTACCCCAGGGTAGCATCTTGGGCCCCTTGTTATTTTTACTTTATATAAATGACATCGGATTTTGCATTGTTGGCTCTAAATTTTTATTATATGCGGACGACTTGAAGATATTTAAAGAGATACGGTCTGTCAATGACACCATTATTTTGCAAAATGATCTAAATAATATAAAAACATGGTGTGATCTTAATCACCTACCCTTGAATATTAGCAAATGCTTTAAAATGACTTTCAGCAGATCTAATATTAGTAATCGTATTATATGCCCTTACTATATATCTAATAACGTTCTGGAGTCTGTAGATGAGATTTTGGATCTTGGTGTAGTTTTGGACACTGAACTTACTTTTGTATCCCATCTCAACTACATTATTCCCAAAGCCTACTCTGCTTGGTCTTTTGTAAAGAGAAACTGCAAAGATTTCAATGATCCCTTTACAGTTAAAGTCTTATATACTTCTTTTGTAAGATCCAAAATTGAATATTGTTCTTTCGTCTGGAATCCCCATACTTTGATCCGTTCAGTTCGAATTGAACGAATTCAGAAGAAATTTTTAAGATTTGCGCTTCGTGATATTCATTTTAATTTAACTGAAAATTTCCCTTCATACAATGCTCGTTGTTTACTTTTAAATTTGCGGCCTCTTTCGTTAAGAAGAACTGTGCATTCTGCAATGCTAATTTTTGATTTAATTAATGGATTTATTGATTGTAATAATTTATTAAATTTAATAACGTTTCATATTCCTTGCTACATACTAAGGTCTAATGAACTATTTTATATTCCTATACGTAGAACAGAATATGCCAAAAATGAGCCAATTAATCGTATTTTGAACTTATTAAATGTACTTTATAATGATAAAGATCTCAATTTAGATTTTTCGAAATCAAAAGATAATTTTAAATATAATTTATTAACTTATTTGAAATAGTTTTAAGTAAATTGTATCTAGCCTGTAAGGATTGTATTTTCCATTGGCTGAATAAATAAATAAATAAATAAATAAATAAGTTGAATACAAAAATGAGTTTGTTTCCAAACCCTAAACATGCGATTGGGCCACTAAGAAAATATGTGGTCTCCGAACATATCATAATTTCATTCTGATCAGAGGGAACCCATCAGGAAAGCTCCTTTGTGAGTCACAGTTGACTCAAATAAGAAAAAGTAACCAACAAATTAAAATTATTTAACCTTTACTGAAAATTTGTTTAAGTTTACTTAAAACGAGTAAAAAGGTTAAAGTCGGGCATGCCGACTATACAATACCCTACACCAGTCTGGTGTATTGTTTGGATCCGAAATTCGAATGGGTTAAAATGGGGCTTGTGTCAAAATTTTCTATAATGTGAGTCAGCGCACCAAATTTCATTAAAATATCTTAATATTTGCGACCTGCAGTTTGTAACCAAGCTAATTTTGGGGGGACCCTTATATGGGCACTAGTTCTAAACATGGACCGATGTTCACCAAAATCAATAGGCTTCGTCCTTGGGCCAACATAGGTCTATGTACCAAATTTCATCAAAATACCTTAATATTTACGACCTGCAGCGTATAAAGAGTATAATTTTGGTAGGACCCTCATATGGGCAATAGGTCTAAACATGGACCGATGTTCACCAAAATCAATAGGCTGCGTTATTGAGCCAATGTAGGTCTGTGTACCAAATTTCATTAAAATATCTTAATATTTACGACCAGCAGCGTGTAAACAGTATAATTTTGGTAGGACCCTTATATGGGCACTAGGTCTAAACATGGACCGATGTTCACCAAAATCAAACTTGTTCGTCCTTGGGCCAACATAGGTCTGCGTACCAAATTTCGTCAAAATATCTTAATATTTGCGACCTGTAGAGTGCGCACAAGATTGCATGGACAGACGGACGGATGGACAGATGCACATCGTTAAATCGAAATAAAAAAAAATTCTGAACCGATCGGTATACTATAAGGTGGGTCTACGACCAATATTTTTTGGTGTTACAAACATCAGCACAAACTTATAATACCCTGACCACCTAGTGGTGTAGGGTATAATAAAGTTACCCTACAAATTAAATTAATTAATGCCAACCGAAAAAAAAGAATTTAAATAAAATAAAAATCAGTGAGGTGTAGAATAAGCAGGGAATTTTTTGGTTTAAGTTCGATATAAGGCTGTTATACAAAAATCACAACAATTTTTAGAATAACTTTTAAATTCGCCTAATTATAAATATTTTATGTAATATTTTAAAAATGTTTTTTTAGAAATACGTTTCTTTACATTTTTTTATTTTGTATTTTGACAATTTAAAAATAGTACTAAATGAGTCTAATGAGTGCCATAGTACTTTTGAGGTTCTAATAGTACCATAAAAAGTACTATAGTACCAACTTTATCATCCCTGTTCCACATACTGCTTGTATGATAAATTTTCTAAACAATGCAGTGTACGATTAACTAAATAATCGACCATAAACGCACTTGATAAGCAAACTTGCAAACTTGGGCTCTAAGGAGCGCAGTATGAGAGCTCGTTTGACAGTTAACCCCTTCATAAGTTCTATCGGGCTTAAAAAACATTCGGCGTCAGTACTAGTTATTTGTGTTACACGAAGACATTTTTTATGCAGTCTAGTTTGTGCGCGACTGCTTATTTACTTACAAGAATAATTTTATATTAGTAACTATTTATTTTTTAACCATTAATAAGTATATGTCTATGCCTTATTATTTAAAAACTTGTAACCCATTATTTTTTTAACTATTTAGCAGCACATGAAGAACTACTTATTTTGGAAATTCTTATTTTATATATTTTTTTAATTAAGCGTATAAGCTGGTGCACAAATTTTGTGCATTTTTTCATGCAGTGAATATGGACAACTACTTATAAAAGCGACCTTGTTGAATAAAAATAATGAGCTTTGACACCGAATTATATTCAGTAAACCCTAATTCTACTGCTTACTATTTAGATATTAGTAAAGAACAGCCATTACTGAGATTTTGCTGGGAACTAATTATGTTATATATTAATTAATCAGATGATATTTTATCCGATTTTTGACCTGACACAATTTTATAAACTTAAAAAATTTGTAGAATCTTATATAAATGAAATATAATTGTATCTGGCATTTACTTAATACAATTGTATCAAATCGTGGATCCCAGTTTTAAAGTGGTATAAATGTATTAGATCTAAATTCGGATACTACTATATACTTAATCTTGTAAACAAATGCTTCATAATCACTCAATACCATTTTAAATGTACACAGGGTTTTGAACACTAGAGCACCCATGAAGTATATGGAATTTACAAAAGTGTTATTTCTTAAAAGTTTTTTTGGACTATAACTCATAAAGTAAAGGTTTTACAGAAAAAACTGCATGAGCTACTGGCAATGAAGTGACTAGTATTTTTCTCATACACACTTTTGATATATCAATGACGCGTCATGGTGATTTAATTGGTTAAAGTCAAAATTTGTGTTAAACCATATAAATCACTTTGATTTTAACCACTTAAAGCACCATGACGCGTCACTGATACGTCAAAAATTTGTATGAGAAAAATGCTAGCCAAATTATTGCCTGCAGATGTGCTTATTTAATATTTCTCTGTAAAACTTGTAATTTAAGAGTTATAGCGCAAATAATCTTTAAAATAATTTTAGTCTATTTTTAGGGCATAAAGCCCCAGGTGACTGACTGGTTTAATCAGAGAGGATAAATTTTCGCGGAGATACTTTTTTTAACGCCCAATCTACCGAAAAGTGCGTGGAGGGGTGCAAAAAAAACACTTTTGCTCTTTGACTCTTTGAGCGCCAATCTGAATAAGAACGAAATTAACCATAAAAATATTTGTCATGAAATTCTACTATAAGTCTTTGCCAAAAATAAGTCAAAACTTAAAATGTGTTTAAGGGTTAATTTTGTTCTACTCAAAAATGGGTGTTGTAATGAAAATGGAAAACTTTAAATATTTTATACTCGAATTCGGTTCAGAAATGTTTTAATGTAGAAGTCAAATATTTTCTTTGGCATTTAGTTAAGAATTTTGTTAGATACATTGTTTTGTATTTCATATAAATATTCTATCGTATATGCAGATTCCTCAGGCACACACACAGACACAACTATTGTACTAATAAATTAAAAAAGCGTGAAATATTATTATATCTACATAAATAAATAAAATATTTACCTACATATTTTTGTTATTTCCATATTGTACTCTTGGTCATCATCATCGTTGTTGATGTTGTGCATATGGTATATTTCCACAACATCCTTCCGTTTTAATACGCTGGTCAAAACAACAGAAATTCAGGTTTGTTAATGTATGTATTTATTTTTTGTAAATTAAACCACAACCACATCCGCCAACACTATGAACATAATTTTCTGCTTTTTTAATTTTTTTTTTTCGTTTTTGCGGCTGGAAATATTAACCGGTATTTGAATCATTTTAACAGCATATGGTTTTTACTTTCAAATATTGTACTTAATATATGCAGGAATTTTCTAATTAAAACTGATTGTGAGGTAGACGTAATATAAAAACATTCACATATACAACAACATTTAAACCAAATTGCATATCCTGCTACAATATTTTCCGCTAACTTCTTGTTTACGTTTCAAGTTACGGTTAAATACTAACAATAATATATTTGTCGGTTTGCAGATGATTTCCCAAAAAGGATATTTTCTTCGTTTACTATGTGGATTTACAATCCACAAAAATGTAATTGGAATGTTATACAGAGTACATTTCCCCTTAGCTGCTATGTTGTTACTCATTTTAAATTTTTTTTTCCATAAATGTGTACTATTACCGGCACCAAAAACAATATTTGAGAGGCGCCCATAAAATGTTTCAGAAATATCGTTCAGTAATAGTGGATGACATTTTGTAGACAGAGTTAAAATTTATTTAAATTAAAGAAGGAAAAGTGATAGCTACAAAATTTATATATTCTTGATTTCTCTATATGTGGGATGTGTTTTTTAATATAACTTCAATTTCTAAAGTGCACCAAACGTTTTTAATTTTTTTGATAAATTTTTGATTGTTTACAAATTAATTAAAGGTCTGTTTTCTCTATTAAAAGTTTATCAATTAACATGAAAAATTGAAAATGTTTTGGATATTTATTTTTCAATTTCATATTATTGAAAAGTGTGTGGCTAATATTGAAATGTTAGTTTTTTTAATTTGTTTTTTTTTTTTTTTTAGTTAAAAAATAAATAAATAAAATTAAAAAACCCATATAAATTATTATAAAATAAAAAAATAATCACTGTAAACGTGTTTTTTTTTATATTTGCTAAATTTTGCAATTTTTTTTATGATGGAAAATATTGATCAATTTTAATTTCATTTATATTTTTGAAATAATATTGAAAGTGTGTGTAAAAACATCAATAAAATTGAAATAAATTATATTGACCGTGTGTGCTCGGCTTAAAAGTTCAACTTGTTACGATCTACAAGCAAATGTATGACTACCAGGGTATTCAATTAATCGGTTTTTTATTTTAATAGATTAATCGTGCAAATAATTATTTGGGTTTTTTCTTAATCGATTAATCGAATAAAATTTAAAAATTAATCGATTAATCGAAAAAAAATTTTATGTAAAATAATTTACATACAATTTTTTTATTATTAATAATTTTATTTAACCCTAGAACACACACCAGGGTACAAGTGTATATCCACTTGCAACTTTGCAGTGCTGTAACTCAGAAACGGCTTAACCTAGGGCATAGGGATTTCGTGTCTAGGAAACATAAGTAATTTCTAATCTTTTAAAGGTCATTTGATCCAATTCGGGTCAGTGGTTCAGCAGCTACGAGCTTCCAAAGTCGACACCTACGTAAACACACAGTTTATATCAAAATAAAAGGCAACAAACCATTTTATAGTGTGTTTAAATTATATTATTTGAAAAATGAAAATTATTAAATTACATATTATAAATATGAATTATCGTTACATCCCAGCAAAATCTTTCATTACCAAATAAGTGGTTATATAATAAAAATTCATAGCTCCGCACAACTTATTTTTTTGGCGTCTAAACTCATTATTTTTGTTTGGCGTGGTCGTTTTTATAAGTAGTCACGCTTACCCGCTCACTTACGAAAAAATTAAAAGTAAGTAGTTAAGCGATTTTGAATAATAAGTGGTTATACATATGCTTATAAAAAGTTGAATTATAAGTGGTTATCCGAGTTCTTACTTGATTCTTAAAAATAAGGAGTTACACAAATACTTAAGGAAATACATTGAGAAAAATTTAAGTTTTTTCTAGTGTGTAATTTTAGGACTCGTCATAAAAATTTAAACATGAAACATATTTACATATATTAAATAAAAATGTAAAAAATTTAACTGTGTAAAAAGTAATTATTTAAACTATTACGAGTAAATCATTATTTTATATTTAAAAGCAATGAATATAATATGCCGTTATTAGGAAGTTATTATTTTATATTACAAAATAATGCAAAAGGTAATGATGTATCATTTTTGGTAATGCAGATAGTAATGAGGTGTCATTACCAATATTTTGCTGGGATATTACGCAGTTGGTATTGGTGATCGAATGTTCAAGACACATTGGCTTCTTACATTTGCCGCACACCTTTCTGGTTTTTCTACACCGTTTTGTTTCTTGAGCATAACATAAATAGCAGGAACCGCTGATAGGTCCTGGCGTGCGGGCTGCGGCAGATGTCGATGGTTCAGTGTTCAACATTGGTTCCAGCGGTCGGTTGAAATATGACTCAATTCCTATTTAGTGCACGTTCTTCAATAATTGGCATGCACAATGCTTCAGCCAAGCTGCGAAGGAACTGCTTACGCTTTGAGACGAGCAAAAGTCAGTGCATTCGTTTTTGCGTCTCATGTATATATATAAAATTAATTTTATTATTGGTTCCTTATCAGTGTTCTAATTTATTTAAATTATATTTGAATTTAACAGTATTTTATTAAAAATGCCATCTAGATGTCAAACATAACATTGAACATTAGAAAATACTATAAAATGCATCATTGTACTACTAATTGTAACACTCATGTAATTGTTGTCAACTGTGTAATACATATGTGTGAATGTTTATGTGTCATCGATCAACATGTATAAAAGCTGCTGCATTGATCGATTTTTAGAGAATTAGCCAGTAGACGGCAACGAGGTAAGACCTTCTATAAGTGCGTGAAATATCTTTCTGCATTTAAAGAAGATTTTAACTAAGTAGCTTAAAGGTGTCTAACTATCGTTCAACACCTTTAACCAACTCGACCACCTAAGACAGCTGACGATAGGGACGGCAACGTGAGCTATCGCTCTGTGCCATAATACGGACGAATAGCGGGAGCGTGAACTATCGTTCTGCTCAAGTTTCGCCGTGAGCGTGAGCTATCGCTCTGCTCAATCCTCGCCGTGAGCGTGAGCTATCGCTCTGCTCAATCCTCGCCGTGAGCGTTAGCTTTCGCTCTGCTGAATCCTCGCCGTGAGCGTGAGCTATCGCTCTGCTCAATCCTCGCCGTGAGCGTGAGCTATCGCTCTGCTCAATCCTCGCCGTGAGCGTGAGCTATCGCTCTGCTCAAACCCTCGCCGTGAGCGTGAGCTATCGCTCTGCTCAATCCTCGCCGTGAGCGTGAGCTATCGCTCTGCTCAATCGTCGCCGTGAGCGTGAGCTATCGCTCTGCTCAATCCTCGCCGTGAGCGTGAGCTATCGCTCTGCTCAAATCTTCGCCGTGAGTGTGAGCTATCGCTCTGTTCAATCATCGCCGTGAGAGTGAGCTATCGTCCTGCTCTACCCCAATACAAAGTACTGTTGTTTACTACGGGACCGACTCCTGCTGGCTGTAAAAAATTAAATATTCGTGTCGTGTCGTGTCAACTTGTTACGTGTTTAAGAACAATTAAATAATAAAGTTTATAACGTGTTATGAAAAAAATATTAAATTGTACAGTGTTTTCTTCTCTTATCGAAATATAAATAGTTTGTAACGGATCCTGGGCACGCTGAGTATGCCCCAGCTTAAAAAGTGAAAACACGTCGTTACAATGGCGCCCGAGCAGGGACAGTCGCAAAACTGTTCCCGATAAGAGACTGAAAGAAAAATAAATGTGTTAAAAATTTATAAAAAAAAAAAACAAGACTGTGATTTTAAACCAAATTTATAAAAAAAAAGAACATTTTTGGCATGTGCTGTAATTTTGTTAAAATCTGGAAACTATCACTAAAATAAAATATAAAAAAAAAAAAAATATAAACATTGTGATTGTAAAGCTAATGCGAAAAAAAAACATTGTGATTGTTGAATTGAAGCGAAAATTTTCTTAAATTGAATGTGACTATGTTAAAATATGAAAACTAGAAATAAAATAACACGAAAAAAAAAAATATAATAATAATAAATGTTGTGATTGTTAAATTAATGCTCAAATAACAACGGTAACCTTTCCTTAATACAGTCGCAGGAAAATAAGAACAAATACATGGATCAGACTTGATTATGGAATTCGAAAGAGGACACAACGACCCATGGAACGTTTTAAAAATTATATGTTTTCTCTCCAAACTCTTATGCATCATTCAGATCTAACTGAAAGCCAAAAGTTGGAAAGATTTTTTTTTTTAGAAATGCTCACCCTGACTACCAACGCTATATTCGCAGGAGAGATGTTACTACCCTTCGGGACCTGATTGGGATGGCTGATGATTTCCAGAATATCCGTACTACTTCAAAAATAAGTCGCGCGGAACCATCTCGTATGATCGGCAGGCCAGACATATCAAATAACCACTCTCAAACTAATTGTTTTAGTGGTGAATGCCTTGAATAGCCCATATGCATACGCGAAATGAAATCCTATCAAAATTAGAATTACTAATATCAACGTCATCATTAGTTTAATCGTCATTAGTAATATCAACGTCATTGGTATAATTATTATTACTATAATTATTAGGTCATCACCAATATCAACGCCAACATTCGCATCCACGTCGTCATTAGTAATATAAACGTCATTAGTAATATCTACGTCATCGCCAATATCAACGTCATTAGTATAAACGTCATTAGTATAAACGTCATTAGTATAAACGTCATTAGTATAAACGTCATTAGTATAAACGTCATTAGTATAATCGTCATTAGTAATATCAACGTCATAACTAATATCTACGTCATCGCCAATATCAGCGTCATTTGTATAAACGTCATTAGCAATATCAATGTCAACACTCGCATCTACGTCATCTTCAATATCAACGTCATTAGTATAATCACCATTAGTAATATCATCGTCATTAGTATAAACGTCATTAGTATAATCGTCATTAGTAATATCAACGTCATTAGTAATATCTACGTCATCACCAATATCTACGGCATCGTTAATATCAACGTTATCACTAATATAAATGTCATTAGTATAATTATTAGATCATCACCAATATTAACGTCAGCACTAATATCTACGTTATCACTAGCATCTACGTCATCGCTAATATCATCGTCATCATCAGTATCAACATCAACGTCATCATTAACGTTATCATCAATATCATCATTTAAGTTATCGCTAACGCCATTATCAACGTCATCACCACAGTCGTCTTCTTCAACCCTGCCACAGCCGTCCCCTTCAACGTTGTTGCCAACATTCTCTCTCCTGATCTAAGATTACAGGCATGAGAGTTGCAACAACTGATTGATCGGATAAGCAGGATAAACTCATGGTTAGCCAAGATTAAGGAAAACAAAAAGCTGATCTTCAGTAAAATCAAATACCGCCAGCATTGAGAAACAGTATATGTGATGCAATGTGGAATAAGCCGAAGAAACAGCTCAACTTTGTAAAAACAATAGATGAACGACAATATTCCATCAAAATAATTCGCACCGGAAATGTACGAGAACCTTTTCCACCTCCCGAGAGGGGAGATAATGAGACGAGCAAAAGTCAGTGCATTCGTTTTTGCGTCTCATGTATATATATAAAATTAATTTTATTATTGGTTCCTTATCAGTGTTCTAATTTATTTAAATTATATTTGAATTTAACAGTATTTTATTAAAAATGCCATCTAGATGTCAAACATAACATTGAACATTAGAAAATACTATAAAATGCATCATTGTACTACTAATTGTAACACTCATGTAATTGTTGTCAACTGTGTAATACATATGTGTGAATGTTTATGTGTCATCGATCAACATGTATAAAAGCTGCTGCATTGATCGATTTTTAGAGAATTAGCCAGTAGACGGCAACGAGGTAAGACCTTCTATAAGTGCGTGAAATATCTTTCTGCATTTAAAGAAGATTTTAACTAAGTAGCTTAAAGGTGTCTAACTATCGTTCAACACCTTTAACCAACTCGACCACCTAAGACAGCTGACGATAGGGACGGCAACGTGAGCTATCGCTCTGTGCCATAATACGGACGAACAGCGGGAGCGTGAACTATCGTTCTGCTCAAGTTTCGCCGTGAGCGTGAGCTATCGCTCTGCTCAATCCTCGCCGTTAGCGTGAGCTATCGCTCTGCTCAATCCTCGCCGTGAGCGTTAGCTTTCGCTCTGCTCAATCCTCGCCGTGAGCGTGAGCTATCGCTCTGCTCAATCCTCGCCGTGAGCGTGAGCTATCGCTCTGCTCAATCCTCGCCGTGAGCGTGAGCTATCGCTCTGCTCAAACCCTCGCCGTGAGCGTGAGCTATCGCTCTGCTCAATCCTCGCCGTGAGCGTGAGCTATCGCTCTGCTCAATCGTCGCCGTGAGCGTGAGCTATCGCTCTGCTCAATCCTCGCCGTGAGCGTGAGCTATCGCTCTGCTCAAATCTTCGCCGTGAGTGTGAGCTATCGCTCTGTTCAATCATCGCCGTGAGAGTGAGCTATCGTCCTACAAAGTACTGTTGTTTACTACGGGACCGACTCCTGCTGGCTGTAAAAAATTAAATATTCGTGTCGTGTCGTGTCAACTTGTTACGTGTTTAAGAACAATTAAATAATAAAGTTTATAACGTGTTATGAAAAAAATATTAAATTGTACAGTGTTTTCTTCTCTTATCGAAATATAAATAGTTTGTAACGGATCCTGGGCACGCTGAGTATGCCCCAGCTTAAAAAGTGAAAACACGTCGTTACAGCTTACTGCAGCATGGGGTTGTTCATTCCATATACTATATACGCTGCAAGAGCCGTTATGTCCAACATATTGAAATGGCCAACCCTTCGTCTGTCGTTGTGTAGGATACACTCTCAAAACAATTCCGTTGTGACAACCGAATTTTTTCCAACCGAATTCGTTCGGTTGCTGCAACCTCGTAATTCGGTTACCTCATCCGAATTCAGTTGTGACAGCCGATAATTCGGTTGCCGCAACCGAATTGAAATCGTATTCGGTTGCCACAACTGAATTCGGTTGGAGCAACCAAATTACGAAGTTGCAGCAACCGAATCAATTCGGTTGGCAAAAAATTCGGTTTCCACAACGGAATTGTTCTGAGAGTGTATTCACTGAACAATTGGTCCATTTTATCAACGCCACCCTGGGTCATATTATAAAATTCTATGATTTCAGGCTTCCCACCCTCAGCTATCTCGCCATCATAGTGCATTGACGAAAGCAGCGTCACTGATTTATTTTTTCGTGGAACATAAGAGCACATCGTCACATTTTTTCTGAAGCCGAATAATGATGAACCAATTGGCCTGTCCTTGTGCGCCTTCATTTCCGCAGGAATATACGTCTTGTTTTTGCGCAAAGTTCCAACGATTGTTAGGTTCTAGGTGAGAAGAAGTTCTGCAACTGGCAACGTCGTAAAAAATTGTCCATTGTAATATTTTTTCCACTTCCTTGGTATCTGCTAGCCAAATATTTCACAGCTCGTTCCCCTTGGTTGGTTTCCCTTCCGGACGCTGCTTGGCAGTGTAAATTTGACCGTGCAGTGGATATGCATTTTTGGCATCGCAAGTCCACCAAACTTTGATACCATATTTTGCAGGTTTTGATGGTATGTATTGTGTAAACCGTGTGCGTCCACGGAAAGGAATTAATTGTTCGTCAATGGTTAAGTTTTCACTGGGCTTGTAGTGTGTATGAAGATTGGCATTCATTATGAGCCACAACTCAGCCTTATAAATCGCAATATTGATCAAAAACGGTTGACTGCCATCGTGCGCGATACAGAGAATAGCTTTTGACATTCCACAAATCTCGAACACCTTCTGAATTGCTATGGTTTGCGCCAGTCATAATAAGTATGCCAAAAAATGCATCTAATTCTGCTATCGTCAATGAGCGTCCATTTTTTAAAAATGAATTTTTTAAGCAAATGTTTTTTTACTTTGACTTGTTTCAAGAAGTCGACAATTCTAGAGCAGATAGTGCAATAAACTTAATTATGGGGCAGTATTTTTAAACGAAATTACCTCAATTTTAATCAGTTCCAAGGTACATGCCACATTGTACCTTTGAGCATTTTATTGCATTTCTAAATAAATCGCAATATTTTAAAATGCATAAAAGTTATTATAGTTTTTATTACGTGCAATCTATAACACTAATACATTTAATAATATTTTGCATTTGTTTCAAGGTTTCGTTACTCCAGCGTAGTCGTAACGTAACGAATTAGTTGATTACAACTAAGATAATGAGTAAAAAAGAAATAAATTGTTAGTTACACTCTTTTAACGTATTAGATTTTCCACAAGCAGATACGTCACTTTACGTTTACGTTAAAGTAATTTGGTGACAGTTACTACATGACAGTTGTTTATGTATTAATTAGTAGTTGTTATTTTTAACTGCTATTAGAGTTGTTTTTCTATGTAAAAATACAAAACAACTGTTATGACAGTAACTTCAGAAAACAACTGAAAATACTGTAATTTGTTAGCAGTTGTTTAAAGTAGTTATTTTTTATACCACAAAAAACAACTACCAAAATATGCATAAAAATATAATAACTGGAAAACGGTTTAGAATTTGTACTTCTGGTTTCAATTAGGATTTTTTCAAAATGGAAAGAAAAAAATTTAATTTTTTTTATTCAAATATACTTTTGTAATATCAACAAAATTAACTGTTATAAACTAGTAGTTTTTACCTATTTCGTCAGTTGTTTTAAAAATGTTGCTGTAAAAGCTTGTCAGTTAATTTTACGAGATTGTTAGTTATTTTTGATGCATTTGTTAGTTATATTTTAATAGGTGGAAATAACATTTTTAGTTATTTTAAAGGTAAATACCTTTATCGCCTTTTTATCTGCATATATCTTTGTTTCAACTGTCATTTTCAATAGATTCTACCTACATACTTTTTTTAGTTCACTTTTTTAACATTATCAAGATATACGGCATTTTGCTGCTTTATTTATCATTTCCTTTAACTTTTGTTTTTTTTTAAGCTCAGTAGGTAAAATTTCTGTTAAAATAGGTAAAAATTCTGCTAAAATAACAGGATATAGTACATGTATTTGCGCCAGCACAGTTTTGACCTATTTCTACGGGATTTTTTTTTATTAGTGTAGTGTACGCATATGTGGTTTGTTGAACAATTTTCCTCAAATAATTGTTCGAATTATATAAAGTGCCTAAATTTCGAATAACAAATTACTCGAAGAATTCTATGCGGTCGTTAAATTAGTCAAAATTAGAAAAAAAAACAATATTTAGGTATTTAGCCCTTTAGGTCTTGGAGTTACCACACTTTGGTAAACACCTCGGAAAACTTCTATATGAATCCAAGATCGCGCGAATATCGAAAAAAACATGTTCGCTAAAAAAGAAAATTTCTTTTTTACTAAACTGCCTTGCAAAAATAATTTAGATTCGAAGGTCTACTAAGAAGTTTTTCTTTTGTGGTACTGTCTATTGCGCACATTTGCAATTGTTTTATTTAAGGGTAATGCAAACAAAGAGTTAATAAAATTTTGTCTTACTAAAAATACTGAATTTAAGTGTTCCATAGTTGATATTTGTAATTGTCTATTTTTGTATTCGAATTTAAGTATGAAATGTAAAAGTTCATGCTTGGTTACTTAAAAAAATGTAATCACATTTAGCAAGTTGAATGAATATTTTCCAAAAGTTCCTATATAATTGTTGTTAAAGCTTTTGTTAAATTTAAGAATACATATTTTTAATTTACTTAACGGCTTCTATTGTATTGCCATAGACTACTACAGACATCTAATGGATTAAACTTTATGACTATAAGTTTTAAGTGAAAACTTTTAGCTTGTCAGTGTGGGAGTATAATTTCATTTAAATATAAAACATTTTAGGAAAGTACTAATTATGATTATATCACTATATACTTTCATAATTTCCGTCTAAATTTACAAAATACAGTTTAAAAGAAAACTATATTAAAGAAAAAATATCGCACATTTGTTAGTTTTATAAAATTTATTTTAAACATGTATTAATTTTTTAAAGGAAAAAAAGGGTACATATGTTTAGCGAAACTTTACCCTTCTCTGCCGTTAACTTTTGAAAGCACGTGTTTCATTCATTTAGTTAACACTAAACCTTCCGGACATTTGTTTTTATGACCGTAATTAAAAACTAACTTAAGCTAAACGTTGACAAAGATAATCATTAATTTGTTTAATAGAGTGGGCCAAACTTGCAAGAGCTTCGTTTCTGAACTTGCACCACTGAGAAAAAGTTGTGGAAATATATTCAAATTCTGGGAAAAAAATGTTTAAATAATTTAATTTATACCGATTTTCCAGAAAAGTTTTTAAAAAAAATTCGTGGAAATGATATATGGAAAGTCGATAACGGACACAAACAAAAGAATCAAACATTTTCAAAACCTAAACAAAGGCTTGTTTGGGGCAACAAATTTTAAATATATAAACTAATAGAAAGAAATTTTTAAAAAATCTACCTAAACCTAAAAATTAACTTGTTAAAATTAGCAGATAATTTTTGCTATATATTATTGAGACAGAAACAGAAAAAATAAAACTCTTAAATATACAGAATTTTAGTTATATTTCAGTTAAATTTTTGTTTCTAAAAAATAGTAACTTAACCTGCTACAATCAGCAAAAAATTTTTTTGTGCACGAATCGGAGACATTTTCTTCCGACAATTGGGGCACCTAGTGGGTAAAACTAATTCGGTTACGCTAAATCCAATGATGTTAACCATTCTTCTAGGTTAGCTCTTAAAAAAAGATATTTGAATTTGAAAATTGTGGACCCAAGGACCCCAAATCACGTGATTTTTTAATTTGGTTACGACTAATTTTCAGTTGGATTGTTTGCTACTTAACCAATGGTTGTGACTGTTCAATAGTTGTGACTGTTCAATAATTGTGACTGAAAATGTAAGGACACTTTAGAAATCTGCATACAATTTTTCATTTCAATACAGAGTTCAATATATTTTACAAACATTTAACAAAGCAATAAAATGTTCCATTTTGTATAGCAAATTTCGAAATGTCTTCACATTTTCATTCACAACTTTTGAACCGCCGCAACGACATTGATAATTTTTAATCCAACGCTCACTAGGGATATGCAAATAATACAGGTAAAGATTAATGGTCGAAAATTTAGAAAAATTGGGTTTTTTGGGGTCCTTGTATCCATAATTTTCAAACTCAAATATCTTTTTTAAGAGCTGATATTGAAAAACTAGATTCAGCGTAATAGAACTGGGTTTACCCACCTAGGTATAACCAACTAGCACAGTATAATTAGAAGCCTAAAAAATGCTTTAAAATTTAAAATCTTCAATGATTTTTTTCGATTTTTTAATAAAAATATAAATCAAGCCTTCTGATATGAGCAGTTACTATTTTTTTTAGCAAATATTTCACTTAAGTATCAGAAAAATTTTATAGATATTACTTTTTTTTGTTGCTATTTTTACTCTACTAATATTTAGCAAAATTTTCTGCAGATTTTACCATAATTTGTCATTTTTAGTTAACTGAAGGTTAACTCCATTATAGCTGAAATTGTGTAAATTTAAGTTTTAATTTTTCTGTCCATATTTTACTAGTATTTTAAACTAATTTTTAGTAGCTTTTTCTGCCATTTTTACAGGTTTATTTCTATGAGTGTATATAGGGATATCCCTTAAATTAACGATTTGTCGATTTTCGTTCTTTACATCCCCAGTTTTATTGGAAATGGTGCCAAATGGAAGAAATCGATTCTTTTTTTGCAAAACCTATCCCGTGCCGAAAGTTGCACGAAAATAGCCCACTTTGGAAAAAAGTGTATTAATATTAAAAATTCCGAAAATTCGAAATTTCGAAAAAAATTATTTTTTATCTCATTTGTTCATAGTTATATATTAGTTATATAGTTAAAATGATCCAGGCATGAAATTTCGACTTCATCGGATATCATTAACCCACTTTAGCCTGGAATCTAAAATGACCCACGAATTTGATAAAAATGCAAAAACGTGTTTTTATTTAAAATTTTTTTAAAATGCCTAATTTGTACCAGATAATAGTTGACAATGAAGAAAAAAATAAATTGGAAAAATGATAATTCGAGTTTGTGTTTGGAGCGACTGCTTTCCAGGACATTTTACAAAAATTGCTCATTTTGTCAAAAATTTAACAAAATTTGATTGTTTTCATCAAATTTTACACAGTTTACGGAAGAACACAACTTAAGTTTGGTTAGACTATAATTATCTTTATATGTGTGTAAAAAATATTTAACCCTTAGTGGCCTGGGGTCAGAAAAGACCCATGAAACTTAATATTAATTATGACAACGAGATTGTAAAGCCATTAAATTGATAAAAAAAAACAATCTCAACTGGATAAAAATAATTATTTTATGTAATGTGATCTATATGGGGTTAATTTTTATACTTTTGGCCAAAAACGCCCCACTAGGAAATTTACAGAATAACAGATTTAGTAATAATCTGATAAATTTTATTCTGTAAATTTCCTAGTGGGTCTTTTTTTTTGTGAAAAGTGAGAACATTAACCCTATATGGATCAAGTTACTCAAAATAACAATTTTTATCAAATGGAAAAAATGTTTATCCATTCAAAGTTATATTTTTCCGAAAATTATGAAAGGTGTTATTCTGTAAATTTTCTTGTGGGGCGTTTTTGGCCTAGAGTATAAAAATTAACCCCACATGGATTACGTTACATAAAACAATTATTTTTATCCAGTTAAGATTTTTTTTATCAATTTAATGGCTTTACAATCTCGTAGTCACAATTAATATTAAGTTTAATGGGCCTTTTCTGCATTTTAAAAATCTTGAAAATTAATTTTAAAAAAACACGTTTTTGCATTTTTTAAAAATTCGTGGGTCTTTTTGGATTCCAGGCTAAAGTGGGTTAATAATATCCGATGAAGTCAAAATTCCATTCCTGCATCACTTTGACTATATTAAATGAATAAATGCAATAAAAAAATTTTTTTTTCGAAATTTTGAATTTTGGGAATTTTTAATAATAATACAATTTTTTTCCAAAATGGGCCATTTTCATCCAAATTTCGGGTAAACGTCTTCCCAAAGAAAGAAATCCATTTCTTCCATTTGGGACCATTTCCAATAAAACTGGGGGGTGTAATGAGAAATCTATTTCTAAGGGGACACCCTAGTGTATATATATTAAATAAAAGGTTATTTTATGCAGATTCCGGCAATAAAAAACGATTAAAATTACGGATTAAAAAAAAGCCCAGATTTGCCATATTTTGAAAACTTTTCAAAATATTTTTAAAACCCTCAAACCCATTTATAAAATTTTAACATAATAATGTGCAGCGTACCCAAGTTAACTAAAACTATATAAGCCAAGGGTTCGAAATTTATACGATTACTCGGAAACTTCGATTGCTTCCCGGAAACCGAAAACAGTAGACGATTTTCGAAATTTGATTTTTGCAATATTTTCCAAAACTTTTCTACGGTTGCTAAAATAAATAATCGAAATAGTTTTTAGGTTTAGCCCACTCTATTTTTTTTTTTACAGAATCACAAGTATAAAATATTGTATAAAAATACTTTTTCTGTTTCAAAATATTAAATATGTTTGTGATTTTAGTTATACTAATGGTAGGCAAAAAAGGGAAATGTTTCTTAAATTATAACAACATCCATCAACAACACCAAATTTGGGTATACATGAATTAAAGATGTAAGATAACAAAATTTGTTTAATACACGCCTTTGGAATACAGACCATACCAAGTAATTAATCGTATAAAACGTTCACAAAGGGTTTCACTACTTAATGACCTACATTTTTACCTGTTTAGGGAGGAAATTACCCACTTACACTAATAGAAAAAAAGTTTGTAAAATTTTTGATAAAACTACTAAAAACAAGTTAAAAATTAGCTTGCCGAAAAAACTGCTGAAATCAGCAGAAGAGCTTGCTAAATATTAGTAAGATAGGAACAGCAAAAATAAAACTGTTAAATATACAGAATTTTAGTTATATTTGAGTTAATTTTTTGCTAATAGAAAATAACAGATTAACCTGCTAAAATCAGCAAAAAATTTTGCTAAATAATTAATAGCCTAAAAAAATTAAAAATTGAGATTTTGGAAGTTTTTTTCGATTGTTTTTAAATGCAAATAAAAATGGAGCTTTTTGAAAATAACAGTTTATAATTTTTTTTTTATAAATATTTCTCTTAATTTAACAGGATATACTGAAATTTGCATTTAACTATATTTAGTTTAAAATAACAAAAACGTTGTAGATATAACAGCTTGCTTTTGCTATGTTTAGTATACTAATATTTTGCAAAATTATCTGCAGATTTTACAGTACAAATTGTCATTTTCGATTAACTAAAATTTAACTTAAATATTACTAAAATTCTGTAAATTTAACAGTTTTATTTTTGCCGTTCCTATTTTACTAGTATTTAGGAACAAAAATCTGCTAATTTAACAGTTTTTTCTACAGCATAATTTTTAACTAATTTTTAGTTGCTTTTTCTGCTATTTTTAAAGATTTATTCCTATGAGTGTAGTTTTTCGTGCGCAAGCCTTAATTTAAAAACATTTTGTTGAAACAGTCTTCTAGATATGTATTTATTTAGTTTAGATAATGCGCTTTTAATGCAAATACGCTTTTTGATAGCATTTTTGAATCTATTTTCCACATTTAATTTTTTTAAATTAATTTATTTGAAAACCTTAAAATTTTTGCTACAAATTAAATCTAAAGCTTTTTTGACCCGCCTTTGCAATATTTTTAAATATTTTTTCAAATAACTCACCTTATTTTATAACATTAAATGCATTATTTTTAAAAATTCTTCATAATTTTTATAAATTTTTTGGGGGCATATCTTTTAGTCTGTTTGTTGCATCTCAGTAATTTAAGCGTTGTATTAATGGTCCTTATTTGAAAAAATTTTTTTAGTAGAATGTTTTCGAAAAGTTTTTATCAACGTTACCAGTATCAATGTTATTGAAATATTTTTAATTTTATCCACTCTAAATTGCATATAGGATTTGTTGGCTTTTCCCCTAAAGAAACCCCTAGTTCTATGATATTCCAATCTACTACAGTAAATAGGAATTAATATTAAGTACAAATTATTTTTTAATTAGTAAAAATGGACTAAAAGGAAGTGCACCTACATTTTTTATTTTTACAAGTCAATTAAACACTATTTTTTAGGGTGTCTTCTTTAGTTATATTTAAATAATTTAAAATACTAAAAATATATAATTTTGTATGCAAATTAGGAGTTCCTTAAGTTTACATAATCACACAAAAAGTTTCCAATTCAATTTACACGATATTTTGAGGGAATTATCTGTCATATAAGTCAAGGCGTAGGTGTATTACAAACATTACTTTCTAAAAAAATATCTTAATCTTTCAACTACATTCAATTAATACGTCCTCGAGTTTCCATAGAAAATTTGTCGGCAATTTATCTAAATTAATTTTTGACACTTACAATTCTTCAACAAGTACTTATACTTTACAAAGAAAAAGAAGGAGAATACACATATATTATTTTGAATAAAGTCTTAATACCCACTTAAGTTAAACAAACATGAAAGCACCTTCATCGTAGATAAAATTATCATATTGCGCCTACATGTAGATTTCGTCGTGTCATGTCAAAAGGTAAACACGATTTTACAAACAAATATTTACGAATACACTCACATATGCGTGAATAACTTCTTCCGTATTTTTTTCTACGTTTACATTCGCAGCAATTTACTTGATGATAAAAAGAAAAAACGATGGCAGCGGTATTAAATAATGATAATAAACTGTAGAGCATGAGGTTTTATTTAAAAAGAAACCTGTTAACCTATTGTGCTTTTTTGGTTTTTTCTGTTCTTTTTTTATGTTAATGATAAAAAATGAACATTTCGTTTAGAAAATTGTACAATGTACATACCGAGCGATTATATTCAATAAAAGCTATCTACGGTTTTTTTTTTGCAGCTGTAAAAATCAACATGTACCAATTATAGAGTAAGCTACTAAAAATTAGTTAGAAAAAAAAACTGATGATATTAGCATAATCTGTTTGCTAAATAAATATTAGCAAGTTAGAAACAGCAAGAAAAAATTTGAAAAATCTTCAACATATTACTTAGTCATTAGTTAATTGCAAATGTCAATTTAAAAACAATTTTACTGAATATTAGTAGACAAAAAATAGCAAGAAAAATATTACCGGGTTATTTATACATATATATTGCAATAATCCAGAAATATTGTACAAACCTTCTTCTCCTCTCATTTAACTAACATTTTAAAAGAAATTATTATTATTGAAAATTAATGTGACTTTTCAGCTTACATGCATAAATAAAATTAATCCAATTAGGTCGTTGCAATTCAATTGCATGAATTTTAACATTAATTAATAGGGCAAGGAATTCCATGCAAATGCATGTTTTTTGTCGATAGTGCAAAACTAATATGTACTAAATATTTATCCGAATCATCAAATTTAGAACAAAATGGCATCGATTTGTAGTTGCATATTTTTGCATATTTTGTCATAAATGCATGTTTTTGCATATTTTGACTTTAAATGCATATTTGGTGGCTTTCTAATGCATATTTTATGCTTTTTAATGCATATTTGTGCATATTTTTAATTTTTATGAGCATTTTTTATATTGTAAAAAAATATAAAAAATTCAAATCTTTTTCAATCAAAATAAACATTCTTAAAAACGTTATTGACCTATGGAAAATCTTGGAGTTCAGTGTCTGGTTGCAGAATAACTAATTTAAATATATTTTTAAGTTTTTAATTGCATTATTTTTGCAAAAATAATAGTCTTTAGTGCATATTTCTTATATTTTTAATGCATATTTTTCTTTTTTAACCGCATATTTTAGGCGCATATTTTCCATTTTTAAGTGCATGAAATTCCCTAGTTATTATATTTTTTTTTTACTTTCTCTAAATAATGGTGTATTTTGCAGATAGCGTTTATATAATATAATGATATATAATTTTTAATACAATAAAGACTAAAATGGAAACAACATATGACACATTTGTTATAATTGAAAACGTGTCAACATGTTTTTAGTCTTAAAGTTTTTGGTATGGTAAATCTTAAATTGACTGTGGTTAACGTATTAATTTTATACGAAGCCGGATATACATACTTAGGCAAAATTCTACATACTTTTTAAATTATATTATAGAAATCTTTTTACATTACAAAATGATTATTTCCTTTAAATATATTTTATTATTGAGTATGAAAAAGCCATATAAAAGTTTTATAAACAACTTAAAAGCTAATTTGTATGAATAAATAAAATTTATGTATGTATCACAACCAAATTTACGAAAACAAATTGATACTTTTTTACTGAACTTTTTTGTAATATAAAAAAATCTACTAAAGTTTTTGACCATTATTTGTGTTTTTATTATTGGGTCAAGGAAAAATTGTTTTTCTTATCATAAATTTCAATATACGATAATTTGTTCAAAAGTTGTACTTCTTTTACAAAATGTTCGAAAAAAGTGATTTTCCGGGCGGTACGCCCCTCTCCAGGGAAAAGGTTCTCATGTCTACATTCCCCCTCTCCAGGGAAAAGGTTCTCATGTCTACATTCCTTAATTTGCAGAGCCCAAAAAAAATCCGAAAAAAATTGCCAACTAATCCATTTTCTAGGTCCAAGAGGCCATATTTCCATATATAATAGAGTATGTGAGGAACTACTGTTTGGGATTTTTGGCCACTGTGAATAGTTAGAGATAGTTGGGCCACCAAGCCAAATATATTTTTTAGTTCCATGGGTCTAGTATTTATATTCTGTAGTGACTTATCATGACACATTTTTATAATTCCACATTTTATTAAGTGATGAAACTACTTTACAATGTGTTGAAACTAGACACTATAAGCCTTCCCTTGAGGTATCATTTCTATTCAAAAGTCTCCATTTTTTCCTGAAAATTATATTCCAAATATGGCAAATTTTAGAAAAACACTGTTTTATTTCCTAAAGTAGTTTTGGAAACCAACTTTCCTAAAAGGTGTCCTTTATTTCCAGAAGTTTCTTACTTTTCCTGGAAAGCCTATTCCGATTTTTTTTTTGTTTGGTAAAAATTTTGAGTAAGAATTACAATAAAAAATTTTGGAATTTAAAAATTAGAAAAAATATTTTTGGCTCTGTGAGGCCAACTAACTTCAAATTTACACAGTGGCCAAAAATGCTCAACAGGATTTCATCACATAATTATATTAAAAAACCAAAAATTGTGGAGTTCTGAAATCATTTGGTGGGCCAATTGTCTCTAAAAGTCCACAGTAAAAAAAAATTTTTCCAAGTAAACTAAAAACTAAATAACAAATTACTAAAATACTTTCGAGTAAATCCACAAACTTTTAATAAATAAATAAGTAAAAAAGTCAGTGAAATGAAAGTGAAACATGAAGACTCGAAGCTTGGATCTAGTTAAATTCGAATCTATGTCCAAACGTGTGAATAAAATCCCTGAGTTAAATAATTTCTATATATAATTTTCATAACAATAAATAAATCTTAATTCAAATTCAGTCAAATATTAAGTCAAGAATACACATTCACTATTATTGATCAACATTTTCAAAATCAACCAATCAGAACAAATTTTTTAAAAATCAAATATTCTAATTATGCCCGTATTCTGGTAAAATTGTTTTCTGTGACAATTAATGGGCAGGTCTTAGAAGCACTGTATAAAAAATTAAGTTTTCCAAGCTTTTATTGTTCTAAAATCATTTTTTTTTTAATTTGAATTTAAACAACAAACTTTCAATTCCTCATTAGCGTTCTAAAATTTTATTCCTTTACAGGCCTGGGTTCAAAACCCACTAAGGGCTGTGACAATTTTTTAATTTTTTTATTTTTATAACAATATTTGTTGTATTCCACAAGGCACATGAAAATTTTTTCTTTGCAAATTATAATTTTAAAATTTGCAATTACAAGATAGAATAATTGCAATTAAAATGGTGAAATAATAAAGAAAATAATAAATTCAATGTTTTTATTGCAAAATTATGGACTCAGCATTTTGCACAAATGTTTTGTTATTTCGCTAATTGAATTTTTATTTGCAAAATGACTTAAGTCTATATCAAATTAAAATGATAATTATTTTTAGACTATAGCGTTTGCAAAATTTTTAAAATATTAATATTAATAATTCGGTTGCCACAATTGAATTCGGTTGGGGCAACCGAATTACGAGGTTGCAGCAACCGAGCCAATTCGGTTGATACAAGGGAATTGTTTTGAGAGCGTATCTTTCAAAATTTTTATATTATTTTTCAAATATTTCCGAATGTACTCCACAGAATTCAAATTATTCCACTGTGAAAAACTTCATTGATTTACCCCTTAAATACAAACTAAACATTTACTGTAAATACACTAGTTAGTCTAAAGGCATCAGAAGACCGCCGTGTAGAAAATAATTTATGTTGTTTAAATAGGAAATAATTTAGGCTCTTATCCACTTTAAATGTATCTACTTATTTGTAAAAATTTCTTACCAAATTGTTTTCTACTTTTTTTCAATTTCCCTTTAAGAAGCATTTATTTAGTTTAAGGGCTTCTTTTGATATTTATTTTTACTCTGATTCATTTAAAAAAGAAATCGTTTTCTAATGATTTGGGCTTTTCAGCATTTTTTGAATACAAAAGCATTTAAAGGATGCAATAATGAAATTAGCAACTTATTATTTAAAGAAATCGCAGGCTATGATTAAACTTTAGATTAAAAACGTATAAAAAAACGTTTTTAAATACTGTTCCAATTTTGAATACAATAGCATTTAAGGGATGCAATAACGAAATTAGCAATTTATTATTTAAAGAAATCACAGGCTATGATTTAAAACTAGATTTGCATACCCGGTCAATATGGCCGTTTAAGACATTTGAAGAAAATTTCTATTCCCTACACCTCTAAGTGGCCAGGGTATAATAAGTTTGTGCTGATGTTTTTAACTTAAAAAAAAATTGGACGTAGACCCAGCTTTTAGTATACCGATCGACTCAGAATCACTTTTTGTTTCGATTTATTGATGTCTGTCCGACCGACTGTCTGTATGTCCATTAGACCGTACCTCAATAAAAAAGTACACCCCCAATATAAATTATTTCAAGGTTTCAAAAAAAAAATTTTTCCCGAACGTAGAGATCGACATTATACATTTTTCGTCATATCTTTGGCATTTACAGTCGGATCTTATAATATTATACATCGATGTATTCTTTGGAGGGGACCAATGTTTTACTCTAAGAACCATTGACCTCAAGTATTCCATTCTAGTATTTACCCACCAGATCTCAGTTGCTACCACCCAAATTTTCGAACCTAATATCTGAAAATTAAAGCTCGCAAAAAAACATTAAACTTTTGCTAAGGAAGTTTTTCGATAAACCCAGCAGAAATTTTTTTTTATTTCTTTGGTGTTGCCTTTTTAATTTTTTCATTGGATTTTTCCTTTGTAGCAAACCACTGGTCTCCTTTAGGCAAAAAATCGATATATCATACTTTAAAATCCGACTTTAAATGCCAAAGCTATAACGCCCTACGTTCGGCAAAAAGTTTTTTTTTGGAAATGCCTAGCAAAATGCCTCGCACTTTTTTTGTCTGTAAGGTGGTACGATCTAATATCCATGCATTCTTGTGCGCACTCTACAGGTCGCCAATATTTTGACAAAATTCGGTATACCGACCTATCTCGGACCAAGAACGAAGCCTATAATTTGTGGTTAAAATCGGTCCATGTTTAGACCTAGTGCCCCAAAATTGGAATTTTTACACGCTGACTCACATGGCCCCAAGGACAAAGCCTATTTATTTTAGATAGGATCGGTCAAATTTGAACCTATGGGCTATATTTTCGATTTTCTTTTCTTTTATAATTTTTTAGATAATTTTTACACAAGTCCATTTTAACCCATTAGAATTTCGGAAAATTGCAATTACAAATAATATGTAATTGTAATTGAGTTCAATTGAGTTTCAATTATTTATATAATTATAGGTAATTGTGTAATTATTTACAAAATGTAGTGATTAACCCTCCAGGTATGTTTAATATATATGACCTTCTCGGAGAAAAGGGACCTAGTGTGTCAAAAAACGGTTTTCGATAAAAATGAGAAAAATATTAAAATTTTATTTTTAATTTAACTTTAAATGCGTTCTTCTCAAAACTTCATTTTCACACACTAGGTCCCATTTCTCGGAGAAGGACACATACATATATAGTAGATTTGTAGTATAGTGGAATATTTCTTTTTAAGTCTAAATTTAATTACAAAAGGTTCTAAAAGTGCATATAATTTGTTTACGCAATATGACAAATATACTAATCTTGGACATTTTTTAGAAATTGGCTTTGATATTTAAAATTGGGCTTCGTTTTATATATAACATTTTTTTTCTACAAAAATATTTAAAAATTTTGTTTTTAAGCGACTATATTTACAAAAGTTATCGAGATTTTGATACGTATTGAAGTTTGAAAAATAGGGCACGCAATTAAGCTTAAATTGTGCAAAGGTATTTTTTGGAGCTGTAGTTACTAAATTATAATTTTTTTTATTTAAAAAATGTGTTGAAAATTGGAAAAAAAAAAATAAAATCACTAATTGTGCAAAATCTAGAGCCAATTTTAATAAACTGGTTGCAGAGTCGAAATCAGCGCTCCCAAATTATTCCAAATCCACATCATTATCATTCACCTTTTTTTTGTAGAGCAGTTTAATAATTGTATTGCCAACCGAATTTATGTCAATCGAATGATTCAGTTGCTGTAACGAAATTTTTCGGTTAATACTACCGAATTTTTATTTAGGCTAGCGAATTTCAGTTCTTGGAAACATATCACATTGTACATATAGCACAACGAACCAGTTGACTGGCTACAAATTCAGAGGCCAGAACAAATTTGTTGCTCTTCTCTATTTTTTTTTCTCATTTTATAGACAATTTAAAGGTTTTATAAACTTTTTCTATAGATAACCCCTCTGAGTCTAGACACTTTCTCTTTAAAAATTTCAACATAAAAACATTCAGATTTTTTTTGTAAGCACAACTGAGCATTTTTTCTTTTATTAATAAAACCATAAAAAAATTATTTTTTATCATTGGACGGTAAAAATTGATTTAAATCACTGAAGAGAAGAATTTCTTTTTAAAGTTACTGAACGGAAAAATATTTTTTTTTTAATTACTGAACGGTAGAGTGAAATTTTCCGTTCACAATGAATAGTTTATAAATTGAAGGAATTCTTTTTGAAATGAATTCCTTTGTCAGGGGGTTATTTCATTTGAGTTGATAAAAAGAACAATTACAATTAATTTATTCTTAAGTCATTTTCGAAGTTAAATACGTTCAATTGAGGAATTCACTTTTCGTTTTGGTAAAAAATTAATTAATTCAATTTAGACAAAAAATTAATTCGATTTAACGGGTATTCAATTGCATTTGAAATCATAAGTATTTTGATTTTTCTTATTAAAAAAATGTAATATTATATTTTCAATATTAAAAATCAATACAATCAGTACAAATTAAAAAATCAAAATCAATACAAATCAGTACACAAAATCAATACAAATCAGTACACAATTTGTAATTAGTAATCGTGACCTACAATCAGTGCATGTGCTGATCAACTCAGTACGATTGGTCAACCTAGCTTAAGTAGAAGTAAGTAATTATGTCATTATAAGGTCCGTGATCAAACAATTTATGCTCCTATTCATAAATCGGTACTGGGTATAAAATTTCAATGAGTTATTACATATCACCATTAGCTATAGCTATTAAACCACAAATATACAACTATTCAATAATTACCATATATTCATTTTATATTTTAAAAATTAAATTTAATCCTCCATATGTTAATAAAGAAAAGTTTTTTAAAACTTTATGCACAAACAAGTAATGTAATGTTTACCAATATGTAAATAACTTATCGTGTAACAGTAGCTGTGACATGAAAATATATCTTAAGGCGAAAAACTTTGCTAATTTCTATGTCTTCATTTTACAAGAACAAACAATTAGAAAAAACTAGAGGCAACAGTTTGTTAGCGTTAATGCAAATTTGTTGATATGTAAAATTCTTATCGCAATATGTTTTCTGTAGAAAAAAAAAATATTAAAACTTTTATTAAGCAAAAAGTATTGCAACAAAAATTATAATGCATACATGCATCATATGTGAAAAGTTGTAATTATAAGTTCATATTGATGGTCATAAGTTGGTGCCTAATTTTTGCAACTTAACCCTTATGTGTGTGGAAAAAAAAACACCTTCTATAGGGTGGATAGGTACCTGGGTACCTTCATGCAAATTGTATGAGAAATGTAATTTTTTGTCTTGTATTGTACAAAAAATCGATGGTTAATGATATAATATTAGAATTTTACTCTGGTTTTCCCCTTTTCATATATTTTTTAAAATCCTACACCAAAAAAAAAAAAATTTGTAATATCAGCAACTTTTTTGCTGGGAGGATCTTTGCAGAAAAAGTTGCTAACATTAGCAAAAATATTGCTAAACTCAGCAAGTTTTTTGCTGAATTTAGCAACTTTTGCTGAATTTCGCAACTTTTTCTGCTAGGATCCTCCCAGAAAACAAGTTGCTGATATTACAAATTTTTTTTTTGGGTGTATAATAAATGCCTTATTCTGTGATTCCCATAAAATGTATGAGCACACAATAAATGTTGGGGGTTCCCTTTTTCTTTTCTTCTAGATAGATAAAATTTCAATGTGGGATTCCCCTTTAAATATATTTTTAAATCTGAAGCAAAAAAAATAAAAATCTTATTATGTGATTCCCCGTATAATGAATGAGCAAACACTACGTATTATCTTTTGTTGCACATATGAGATACGCACATCTCCGCAGTTTTTATTGACATTTTGACATTGATTTTGCATAAAGAGTTTCATTCGAAATAATTTTTCACCAAGTAAAAGTGCCTAGTTTTTTAAAAGTGCATTTTTTATTTCCGCAAAATGGATCAAAATATAAGAACACGTTCTAATAGATTTTCGTCAACCGAAATTCGTGAGATGTTGTGTGAATGTGAAAGTGATTAAGACGAATTTTCACCATCTGATGTCGACGATGAATACATTCCACCAGCTAACGATTCTACATCCGAAGGTTCAGATGCTAAGCAGGTGGGATGCATTGAGGCTGCTAAGGATTCATATGATTCAGATGATAGTGAGGAAGAAGAGCCAATCAATGAACTCTGTGGTAAAGATGGCACTGTTTGGGATCTTAAACCTTTTACTGAATCGCAACCAATAAACCGAAACATTTTACGTCAGCGTAGCGGCGCAGCCCTTGGCAGAAATATTTTAACAGCACAGCAAATATTTAAAAGCTTTTTGTCGACCGAAATGTGTGACATAATTTTACGCGAAACAAACCGAAAAGGAAAAAAAATTATTGATGATTACAATCTTAACATGACACAAAAGTTTCCAAACGTGGCCGACCGGCCAAAAACAAAAATATTCCAACCATTTACAGAAGAAGAACTAGACGCCTTTTTTGGAATTTAAATTTTTTGTGGAGTGTACAAATCTAATAAAGAGCATTTGTCAGAATTATGGAATCCTATTCATCTACCACTGATTCGAGCTGCAATGTCTCTTGATAGATTTAGAATGATGTTGCGTATCATCAGATTTGACAACGATGCCACTCGTACTTCACGTGCCGCAACTGATAAAGCTGCAGCCATTCGAGATATTTGGGCAATGCTTAATGACAATTTACGTAGAAATTATAAGCCAGGCGAATGTATAACAGTTGACGAGCAGCTATATGGTTATCGTGGACGAACGCGCTTCACACAATACATGCCGTCTAAGCCTGAGAAGTACGGAATAAAAATATTTTGGGCTTGTGACGCAAGTAATTCCTACCCCTTACAAGGTCAATTATATACAGGTAAACCAACAGAAGGCGACCGTCAAACAAATATAGGGGAAAGAACAGTTTTAGATCTTGTTAGCCCATATAAAAACTCCGGAAGAAATGTTAGTACAGATAACTTTTTTACATTCCTACAACTGGCTCGAAAACTTAACTCGTGGAATTTAACTCTAGTTGGAACAGTAAGAAAGAACGAAAGATTTTTACCAGCAAATATGCAGCCACATAAAAAGAAATGCGTGCATGATACACTGACTATGCAAAAATAAAATTAAATTGACAAGAAAATATTATTATTTCAGGCAAATAAATTCCACCAACTTTGCCTTCAGAAATGAGGTAACTTTGTGCTCCTACATTCCTAAAAAGAAAAAAGCAGTAGTAATGTTATCTACTATGCACACAAAGCCTGTAACAGAACCCACTACAGCTGCTAAACCAGAAATTATAACTTATTACAACCAAACTAAAGGAGGTGTCGACAATATGGATAAGCTATTGGGAGAATATACTTCTAAACGTAGGACATGTCGATGGCCGTTAGCATTATTTTTCAATATTATCGATGTAGCAGCATAAGCAGCATACATCGTTTACATGAAGTACAATGCCCAATTTATTTCAACTGACCGTCGCAGACTATTTTTGAAAGATTTAAGTTTTGAACTATGTAAGGACAACATTGAACGACGTGCCAAAAATTCAAATGTAATAAAAATCGATTCGACTCGATCAGCAATACAGGTTGTATTGGGGCGAGATATTTCAACAACAGCTGTTACTAATGTAGAAACTCGAGATAAGAATGGCGGTATTGCGGTTGTGGGTAGTTGTTACCTATGCTCTAAGCTTACAAAGAAGCAGAGAAAAACTCGAAAGGCTTGCAAAAATTGCTTCAAGCCTATTTGTAACGAGCACTCAATCAATCGTCCCATATGTAACAACTGTTTGGATTAATTTTTCTATGTCTTTTATTTATATTTAAATTATATTTTTTTTGTGTTAAACCTTGAAATAAATTTTTTTTATCAAAAACAAAGCTTGAATAAATTTTTTTTATTGTAAAACAATTTTTCTTTTATCAAATAAAGTTTTATTTAATGGTATTTCTAAAGACAAAGTCAAATAATTTAGATTATCACACGTTAGTAAAGCAACTAATTAATTTTTTTCATGTGCCTCCATATAAAACGTATACAGGTACCCAGGTACCTATTCACCCTATTAAGGGTGCAAAAAGCAAATTGATATGCCACGCCCCCCCAACTGATATTGTATATAAACACCTATGAAAATATAATAATTACAACAAGTTAGGAGTTCTCATGAAATTGTAGAATTGTAGACTAAAATCTTATATAAAAAATTTCGATTTGAAAACGCAATAGGTACACAGGTACCTGTCCACACACATAAGGGTTAAGATATTCCACCCAAACAATTTCTTCATTATATTTATTGTTATTTGGCATCTTTCAGGTTGTTTACAGTTTTTGATTTATTGATGCTAGCTAATGATTTTTATTTATTTTATACTAATATGGCGCTGGAAGATTTTTCAATTATTTTAGTATTAAACAAGAATTAGGACACCACAAAATTAAAGCTTTAATTTCAAAATATCATATTAAAAAAAAATTATTCTTATTAAATTTTATTAATGTCATTCATGCGCGGTTCGAGCAATTAATATAAGGGGAAAAATCATACGCCACAGTAGACAAATACATTGAGTTGGCCACTGAGGTGTATGATTTTTCCCCTTATATTAATTGCTGGAACCGCGCATGATGTCATTATACTATTTCTTACCATGGGCCAATTTAACAATCAGTACTAAATCTGATTTTTTCTAAAGCGTTACTTGAATAAGGCATTTTCAAATACAAGAACTTTAAATAAAAATCTTACTAGTTCTAGCTATATACCATTTACCAAGTACATTTATTTGCGACGTTGCTCACTCAAAAATATAGAAACATTACCAAGGGCGTCTTTTATGTTCAGTACATAACTTGATTCACTTAGGCTCATTGTATGCCCTTCAATTTCTTAGATAATTAGGTACAAACCTACATATAATTTGAATTATGATTAAAGCTCTCACAATAAGAAATCATACTTTTCTAAACAAGTATATTTTAATGCAAACGACCCAGTAAAAGAATTTTCGGCTGGAATTATCGAAAAACTTCCTTAGCAAAAGTTTTACAATTTTTTGCGAGCTTTAATTTTCTGACATTATAATGGTATATTAGGGTTGTTGGACCTGAGATCGGGTGGGTAAATTCTAGAACGGGATACTTGAGGTCAATGTCCCTTAGAGCAAGACATTGGCCCCTAGAGGCTGAAACATCAATTTATCATAATTTAAGATCCGACTTTAAGCACCGTAAGTTGTTTCGATTCCACGTGAAAAAACTGTTATACTCCATATAAAAAAAAATATTTTTCAAAGATAATCAGTTTCACGTGAAAAGTGTGTAGAGTTTATTTTCATGCAAATTTAATGTAAAAGACTATTATTTTTCTGGCGAAAAAGTGACATTTTGTGTATAGAGTAATTGTGTCTTTGTTACAAAATTAAAAAATCTTTGATTTTTATAATTTAAATTGCAGTTTGAAACTTTTAACTCATGTATCATATATATCGATCATATGTACGCATGTATAATCGATTTTTAACCGGGTACACAAACAATTGTTAAACTATAAAATCTGTATACTTAAACAAATAAAATGCAAAAGTTTACACATGTTCTCTCCACACACACACGCACATATACACAAACAATGTTAACACAAACATGTTACTAGAAATGTAGTAATGACACAAAAGGATACTTGAATTTTAGGTTAAAGTTTATACTATATATTTTTGTTAGTTGTGGAGAATGTTGTATTTGTTTTGGTGTTGCTATTTGTGATTATTTTCTATTTCTAAATGGAAAGGATTAAGCAATTGAATACTGCTAAGGTATTATTTATGTGCAGGGCAAGTTTAAATTTTCACAAAAGGGTTAAAAAGAGAGGATTAAAAAACAGCAAAAATACCATGCATAACGAAAAGAGGCATGCATTTTCCTAAAATATTATGATATACAACAACAGTAATGAATAGAGAGCTATCGTTTTAAATTTCTAATATATTATTAAAACTTTTTGTTGACGTAAAAGAAAATATTGCGGAATTTCAATTCTACAATTATAAAAATTTTTCTATTTATATTTGTCTCTTTAATAAATTTTATAGCATTTTTCAACAAATGCCTATAAAAGTCGTAAAAAATGCATTCTTTTGGCAAGAACCTGTAAAAATGGCATTTTTACAAAGTTTTTCGAAAAACGGCACATAATTGCAAAAGCCCCAAAAACACTTACTCTGTCTTTGTATATGACTTACATGGAAATTAAATAGAAGGTAGACAGGTAGACCTTCTTTTAAGCGAATAAATTCTCAATTTAATTTTTTAGTCTGTTTTTTTTAGAATCAACAATTTCCATAGGACTGAGGGTTTCTTGGATAATTCGAAAAATATTGTATTTTATTTTAATTATTGTATATGAAAATAATGTAAATCAAGTACTAACTGTATAATGTTCAGATTTAGTGTACATATAAGGATATAAGGTAAACCTATTTTAAATTCTTCGGTAAATTTGTTAAGCTACAGCAATAAAATATGTTTTTATTTATTTTTTTAATTATTCTAATTGTGAAGCATATTTTACATAAGTTGAGATTCGGAATAATTACATAGCTTTAGATCGAAATTTTTTATAACATGAAATTATGAAATATAAAACTTTAATAAAATCAATCTTGTACTATACAATAGCTTTAAAGCATCCGGTTACAATACATTTTTTCTTATAAACTTTATTGTAGTCAATTGTAAGAGACAATGGAGAGTTTTCTAGAACCTTTTTATAACTACTTGCCGAAAATGTACTAAAATATTTACTAAAAACGAAGGTATGACAACGGGTTCTCTCGGGTTTTACAGATATTTGGATATGTGGTAGAGGAGCAAAAAGTAAGAGACACGTATTAGCGGTCGAAACTCACGTTTAAGGCTTAAAAGGAGGGGTCAAAACTAACCTATTTTTATATCAAAAGATGTCCTTAAATTACGAAGTTTTGATTTTTTTGTACACATCGTTAAATTTCTTAAGAAAACAAAAATTTTGATACTCATAATTCGCATGTCGTAGACACAGTGTTGTCACCAGAGATACAAGCCTGTGGGTCCATTGGTGGTATATTGAATAAAATTACCCTAGAAAAATAAAGCATTTGTTTTTTGCCAAAAATTTAGAATTTCTACCAAATTCGAAGATTGAATAGTCTTCTAAAACATACAGTTTAATAGGGAAAGCTATCCATTCAAATAATTTCTGAATGCCAAATTGTCGGCTACATCGTCCCATTAAAAGTATTTATAATAGTAAATACTACACTCAAAAAAATAAGTTAGTTGAAAAATTATTAAATCATCTTTCATATCAAGTATACTCCACCTAAAAAAAATCTGTAAAGTCAGAAAAAAATTTTAGTCTGGAGCGTGATTGCAAAAAAGTTGGTAATTTCAGCAAAAGTAAAATTTTGTTTATTACTCATACGTCACGTATAATCCATAGGGTTGCTATATCAGTCGAAACATTTATAATTAACCACCTGTTAACCCATTTTTGCCCACTAATTGTTCCATCGAGAATTTTGTGACTACCTTTGTGTGAAAAAAATACATGTTACATTTTACAAAATTCGAAATTTGGTTTATACAGAAATTGAGTAATTTTTCGGAAGTACCGAAAACTTTTGTAATTGTTTTAGAACAAACTATTATGAGCGGAAACTAAGAATTAATTTTTTATAAAATTTGACTTAAGTAAAAAAAAAATTTAAACAAAAATTCTTATATAAGTTGCATTTAAGATAAAAATCGTTTTTAGTTCTGATTATCAAAATATTCTTTTACTGAATGGGGTTAAAGAAGTATAGTTTTATTTTTTAAATATGTAGTAATATTTCATCTCTCACCACCTTTTATATGTCCTCTATCTTCTTTCCAAGGAAGGTAGCATATCAATTAATGTAAAAAATTTCTTGAGTTTTTCTTCCCTTTAAAAAAATAAAAAAAAAATGCAAAAGTAAGCAAATCTGAAGAAAAACCTAAAATTTATTCTGAACCTTCAGCACTACACTAAGGGAGTAATTTTCTAAAACACTTTGGTGAAGTGTTGCGTTATTTCTGTAGAAATTGTTTTTGTTACAAAAACAATTTGCATTGAAAGTTCCCTTCACTTCACCCAAGTGTTTTACGAAATTAGGTACTAAGAGAATTACCTGCATGATATTAATGAATTTGTGCATAAAGCCAATGAAGTTTCAATGAAACTCGACCTTTGAAACTTTTCATTGAATTAAATGTTGTGACAAATGTCATTTTAATTATTAAAAGTTTCATACACTCAATCAAAAAGTTTCATTAAATCGGGGTTCATAAAATATATAAATTAAAGAAATTTTTCAATTACTTTGTGAATAAAACTTCATTGGCTTACTGCAAAATTTAAAAAAAAAAAACTCGTCCAGAAAAATTTCCCTCTGTTTATTTTTCTTAGTATATATATTGGGAGAGTATTTGCCGAATAGTATCTTACAACGTGCGTAATTCTAAGATTATGGGGATTTACTTTTAGGAAAAATATTTTAGATTCTGAGGACTGTTTCATAATGAAATCTCTTACAATTTCTTAAAAAATTTTAGGATTCTAACAGCAATTTATTACGATAACTTTAAGATTTTGATAAATTCATCCCTAACATTTAAAAGACTCTTTCATAGAAATATTACTCGAATAGTGAGGACTCTTCCGTAGAAAACCACTTAGATTTCTAGGATATTTATTTTACAGAACTCGTTTAATTCTGGGAACTTTGCCCTACAGGAAATCCTCCTGATTCTTAAAATAGATATTCCTATACAAAAATCCTCTATAAATTTATACATTTAATTAATGGAGTTACTCTGGAATTCGTCCATTGAAATTTTTAATTGATTTAGGGCGAGAAACTTATTTCCAACATACCCAAGGTTAAACATTAACTACAGATATTTCCATATAAATTTGAAATTCATAACTTTGGTTAAGAACTAAAGTCAGTTTATTTTAAAATAAGTTAGCAGGTCTTAATGCAGTTTTTCATAAAGTTTTAACAGCAATTTCATAATATTTCTTAAAAATATCATACACCCAATGAAAAAGTTTCATTAAAAAGAGTTTCATAACAATCATGAACCTTTTAATAAAATTTAAGAAATTTTTACTTCACTTCGTGAGAAAAACTTCACGAACCATGAAATTAATTAGAGATCTGAAGCACATAACGTTCGGATTAACGGCATTGAGATTGTCGAGTTACTGTATATATAATTTTCTTTTTTTGGAAAGTGGTTCGTGTTTCATTTAAAACAACTATTACGCTCCATAAAACGAACATTATTTTTCGCAATAATCAATGGGTTTATATTTTGTCTTTAGTGAACAATATTTTGTATTAAAATTGTGTACCTAAACATTGGTATGCTCTAAAATATTTGAATAACAAATCGAAATTTTAACATAAATTTTAATGATTCTTTTCTATGAAAAAAATGTTTCAAAAAGAAACACTTTTTTTATCTAAGAAAAACTTTAACTTTCATGTAAAGTTTGGTTGAAATTTCGATTTTTTTAAAATATTTTGAGGCATTTTTAGTGGTTTTGCAATTTTTATAGAAAATATTGTTTATTAAATTATCTCCCAGCAGAAATTCGGGAGCGGTAAAAATGATTGGTGCTTCTTTTCTGCTTCGTCTACTGCTTCTGAGGATTTATAGCTTGCAGTAGTGTGTTAAAAAAGGCAATAGAGCTTCGTTTACCACACTTTATCACTCTAACAATGCACGAAAGAATGACAATGATAACCGAATTTACTTGCTAAAAGCTGTGATTTCATGCTATTATTTGGAGCTATGATAGAAGCGTATATCGGATATCGAAAGAAGTGCTTTCACGCGAGCTATCTCGAATAAAAATCATGCTTTATATCACCAATAATAAAAGCGCTACACTATTTTCTTTCCCTGACGAACCTGCTTCCAAGCAAGCAGTATTTTTTGCTGGGGTAGTTTTGTAAAATTTTAAATTTTAAAAATAATAACTGGAAATTGAAAAAATCCTGGAAAATCTTGGTACATTAAAATACATTATCATACTCAAATTAAAACTAAATCTCCGTAGATTTCAAGGCCATAAATAATTTTTAACATTTTATATTTAAACTTTACTTCATTGCGTTTTTAGCGATAATATAGTTAAAATGTTAGTTTTCAATTTTTATTTAAAAATAAAAATTGTTTTTCGACCTTTTTAATTGATAAACTGGAAATTTATTAATTCTAGTTCGAGGCCAATTTCCTTATTATGAATTAACTTAATAAGTCCTTTTTTTAAGCAAAAACTATATGAAATATTTGGCAGGAATAACCTGATGAAGACAAACAGCAGTTTTTGGAAAAAGTGCTTATTATATTAATTCATAACATGGAAATTGGCCTCGAACTAGAATAAATAAATTTCCAATTTGAAAATATAGTTTTATTTAAATTTCTTGTGTGTAGAAAACCCTCAGATCTCAATCAAATTCTCATTTAAAAAATTTATCTATTCTATTATTGCATACCGAAGGAAAAAAATTAAAATTTATTATCATATTTTGAAGATTTAATATACATTCGACAGTTTCAAAAGAGAAAGTCTGCGGAGTAAGAAATAAATTGATTTAAAAAGACGTTTCCTCAATAAATTTTTAAAAATTCCTTTTTTTAAGCTCAGTATGTTGTTTCGATTTTTCATATAAGCAAAATGTTTTTCACGATATGTGTTATGTGTGAAAATTCTGTATCATTAGTTTTTCAGCAAAGTTAGTATTATTTATATGGTAAAAAATTAACGTTTTGTGTTTGTTGTAACAACATCTTTTCTATAAAACACAAACGCTGGGTCTCATACTGTAGATTTAACTTTAACTTAACTATAAACAGAAGAAAATGTCAAAAAATGTACACAAAACAACAACAAAGTTTTGGGTTAACTATTAACTAAAGTTTAAACCTGAAGTATGAGACCCACCGAAACTGTTTTCAATTACAATTTCAATAACCATTTGAGGCCTTTAGAGTTCAAGTTCGAGTGAATTTTGTTCAAGGGAAAAGGGGAACAAATTCCTAAGGTTACTGTAAAAATGTAGTTTTTAAAGCCTTTGCCCTTTACTATTATATAATTTTATATAAAATTCTCATTCCCCCCCCCCCCCCCCCCCCTTGAAACCGCGCATGTTGGTAAATGAGTTGTTACGGTTAAAATTGGTGCGGTTAGTCGCGGTTAACGGTTAATCGCACTCGTAGTAAAACATTTATTAACTTACTTGATTAACATAAAATTATTTAATTACTAAAATTAATAACGGCAAAATTATTAAAATCTAAAGTAAAAACTCAAAAAATAAAAAAAAATAAAGCCAGTCATGCCACTTTATGACAACCTACACCACTCTTGGTGAAAGCCAACTAATGTTTTGCTCCGAAATTGAAATTTATTGAAATGCATTTGAGACAAAATTCGTCTGTAAAAAAAATCCATTTTTGTTATACTGGCACTAAGTCTAAACATGGACCGATTCTAAACAAAATCAACAGGCTTTTTCCATTGGCCCATGAAAATCAGTGCACCGAATTCCATTAAAATATTTTCGTATTTGCGATATGTATCGTGCGAACAAGCCAATTTTGGGGAGACCTTATATCGGCACTAGGTCTAAACATAGACCGATTTGAACCAATCGTCCTTGGGTCGATATAAGCCGGTGTAATTTATCAAAATATCTTAATATGAATGGGGGAATATTTTAATTTTAGTTTGACTCTAGATCATGAATTAATATCACTTTCTGTTTAAATTATTTTCAAATCAAAGAAAGATGATACAATTTTTACAAGTAAATTACAAAGAATAAAAACCCTAAACCGAGCTCTTCCTAAACCTAAAGGAAGAGCCCGATGGCAAGAGATTTAGCTCCAACGATGAAATTGTTGCTAGTTTGAGGACCTCGAGAGATTACATTCTTTAGAAGGAATAAAAAATTGGAGAAACGTTGGACTAAGTGTATTGAGCTAAAAAGAGACTATATTGAAAACAAAAGCTTTTTTGCTAAAAAAAAAAACTGTGTTTCCAAAGTTGATTTATTGAAAAATTTAACAGACAAAGGGTAATCACAATAGTGCTGCAATTTCGTCTTACCCAAAGACTTGTCCGTGGTTGGTTTATGTGTCAATTGATCAAAATAATTTTAACAGTTAATTTTTCTCTATATGAAAAACTTGTTTTGTATGCCATTACCGGGGATTCATTCAGAAGCCATGGACTTATTACCCCACCTCCGTAATTAGAAAAACCAACTCTACACAATTTCTTGATTTAAATTTTCAGCAAACAAACTAATTGGACATGTCACCACAAATGTTTTTTAATTTTTTTGGTCTACTAATATTTAGCTGAATTTTATTGCTTTTAGCAAGACTTTTTTTGCATTTGCAATCTAATAAGTGTTAGCAAAACCTTTACTGATATTACTGTTTTTTTTTGGAAAAATCATTTCAGCAAACCGGTTTTGTTGAAATTACTAACTCTTTTACAAGCACGCTCCTGACTAAAAACTAATAATTTTTGCTGACTGACGTTAGAAAGAATTATTTTATTTGCTTTCATAGTTAAAATTTAAAGTAAAACACACAAAGTACTTAGCAAATGCAAAAGGCGTAATAAAATAAAAAGAATTCATTAAATTAAAAAGTTTCTTAAAAAAAAAAATTTTAAAAAAATTAATATGATTTATAAAAAAATTTCATAGTCCAAAATTAATAATTAAAAAAAAAAAAAAAAAAAAAAAAAAATTATAAAAGATTATTCTCTCAGGAAATGCCGATATTTTATAAAAAAAATTAAAAAAAGTAAAAACTATTGAACAATTTCATATATATAAAGAATACTTTTATTAAATTTATGAAATTCAATGAATCTTTTAATGAAATTATGTACGGGGTCTCCCGTTCACAAAACAATGCATTATATTCTTTTTTCATTATTTGATTCTTAGGAAAATCCTAAAGGAAGTTATAAAAATGCATAAAAAAATATATGAAATGAATGGTTAAAGTTCTACACATATGACAGATTGATGGTTCACATATATTTTTTTGGCATTGTAAATGTTGTAATTTTGAGCACGTATTTAGCATGAATAAATTGAAAGTTAAAGTAACTTGAAGCAAATGTGTATGTATTACAAAAATATGTAAGCAACGAAAGCAGCAAAAGATGCATAAAATAAACATTGGAACAACAGCAGGGAGTTATGTCAAAAAATAAACCTTTAAGTTCGCAGTAAATATCAAAAAGTGTGGAAGAGTAAAAATGTATGCGTATAAGTAATTTTTAAAACAACATGCTTGGGAAATAATTTAACTTAATTTTTTTTTCGCAAAATATTATTTTTTAAACTTAACAGAAATGAAAACAGAACTTTTGAGTGTGGGAGGGATATTGACCCAAATATTTTCAAAGTAAAAAAAAAAAAAAACAAAGTAGTGATGCAATGTGTTAACTTTTAGTGGTGTTTCGTTTAGTATTCAACATTTGTTTAAAAAAACAACAATTTGGTACGTGCTCATATCACATGATATTATTTTTTCAAAGCAAACAGCAGGATAACATTGAATAATTCAACTAAATGCTACACATAAGTCCTTATGTTTGCCCCCAAAAGCATGTATTCTTAAATAAGCTTAAAATTTAAGGCTTTAAGAAGATATACCCGTACTTGGCTAAAAACCGAATGCTAAATAATGATACAATTGTTAACGGGAGATTTTTTTCTCAAACTCATGAAGGGTTTTGTATATGTATGAATTACTATTTATATTATCAGCTTATTTGATTTTTTAAGATTCGTTTTGTAAAATAAGCATTTATGAAGCGATAGGGATTGAAATATAATTCAGAGATTTATATATGAGCTATTTTATGCTAAATGTAATGGTGTTTAAAAATTCATATATTTTACAAAGACAATGCATTTTTTTATTTAGGAATATTTCGTAATTAGATTTACCATTATTATGTGGCTTAACCATATCTCGGCTAACTTGTTATTTTTAAAATGAATATTCTTGCATTTAGTGTTTAAAATCTAAAGTTTTACAAAACCAAATTCAATAAATTTCGTTTAATTCGGGATTTCTCCAATACGTTTTTTGTGGAATTAATTATACGGAAGAAATGTATTCTGATTGAATAAGTTTTACATCCAAAATAACAAGCGCTAGAATTTGCGAAATTATTTCTACTTCTAGAGAAATGTAAAAAATATTAAAATTCTCTAAATATTTAGAAAAGCGCGGAATGCCTCATATATTAATATAAGAAATGAAATTTCATCATATTTACTTTTATTATTCGAATAAAATTTTTTAAAACTCAGCAGGAATTAATGTTTTTTTTTTTGCAATAAAAGTAAGATCATGGTAATATTTATAAAGTCATAAATCAATTTTTTTTAAATAAATGTTATCACAATAATAACCTTAGAAAGCACAGTGGTTGCAAATCTAGTTGGATAAATTAAAAAAAAAATGACTTCAGAGTGGTACTTGTCATTTGGGAGCGGCTTAGAATTTGTTCTGATCATACAAATACGAACTTTTTAAAATTTAATATAATCAGTAATGAAATCACAAATTGTTTTGAATATTGTGTTTTTATATTTTGGGTCCAACCCAGCTTTTCAACGCTGTTTTTTTTTCACGAATGTACCTTAAAAGCGAATTCCCCTTAAATAAGTACAATTTTTTGTTGGTGTTTTTTTTTCATATATGTGAGTTAAATGGAGTTATATCTGTTTTATATAACCGCAATGGGTGTGGCACTTAAAGAAAATTCATATATAATTTTTTAATTCATCTTTTCGTATTAAGTGGTATCATTAAAAACTAATTTTTTTGAAGGAGGTTATAATACGGCTTTAATACACACTTGACCCTTTGATGACTCTTAATTTCATCCGAAGCGTTGTTGATCCTTTTCTGAATAAGTATTTATTTCAATACATATATTATTTAAAACACAAACCATTTTCACTACGGAAGACTTGATATACATGTTATTTGCTCCATTTGACCTACTAATTAATATTTTTCTATGAAAAGGTCAATAAAATAATTCACAATTATCACGGCCCTATGCTCCTTGCAGGAGTAAAAGGAACAAATATATATATACCCCAATTTTATCGGAGACCCCGATCAGAACTTGTGAAAGTTAATAGCTACTAAATGGCTTGAGATAACTGAAAATAGCTTTCATTCTGGAATCTAGAAAAACCATGGAAATGACAACAGAAAGTCTCAAATATTTTTCTTTGATAATGAAAAACTTATTGGGAAGAAACCAAAAAAGTCAAGGCAAAATTGAAAATTTTTAAATTCAGAGTTAAATATTTTAAAAACTATAAGAGCTACTATGTTATTTTCAGCATGTTGATCTTCTAAGCTAGATAACAAGAAGTATAAAATCAGCAAAATCGGTTTACATTTGTAAAAGTTGTAAAGATTTTGTATACCCGATATGGTCAAACTTGATTTCCTCGGGACAACCCATTTTTTGTCTGCGTGTATAAACAAATTGTCTTAATAACGAAAGTCTTAAAAATTGGTTTCAATTAAATAATAAAAAACACAAAATTTCTGTACAATACCATAGTTTAATATTCGGCATAGTTTAATATTCGGCATATTTATATGATATCCACCATGACGTATGAAGAATATTATTTATATACAATATCACTCATACGCAATATGTAAAGCGCTGCTCAAAATAATAGCGCACTTACTAGCAGCATTTTTGTCTTTAAATATCTCGACAACGACTCAATAGAAAATTACATACTTTTTTCGGTTTATAAAGATAATTTGATTTGCAACTTAAAAATACAGATACTTAAACCATTTTAAGAACAATATATAATATTGTTGATGGTATCAGCATTTTCGAGGCAATGAATTTTATCAGGTGGACGTCTTAAGTTGTAATATTTGTACTGTTAATGTGCTCCACTCAATTGAAAGCTACCCTAATTTTGCTAGTAACTTTCAAAAGTTTTCAACTCTTTTGGGTGTAACTTTTTCAGCGTAAAAGCAAATCGCCTAAAACATTTGGGGGATAATAATTTTGATGTTAATATTTAGTTTGAGAAATAATTAGTTGATCGGTATATATTAGAAATACTTTTATTTACCCGAGTAAAAAAAATTATATATAATCATATGTGGCATACATTACATTATATAATTCGACATGTCGTTATGTATACCCATATATAATTATATATGACGTCTTTTCCAAAATTTTTCCTTATATTATGCCATATATAATTTCATCTAATTAGATATCGCCCTTTATAATATTAGATATGGTATATATGATTATATATTGCATAGCATGGCTGATTTTATTGCATATATAGTTATATATAGAGCTATATCTTAATATATATGGCGGCATTTTAGCAATATATAATTATATATGGTATCATTTAAACAATATATAACTATATATGATGCCAGTTAAACTAGATATTATCATATATGGTGGCATTTAAACAATATATGGTCATATATGGTACCTCATGATCAAAATTTGTAATACAGTTCCAGATATTATAATATATGATACTATATATATTTATATATGGTGTTATTTAAGCAATATATTACCATATATGGTGCCACTTAAATTATATATTATGATATATGGTGCCATTTCAACAACATGTAATCATATATGGTACGTCATGAACAACATTTTTCATACAGTTCCAGATATGATAATATATGCTACTATATATTGTATAGTACCATATACTTTGATATATCGTATAATTTAAACAACATACCATGTATGGTACCATTTAAACAATATATTTTCATATATGGTACCATTTAAACAATGTATTCACCCAGAAAACAGGTTCGGTGCTGACAACCCCATTTGTTGCCAATCGAATGGTTCAGTTGCATCAAATGAATTTTTCGGTTGCCACTACCGAATTACTCTTGATACAACTGAAATTCCGTTGCCACAGTCAAATTAGTCCTGTCTGAATTAGTTTTCTGTTGCCACAACTGAAAAATTCGGCTACAAAAACCGAACCATGCGATTGGCTACAAATGGGGTTGTCAGAACTGAATCTTTCTGAAATACAATTGACAATTTCTGAAATACAGTTTGATAATTTCTGAAATACAGTTGTGAATTTCGGAAATACAATTAATAATTTCTGAAATACAATTGATAAAACTGAAATTCAATTGACTAGTTCTGAAAAACAATTCATAAATCTGAAAAATAATTGATAAGTTCTGAAATACAATTGATTATTTCTGAAACACAATTGATAAATCTTAAAAACAATTGATACAATTGGAAATGGAGTAGAGCGTCAAAAAGATGTAAATAAAATTATTTTATTAAAAAAAATCAATTTAATAAAAAAATATAATTTAATAAAAAAATATATAGAAAAAAAATTACAATTTTATAAAAAGAAATTCATATTGCAAAAGAAAAATTAAATTTTATCCGAAAAATGGTGGATCGTACTGCAGTAATTTGGATCCATCTTGGATCTAATATGATGAAATACGATCCGAAAAACGAGTTTATCTAATTATATAAAATTGGATGTGACATAATGATAATCAAGAAGTAATTTCAATAGAATGGACAATTTAATGCAATCTGAGCGATATCTGAATGAATTATTTTTATCTAATGGTATCAAATTAGATTAGATTAACCCATTTTTTCGATCTGCCATTTTTCGGATCAAATTAGATCTAAGTTTATCCCCGATATATTTTGCTGGATCTAATTCGATCTGCCATTTTTCGGATCAAATTAGATCTAAGTTTATCCCCAAATATATTGCTGGATCTAATTCGATCTGCCACTTTTTCGGATCAACTTAGATCTAAGTTTATCCACAAATATATTGCTGGATCTAATTCGATCTGCCAAAATTGAGATCAAATTAGATTTAAGTTTATGCCCAAATATATTGCTGGATCTAATGCGATCTGCCACTTTATCGGATCAAATTAGATCTAAGTTTATCCGCAAATATATAGCTGGATCCGCCATTTTTCGGATCAAATTAGATCTAGGTTTATCGCCAAAGATATCATTGGACCTCCCAATTTTGAGATGTAACTTCATCTTAGTTTATCCCCATATATACATTGGGATCTAATACGATATCATTGGATACACCCAATTTTGAGATCTTATTGGATCAGCTAGATATTACAGCAGATCTTAAACAATATCAAATTGGATATAATTAGATATTACGCGAGATCAATTTTTTTTTACTCGGGTAGTTTGTTCACAAGGGGTGTGCTATCTGTAGTATCGTCCTGACAAAACACAGAGTTGCTAAAAATTTTATTTGATTTTAACAACGATTTTCTACTAGGTATTTCATCTGTTAGCGCACTCTAATATAGGACACTAAGCATACGTAAAAATTTTGTATCATGCTATTCTCAAATATTGTATTTTTTCAATCTAAATTCTAACAACTCTGTTTTTTGTTAGGACGATACAAAAAATACACACCCCTTGTGAACAACCTTACTGTGTGTAAGTGCTAAATGGATCGTACTATTATTTTGGTATCCCGAGCCATTTTAGATTAAATTTTGTTGCTTTTGATATTTTTTGGAGCTAAAAGTGATTTAGAAGCGAAACGGATAATCCGATCATTTTACACAACACAACAATATCAATGGCAATATATGGCATATAAGTTAGATCTCAGCCATTAATTCTTTTATCTGTGGATGTGCCAGTCAATTTAAAGTTGGATTTTTAGCGTATTGTATATCGAAATGTGATGTAAAGCCTAAAAAATCAATCTGTTTAGCACTTTTACACAACGATAGTTATGATAACATATACCATTCCAGATAGATTGGACTCCATAATTCTTAAAACTGTGGATGTGCCCTCTATTTGAATTCAACCTTTTAGCGCCATTTGGAGAAGGATATGTTGTAGAGAATACGAAATTCGTCCGGTCCGTTTGGCACTTTCAGATAATAATAGTAATGAATAATTCTTTAAACCGTGGATGTGCCATTTAATCATGTCCTGCAATTTTGAGGGAATTTTATATAGTCACTAAGTCCAAACATAGACCGATTTAAACCAAAATCAATAGACTTCGTTCTTGGACCGATATAAGTCGGTCTACCAAATTTCATCAAAAATCTATCTATTTGCTAACTGTATTGTGCGCACAAAAATACATGGAGAGACAGACGGACGGACGGAAAAATTAAAAAACGGCATTACTTAAAATCAGTAATAGAAATATAGCGCGACTCTGCATTTTCGAATAAACTTTCCATGATTATTGCAAAATTTGTGTCATCTTTTTTCATTAACTCGAGGTAAAAGCGTGTAAAAACTACTCAAAAATAGCCAAAAAAAAAGGTTTTTGTTAATTTTAAGCTCAGTTTGCTCAAAAACCAGATGTGTTGGAAAAATTTGGAAACCAAATTCGGAATCAGCACGGAAAGGTTACTTGAAAATATGTAGTCGCATGCCCGAAAAATTCAAAATTTTTTAAATATATTTTATTGAATATCCCAGCAAAAAAAGAGATGCCGAAGCAGTAGAAAAAGCACTTCAATTGATGATTTTAACATTAAGTTGTCATAGGAGAGGAGTATGCCCACTTCAACATTTTTCAGTACTTTTTTAACGAGTACAAAGGAAGCTCTTTTTCACCAATTCAAAGTTAAAAAAAATTATCCGGAAAAAAAATTATATTTTTTTTTTATTTTACAAAAGTTATCGAACTTGCGACCTCACGATTGCTAGTCTAGCGCTCTACCACTGGGCTATTCTTTGATATGAATGTTGACTGGCATAACAACACCACTTTGTTACTGCGATATATTGTTCCTTATTATCTTCAATAAAAGTTCTTATTAAACAAGTGTAAAAGGTGCACTCCAATTCAATATTGTTTTCAGTACTATATTTACAGGTACATAAAAAGCAATTTCTCACAATTTTTTTTATATATATACATATTTTCAAAATTAAAAAAATATTGAATTTAAACAAAACAATTATAAATATAAAAAAAATATTGATCGCGCCGGGAATCGAACCCAAGAATCTAGAAAAAAATATATGTGCCACTAATGTGAATTTTTTCATTTTTAAGATCTGAAATCGCCCTATTTCGTAGATTTTCCGATATATTTCCCTAACCCTGAAGAAGAAAATTGGCAGTAAGGCCACTTAACCGCCAAAACTATATATAAAAAAAAAGATTTTAAATATTGCGTAATATTTCAGTATTTTGATTAAAATTTAGCACTATGCTTATTTTTTAAGATGTTAAGCTAACTGTATTTTGCCAATATTGTCTGCCAATACTGATAAAAATACGAATTCTACTCAACGTAAATTGTAAAATAAGAATTTTTCTACAAAATTTAAGGTTAAGTGCAAATTTTATTATTGACTTAATTTTGTTATTTCTTAGGATTTTTTGAATACATTTTATATAATCTTACGCACTTTAACTGTGCAAAATTTTAACATTGCCAATAATTAAAATAAAACTTTTTTGTTCTAAAACAATGTCACATGGCAAACATCTTCTTGTATTTGACTTGTCATATTCTTTGCTAACAATGTTGCCGAAAAAAAAATCTAAACATTGCTGTTAACATTTTTGCCCTTGTTAAATACACCAAGGAAAATAAAATAAGTTAAAATGTTTATTTATAGCAATTTTTGGAAAACAGTAATACATTCAAATTAGCACTTTAACTCAACAAAAGTGGTTTTATCTTCTAAGAATGCCAAAAGAATAGTTTTTTGTGTTTTATTGAAATTGTTCTCTACAAAATATTTGAGTGTAAATAACAGACGAGCAAAAAAATATTTGCTTGTTTCTTCCTTAAACAATTGTAATACAACTTCAACAACAATTTCAACACAAAGTAAACATCAACTTGAAGACATTAAAGATTTCCTTTTAAAATTTAAATTAAATTTAATTACGTGGATAATTTTTTCAAAGATTAAATAAAAAGAAAAGTTTTACTCGTTTTTCAAGAAAACTTTAAACAAAAACTTTTGATACCCAGGAAAGAAGCCCAAAAATGAATCATAAAAATTATCAAAAAATATTATTAAAAGTTCAAATTTTTGTTTAAAAGTGGTTCATAGAAAAGAGTCTTCTTTTCTGATTCAATAAAAAAGGTTTAAAAAATTCGAAAGACTCAAAAATTAATCCTTTTTTGAGTCTTTTTTGAATTGTTCACAAAATATTCAAATTTGTTTACATTTCTGAGTCATTTCTGAACCATATTTTGGATTTAATAATTTGGCCCAAATTTTTGTGCCTTTTATGATTCATTTTAGAAGCTTCATATTTCCTTCGAAAATATGAGCAATTTTTGACAAAAAATTTTTAAATTTCAAACTAATGTGTTTTATTAAAGTAAGTTTTGATTCATATAATAAGAACCCTTAAAAAAATACACATACAGTGAACAAAAAAAGTTGAACACTAAATAAAAAAAAAATGAACAACCATGTTATTTAAATTAATTAATTAATTTAATTACTGTTAATTTACTTAACATGGTTGTTCATTTTATTTTGTTGTTGAAGTTGTATTACAATTGTAATTAACTAATTTCAAAAATTTTTTTTATTATTTCTGGTCTTAAAAAAAATAATACACTTGACCACGTCGTTTTTTAAGATTCGCGGTCGCTAAATACTATAAAATGATTGTGTCGTTTTGCATACTACGCGAGGTGATTTAAATAAATCCATTAGGTAAGCCTATAAAATAAAAGTGGATTATTTAAACTATTAATAAGTATTTCGTGCTGATCGAGACAACTGCGGAAAGCTTCGCGCATAAAATTGCAAAAAAAAAAAACAGTGGACATTTTGTGATAGATTATTAAATTAAGCCAATTTATGTGATCAGCACATCAAAGTGAGTAGAAAAATAATTGCTGTGCATGATTTTGTATCTTTTTCTAATTTCGAGTCAAAACTGTGGGTTGTCAAGGTGTTCCTCACATACTTTTACAATATTTAAAACATGATTGGTTCACATTTCCTTAATTCGCTAGTGATTTTTATGCGCTTTTTTATATTTAAGAATTAAATTCAGTAGTCTTGTACTTCACGTGTACCAAAATTCTGCAAATCCTTGATAACACACCTCAACAAACGTTTAGCGGTGTCATGATTCGTTTTGAATTTTATACGCTGATTATAAATCCTTAAATGCAAGTTACCCAAAATTGATGGAATAATTGTCTTCCTGAGAGTGGTTTTCAAAAGAATTTTTTCCTATAACGGTACACAAATTAAAAAAATGTTGTCCTATATATTTTAGAGAACAAAGTTCGTTCTTTATTACCATCGTAATGCGTTTTGTATAGTATTTCAAAATAGGTAAAAAAGCTATTTTGCTCGTTTTTAATCATGATCTTTTCAAATTTGATAGGTGGGAGACGATTTCGGAATAGTGATTTGGAATCAGCAAGTAAAATACTAAAAGTTAGAATCAAGCTTCTAACAGTAGCGAATTTTCATTTTATAGAAGTGTGTAATTCATCTCAAATTATTCTAATATTGTTCACCATTTTTGTTTTAAATTACTCAAGGCAGATTTTGGCTCCTTGAACCCATAAAAAGGTAAATTTTTCCTATCTTCTTACATGAGATCAATTTCCGTAAGGTATCACAGAAACCTTAATCTTAAATAGCAAAATTGTAAGTTTAGGTAAAGTCGAAAATACTTATAAGTATCGTAACCGATCATTAATCAAAGTTTGGTTAAAGCTGCGCTTTAGATTTTTTTTAATAATCATCATTAAAAGTTTAATTTATTAAAATATCTTATGTAGGTTGAATTGTTCTAAAATAGCTTTGGTTGAGTTTCTTAGACCCGATTACTGATTGTTCATTTAGCTACTAACTGGGACTTTAACTGACACATTTGTTGTTTTTTCCCATACAAAATTTGAATTGGCTAAATTTTAACTAAACATTCACGGTTTAACTTTAACTTAACTATAAAGAAAAGAAAGTGTCAAAAAAAATGTACACAAAACAACAACAAATTTTTGGGTTCACTATTAATTAACGTTTAAACCTCCAGTAAGAGACTAACCGTCAGTAATCGGGCCTTAAGCACAGAAATTCCTATGGTTAAATTTTAGCATTGGTTAGAAGACATACTTGGTTAAAATTTAGATAGCCCAGTGTAGAAAATCATTACCAGATATGTGGTTATGTAACTACATACTTGGTAATGGTAACTAGTTACTTTTGTTATTACATTTCTTATTACCTTTATATGGCGATGTCGCGAAAAATAATGAGTTATGGTTACAAACCAGCATACAAAAAATCAAAAAATATATCGTTACCTATGTGCTTACCAGCACTAACAAAAATAATGAGTCTAAAAATAGATTTTCAAAATATAAATTATATAAAAAAAAATATTTTTTATTGTATTTTTTTTTTTTTTAATAAAATTTGCTGGTGCGGGAATCGAACCTGGGTCTACAGATTGCCAGTCAATAGCTCTACCATCTGAGCTACATCGACATATAATATTTAATAGATAAAAACATAATTGACCTGCTGCACGCAAGTAAGCTTACTCGCCAACATACAAAAAATATGTGGTTACTTATATCTTTACCAGTGTTTAAAAAATATTGAGTCTAAAAATAGATTTCAAAAAATTTTCAGAAAAATCAAAAAAATTATTTTCTATTTGAAATAATGAAAAATATAAGTCATTATCAGTAACTCATTATAATATGTTTGCAGAAGTTAAGTGGGTGTCATTACTGGTAGTCCAAAAAATAATGATATGTCATTACCGTTTCTACATTGGGATGGGCCATTTTATGAAGAGGAAAATTTTTATTAAAAATATCCGCGGGTCCAAGGCCCCGCCAAGGTCCATTTTTGGATAGAGATAACCCCTTTCGCTGGGGTATTAAACGGTTAGGGGTAGTCAAAATGTTCATTAATTTTGCTCTTTTTCTCTTAGTTGTCGAGATATGGGCCATTTTAAAAAATCGAAAGGGAAAGAAATAGCGCCATCTTTAAAACTTCGGATACATTGGTGGCGCCATCTACCGGGTAATAACAGTAACATAAAAATATTATATTTTAACAATAAATTTTGTAAAATTTAACGAATGGGTTCCTAAAAATTTGTTCTAAATAATTTTGAAAATTAACACTCAAAATTAGTTAAAGTACTAAGGGTTTTTAGTATCGTGTTAAATGAAGATAACTAAAATCTTTGCTCAAATCAGTGTTTCAACTATTATTGACTGTTTCGACTATTATCAACTATATTATTATTTTAAGTGTATATATTTATTCAAAAATATTGGGAAAAATTTTAAATATCAAAATGACATTTTTTTCGCTAAATCTTTATTCAAGTGCTTGAAGAGCTCTATAATTGGCTTCCAACATTTTCTGGTTATTTTTTCCGTAGTAAACTTGAAATTGTGCACCATTTCAGGATTAATAGTTAACGCGATTATCAGAATTGCGAAAATTCGGGACATTCTATTGTCCATATACACCAATGAAAATACAAGCATTTTCTTTCAGATTATACCAATATTTGCCACTACAATGCGCACGCACAAATTTAAGTAATAAAATTGATTTAACCATTCGTGAAAGGAGTTAAATGCAATAATTGCATATGACTATTAAATTATTAAAATTAAATTATTGACTTATCGTAATATATACTGCATTCTATTTTGTTAAACAGCAGAATACAACATGACAGCGTTTAAATGGCAAATTAATGGCAATAAAAGGAATAATTACAATAAGGCTGGTGGATTTAAACATATGAAATAAAATACAACACTACTGCACATTAAGGTGGAATTAAAATTTGTGAAACCTTTAGTCAGTGTTGCCAGGTTAGCGGTTTCTCCCCAAAATTTAGTCGTTTAGGGGGAATTTTAAGAATAACAAATTTTTAGGGGAAAATTTGTGGGTAAAGAAGTAAATTTAGGCATAATATTACATTGATCAGATATATAAGAATATAATTCATTAATTCGATTTTTTAATCTGATTCAACGATGGACTAATCAATTTGCAATTTATACAATCAATATGTTTTCCAAAGGATTAACTTAGTTCTTCCCAGCAAAAGAAGAGATACCGAAGCTGTAGAAAAAGCACTGCAATTGATGATCTAGATGTACTTCTTTTTTAATATAAACACTAATGATTTTAACACTGAGCTGTATTTTTTGAACAAGTGCAAAGAAAGCTCTTTTTCACCAATTAAAATTTAAAAGAATTTCTTCGCAAAAAATTATATTTGTTTTATTTTACAAAAGTTTTTTCATTGCCGCCACCGGGTGTCGAACTTGCGACCTCACGACTGTTAGTCTAGCACTCTACCGCTGAGCTATTCTTTGATATGAAAGTTGACTAGCCTAAAAACAACACCTTGTTACTACGAGATATTGTTCCTTATTGTCTTCAATAAAAGTACTTATTACACAAGTGTAAAAGGTGCACTCCAACTCAATATTGTTTTAAGTACTATTTTTACAAGTGCATAAAATGCAATTTCTCACCATTTTTTTTTATATACATATTTTTATAAATTTTAAAATTTTTAAAAATACACTGAAAATATTATTACAGTAACTGACTGTAGTTTATTTAAAAAGTTATCCGTACATTTCTTTTTAAATGACTATACAATTAAAAAGAAAAGAAATATATTTTTCAACTTTTTTTTTGTCATTTATTTAAAAAACAAACTACATATAAATGCGAATTTTCTGTTACAGTTAATTTTTTCATTTAAAATGTTTTGTTAAAAAAAGAAACCTTTTTAGATTTAGGTCAGTTCAAAAAACAAAATAAACTAAATATCATTTATTCTTACGGATTTTGTAGTTAATTTTTTGAAAGTTAAGAAAACGAAATAAATGAAAAATCATTATTTTTTAAGGATTTTCTATTTAATTTGTTAGCATTTGAAAATAAATGAAAAGTTCTTTTGATTTAAACGAAAAGTTAGTAAACCAGTTTTCAAGTGATTTTTAATTTATTTTAAATTACGTTTTCGGTTATTTTAATCTACAAACTATTTTGAGTGTATTGAATTTAAACAAATTATTTATAAATATTTAAAAAAAAATAATAAAATAAAAAAAGTAAAAAAATAAAATATATTGGCCCCGCCGGGAATCGAACACGGGACCCTCTATTTGGAAATGCCAAATGATACCAAAATCACTTTTAACGATCACTTTTAGAGCAATTACTCTTTAGAAGCACTACTTAAGTGGTTTTTTGGATGTTTTTCAGAAGTAATTCTAAAACAGCTGTAAAAATATACTAACGGATACTTTGAAAGCAATGAAAGAAGTGAATTTTTGAAGTTGTTCAGAATAACTTCTAAAAAAGCAGTAAAAATACGCTAACGGGTACTTGTGAAGCAGTTAAAGAAGTAGTTTTTAAAGCATTACTTCAAATTCTTTTGCTGGGTTGTTGATTCTTTTCATAGAATCAAACAAACTGGATAAATTTTAACAAATACATTTAAACAAAAATGTTTACCTTGAATAATACGAATCAAATAATAAAACAAATAATTCTGCTACAAAATTTTTCATTACCAAATAAGTGGTTTTATAATGGAAATAACATTTCTTACTACAGTACACGCTCGCAAATTAGAACCGCTTTGTTTTTGAGGCAATTCTAATTTCTGAATTATTCTAATTTCTGTACGTTTTTTTTGGAAAAAAAAATTGAGTAAATTTACTTCCAAAAACTTAAATAAAACTCTTTTTAATATTTTTTAATTCAATTTTATTTGATAAAAACAAGAAAAAAAAACACAACAATTCAGTCCAATACATCAAATGTATTTTTTTAAATTAAAAATATGAATATAAAAAAAACGAATGGCAACAAAACATAGCAATGCAGTCCAATTACATCACATGTATTTTTTTTAATTAAAAACTAAAAAAATGTATTTAAAAAAAAATAAACAATTAAAATTAAACAATGGCCAAGTTAACAACTAATCTTTGTTTGACATATAATCAGTTATATTTGTTGGTTTTTTTGGTTTCTTTAAATCCGAAATATTACGGAGAGCCAAAAGATTACTTATGTGCTTAGTTGAAAACAATTCACTGTTATTGCACCATTTTATTAAATTATTTACGCTTTCAATGGCTGTAGTATTAGAGACAACTGATGATACTGCAACAACGTCGTCTTCGCTGCTATATGAAGACTCACCAGCGCTACTGAGAACATAAACAGATCCGTCATCAAACATATCTTCATTTCATCTGTCGATGTCTTCTATACCGATGCAATCATTGGGAGCTATTTCTTTTAAAAGAGCTTGAGTTATCTGAATAATTTCGTTGCAGTCCTCATCTATTTGCAACAATTGTGCTATTGGCACGTCATCGTCGCTGTCGTATTGGTTAGAGTCCCAATTGGACAACTTTGACCAAGATTTCTTCATAACACTTTGTGGTACCGCATCCCAAGCTTGTTTCAGTAATAATATAGCATTGCGGATCGAATGGGATTTCAAATGATTCTTCAGTTCACCACCTTCAGCAATTAACTGAGAAAGAAACATACTTCTGTAATTGAGCTTTGTTAACTTAATAGGGTTTTGATCCATTGGTTGTAAAGCTGCTGTCACATTTGGTGGAAAGAATAATGCAACTATGTTTCCATCGTCACTTTTAAGTTTCTCAATGGGTGTATGAGCGGAGCAATTATCTATAAGCAAAATGGCTTTCGGAGGCAAATTATTTTCCTGAGAAAAGCGGATCACCTGTGAATTGGAAAAAATTTTAAAATTATGTACTGAAATCAATATTTTTGTTTACCTCTTTAATAAATATTCCGTGAAACCATTCGTGAAAAATCCGAGAAGTCATCCAAGCATTTTTTGAAAAGTTGTAATGCAGAGGATTATTGAAATTTTTAAAACACCTGGGTTTTTTTGCTTTTCCAATTACCAATGGAACTAATTTGTGTGATCCATCAGAGTTTGCACCAAGTAGGACTGAAATTCTGTCTTTTTGAATTTTATGTACAGGGGCGTTTTTTTCAAAAACAGAGACATAGGTTCTGTCTGGTAGGCAACGAAAAAATAATCCGGTTTCGTCGACATTATATATTTGTGACTCCATTAAACCCATCTCGGCGATCTTTGCACGATATCGATGAATAAAAGGAGTGACTGAAGCAACATCACTGGAAAGAATCTCGCCACAAATTTAAAAAAAACGGATACCGTGTCGCTTCTTAAATTTGGTAAACCATCCATCACTTGCCCGGAATGCATTTTCATCTTTATCGGGATATTCCTCTCTAAATATTTGTTTAGCTTTCTCTTTTAATATTGGCCCAGTCAATGTACACTTTTTTTCTCGTTGATTTAAAAACCACTCATACAGACGACTTTCCATTTTTAGATATTCAGCGCTGTGCTAAGATTTATTGTTGAAACAGCATTTAATATTGCTCTTCTATGTGATTTGATGTAGCTGATTGAAGATGTTGTCACATTAAAATCTAGGGCTAACCGGTTCCCTTGAACGCCTTTGTCAAGCTTTTCTAATATTTTGACTTTAGTTTCCAATGATAAAGTGTTTTTTTTTACGTTTATTTAACATTTTAAATGATACACTTTCACTATTTAATAGAGACTGCCAAATAATATGTACACGCGTATCAAATTTCACAAATAAACTAGCCAAAAATGTACATAAATGCGACAAAAAAAAAAACAAATAGGAAAAACATATATAATTTGGTGATTCCCATTTTTAGTTTTACTTTATTCAAACAGAATAAAAATAAATTTGGGATTTCCTGTGTATTCAAATAACCAAAAAAAAACAACGCTCAGAAATTAGAATTTTAAATTCGAATTTCAGAGCGTTTAATGTATTGCAAACATTGATTCTAATTTCTGGACGTTCGAATTACTGAAAGCTCTAATTTGCGAGCGTCTACTGTATATCTAATTCGGCGTCAGTATTAGTTATTTTTGTTAAAGAAAGTCGCGACTACTTAGTGTGATACTGGTAACTGTATTTCCTTATAATACAACATGTATAAGCATGTGCAGTAGACCGTACCTCAAAAAAAAGTTTGGCGTACACCCTCCAATATGATGTATTTTTGGAAGGCAATTTCAAAAAAATTTATTTTTTTTTCCGACCGTAGGGGTCGCCTTTTTTAATTTTTTGTTATAGCTTTGGCATTTAAAATCGGATTTTGAAGTGTGATATATCAATTTTTTTGCCTCGAGGAGACCAGTATTTTGCTATATAGTAAAAATCCAATTAAAAAAAATTTATAAAGGCGACCCTTACGTTCGGCAACCAATATATAAAAAAAATTTCTATTGGGTTTAGCGAAAAACTTCCTTAGCAAAAGTTTAATGTATTTTCCGAGCTTTAATTTTCTGACATTAGGGTGTACATTAGGGTTGTAGCAACTGAGATCTACTAGAACGGGATACTTGAGGTCAAAATGTCCTTACAACAAAACACTGGTCTCCTCGAGAGAAAAACATCGATGTATCATACTTTAAGATCCTACTGTAAATACCAAAGATATAACGAAAAATGTAAAATGGCGACCCCTACGTTCGGCAAAAAAAATAAAAAATTTTTTTTTGAAACCTCCTTGCAATAATACTTCATATTGGTGGGTGTACGGCGCACTTTTTTTTTTTGCCTGCAAGTTGGTACGCTCTAATGTGCAGTACAACCCATTTCCAATTACCCAAATGGTATTTGTTTTCTAAAAAAATAAAGATTATCGCTATCCTTCAATAAGAATAAAGGAACAAGCATGTGGGTTATTCTTGGCCATACCCTATAAGCATATCGGTAGGCGACTACGAAAAAGAGACACTTTTAGTTAACTTTTATGACCTAACAATAAGCTAGCTACAATGTAATGCAGAACTTTCCCAAAATCGAAACTTGGTATTGTGTGCAGTGACATTTGTTTCTTGTTTTTGATGTTTTCCTGTCTCTTTCTTTTAGATTTGTTTTACATATTTTTCATTTTCTTTTGTTCATTGTCAAAATCAGTGCTCGTGTGTGTAGTTAGTGTGAAAATGAATATATAGAAAATGTGAAATATTTAATAATTTAATTTTAGTAACTTTATTTTAATAAGTTAATAACTCCAAGAAGAAGAAATAAAAAGCTTTAACAAAAAGCAAATATTTTGTTTACAATTTTGTTGTTTTTTACATTTTTTTTTTCTTGGGGTTTCTTAGTTGTGACTAAAGTAAAGATTAAATAATACTCTAATTAATAGAAAACTCACTAATAGTTGATTTTTATAAAGTCAATTTATAGCCATCTAAAGTATTAGAGTTTATAGCTAATTATAAATTAGCTAACTTATATTCAACTAACTTTCATACAGAGTCGGACAATTGATTACCGCCTAGGACATCGCAATGTGAAAATAGTTAGTTGGGTCCACTAAAAATAATCCAAGTATCAACCACCACTAGTTGCGAAATTGTTAGATTTAAGTGCATTAATAGTTAACTGAGTTGCCTGTAGGGTACTCAAAGGTGACATTGACATACATGCATACATTACGCCTTGTAGTTTATTTTTAACTCTACTGTGATCCAGTGATATACCACTGCTTGTTTTTTACACCATCTGTAATTTGTGGCAGCAAAAATTATTGAATTTTTTTAGACTTTTATCAAAACGGTGTACTGAAAATGTACAATACTTATTAGAAGCACCCGTGGTGTATTATAAGCTTGTTATATGTTTTCAACACCTAACACATTTTAACACGGACGATACCGAAAATATCTTTAATACCGGTATCTTTACCCATGCTGAAATAAATTTAATACCGTTACAGTTACCCTTACCGTTATTCGTTTCAGAAACCAACCGTTCGATGGAATATTTTAGCAAAATAAGAATATAAAGTAATTCATATTATTTTTTTTTATTTCACAACAAGAAAAACAACATTCCAAATAACATTTGTTGTTATCTTTGTACTATAAAATTGAAAAAAAGTTGTACTTTTTTATAACCACCCAATCACAAGCAGTCAACCATCTACACAAAAATAAAGAAGTCTTTCAGACAAATATAAATAGCGTAAACATGTCTGATGTCCTTCAAGTTGTTTACATAAATATCAATTTTACCAACTTACACTTCCTATTTTTTTCCTTTTTTTTGTAGGTTGTACATGTTTATCTATTTTTTGTTTTTGTATTTTTTGTGTAAATGATTATTAAAAAATTTTAAGATATTTTTTATTAAATATTCGATTGTTGTTACAAAACTTTTTAAAATTATTTTTAATGGTTATTTTTGTTATCCGATGTTATTTTATGTCAGCCCCCATTGAAAATATGTGCAAATTGTCACTTTCAATATTCTATTTGATACAGATTCTTGAAATTGTTACCGCATTGTTTTTGCTTGATGATTTTCCATTTGTAAAAGTATTTTGTATATGTTGTTGTGAGTTAATTTATTGCTAAATATTTTGAGTGGGGTTTCTAAGGTTATATAATTGCCTAGAAACCCGAGTCTATTGGGTGTCCAGGGTTATATAACTGTCAGTTTCTACCAAACAAATTGGCATACACTATGAACTTAATAATGTTCAATATAAAAATAGACGACTTAAAACCACCGCACCACCACCAGAGCGATATTAAGTCCTATAACAACGTGAAAATATGTTGTTGTTTACATGTTGTGTTTGCCTTATTTGACATAACTGTAACTCTGGCATTTTGATTTTTGTCGTACGATTAGGTCTTACGCTTGAAGTACTAGCTACATTCAGATTGTGATATTCAAATTCAAGTACTTTTGATATATATGTATATATTTCTTTTCAATACTACAAAAGACATTAGTCAGAAAGGTGCCATGGCAGCCTTAGAAAATTTATTAAAGCTATGTTATTTTACTTTTTGTATACTTATTGCTCGGCCGAGATTTTCGAAAAGGTCTCCTGGAAACCTTGGCAAATTAATTTAAACTACTCGTTATCCCGTTTCTTTTTTGTATTCGCTGACATTATTTTCATTGGGATTTTAAACAAAAGACAAAAAATTAAAACAGCATTGACAAAAGTGCAGTGTCAGTAATATTAAAATTTTTTTTATATAATTTCAAAATAGTTATTTGAAGATATTTATTTTATTAATATCCCAGTGTAGAAAATCATTACCAGATATGTGGATATGTAACTACATACCTGGTAATGGTAACTAGTTACCTTTATTATTACTTTATTATAATGAGTTACAGGGGCGGGAGGGGGCTTGAGAACCAACAAAATTTTTTTTATAATAATGCTATAATGAACATTAAACAAAAATATTTTTGATATTGTGATTGTGTAGATCTTTGGTTTCAAGAATTTCTTTTGTTCACGAAACCTGACAGATTTTCCTTTTTTCTGAAAATTCTGAAAACTTTTTTATAATGAGCTTTTTGTCATAGAATTAATATGAAACCATTAACCATTTTTATGCAATTGAGCAAATGTTTTGAGGCACTTTACTAAAAAATTCATATTTAGGACCAGTTTTATTGTCAGAAGTTAGATCGATTTCAAACGAAATTACTTACTTAAGATATATCTAAGAAAACAATCGTGCTTAGTTTTGACTATAAAACTGGCCGTTATATTTTAAAGTGAACACTACTACAGTTTTTTTTTTTACTTAAGGGCACTAGTGTTAATATAAAACCTCTCAAGTGAACTTTTTAAATGATTTTTTATACTTAATTGTCTTAGGATCTCAACCATAAGTAATGCTCACAAAAACCTTAAAATCTATAAATCTAGGAAAAAATATCACCTAAGTATTTGGTTTTATTTAGGTGTTTGTTATAATATCGGCCCTCAGATTTTTTTTTTTTAAATGGGGATTTTCATATTCTAAAACTTTTTCCGAAGAAACTCCTTATACCGTAGACAAATTTTGTAATTAAAAGAAAATTTGTTAATTCTAATACATTAAAAAATATCAGATTTGCAATCATATTTTGATAAAAAAAAATCACATAAGACATGTGGTTTTCGTTAGTTATAATAATATGAAATGGATAATTAAATATGTTTGAGTTTACTTCTCAAATGCTTTTCTTTGAAATTTAACATATATGTATATACAAAAAACTAAAATCTACATTATAGCCTAGAGAGAACCACATAAGGACAATCTGATGATAGTGAATTTGGTAACACTTGAAAATGCATTAATTGTCAACCATTGGTTCTAGGAAAGTTTTTTTCATAAGTCTTTCCTCTATTGGTTGTAAAATGAATTGTAAGTTCTATTTAGAATTTGTAATATTGTTCGGTTTAAGGAACAAAAATAATACTCATAGTAACAATCTTCAGATCAACTAAAAATCTACAATAAAATATATATTTTTTCTATATTAAAATTTATCACCCATTTTGATCTGCATAAAATTTATTTGCGGATAGAATCAAAATATAAAAAAAATAGATTTTTATTAAAAAAAAAAAAATCAAAATTCCTTTATCTGAGGGACCTCTTCTTTTAAAAACAAAAAAACACAGATCGAAAATTTACCCGCATAGTGGCAATGTGTTTTCAACACACAGAAAACAGATTTGGTGCTGACAACCCAATTTGTTGCCAATGGAATGGTTTGGTTGCATCAAATGAGTTTTTCTGTTACGACTACCGAACCATTCTTGATACAACTGAAGCACCATCGACACAGCCAAATTAGTCCTGTTTTAGTTGGGTTTCTGTTGCCCCAACTGAAAAACTCGGCTACCAAAACCGAACCATTCGATTGGCTACAAATGCGGTTGTAAGTATCGAACCTGTTTTCTGGGTGAATGTGTTGTTTCGAGAAAAGTTCATTTAAACTTTTATTTATTTATTTATTTATTTATTTCTTAATATTCAGTGCAAAGATTTAATCTTATATGAAAGCACTAAATTACAAAGTAGTTATAATGAATACCGTTCATATTAAATACAAAATTCGAAAAAAGAAAAATAAAATTAAAAATAACAATAAAATATATAAAAAGAATAAAAAGAATAGAATTGTTAACAAAAGTCAGAGAAAATTTTTAACATTAAAAGTGGTATAAAACATTATATAAAAAATTGTCATGAGAAAGGTTTTAAAAATATTTTAAACAAAAATGTTAGATATTATTTGTAATAATCAAATATACTTTTTTTGAATTGCGTTGCGCTGCGGACCACCTGTAAGTGATGGGGAAGATGATTCCAAATACTAATGGTATAAATAAAAAAATGTTGATCCGAAAAATGAGTGCTGTGTGGTATTTGAATAATACGATATCGTCTTTCTGATCTAAAAGGTATTATTCTATCATGTAAATATTGTGGTTGACCTGTATATATAAGCTTATGGAGGTAAATTAGCGATCTACATTTTAACAAATTCTCGAATGTAACTCCAAAGATCTGTTTCGAATAATGCGATATTCTACTAGAGCGGTCTATACCAAAGACATATCGAGTAATGCTATTAAACGCTATTTTCAGTTTACTCAAACTAGACGCATCACAACCAGAAAACAATTCGCATCCGTATAGCAATGTAGGTATAAGGTATGTTTTGGCCAGCAGCATTCTGACTTCAAAAGGTATAAACCATTATGAACACCATAAGTTCCTTAGCATTCCATAAGTTTTGCCAGTTGTTATGCTGACATGGTCACTCCAAAGCAAATGTTTATTGAAAGTGATACCCAGATTTTTAAAATTATCAAATATATTTATTTCTGATTGGCCCAGAACAATATCCGGTATATAAGGTATATTCTGTCGCTTCTTCGTAATAAGCATATATTTAGATTTACTAGGATTTAGACATAATCCATTTACTGAAGCCCATGCTCTTATATTTTCCAAATCAATATTGATTTTACGTACACAATCTTCGATGTCCGAAACTTCACAGCCAATGTAAAGTTGCACATCATCAGCGTACATCTGGACACGACAGTGTATTAATTGATCTGGAAGATCATTGGCGTAAACTGAGTACAACAATGGTCCCAAAATAGATCCTTGCGGAACACCTCTGGTTAACTCAACACTACTTGAAACAATATTGGCATTGTAAACAGATTGGGATCTTCCAGTTAAATAAGAATACATCAGTTTTGTGGCTGTAGATGAAAAGTTGAAAAATTTGTTCAGCTTTAGTGCAAGAATATCAGCATTAACGGTGTCAAATGCCTTGGAATGATCCAGAAGTATTAAAAATGCAGCTTTGTCATCGTCAAGTTGTGATCTTAAATATTCTGTGACGTCAATCAAGGCAGACACACAACTATGTTGTGGTCGAAATCCCGATTGTCGTGAAGTAAGCAGGTTGTGTTGTTGTATAAATTCAATAATTTGATTGTGCATTAAACGCTCTAATACCTTGGACAGATAAGGAAGAATAGCTATAGGACGAAACTCATATTCTGATTTTGGAATTGGAACAATCTTTGCGTGTTTCCACTTGGAAGGAAAAGTTGATTTAGTAATAATTGAGTTAAACAAATTGGTAATGTAAGGCAATATATACGGGAAAATCATTTTAATAAATTTAGGATGTACTCCATCATAGCTTGTAGCATTGGATTTAATACTGAGGAAACTTTTATATACCTCTGCTTCAGAAAAACAATTAAACTGAAATTCAATGCGATCATTAGTTACTATATGGTTTCTATAATGGGCAACATTAGCATTAGACTTTGTTAGATCAGTAAATTTACGATTTAATTCATCGACATTTATCTTATCCATACTAGCTTGAGATTTACCAGTTATTCCAATATTACGGATTTCATTCCATCTCGCCTTGCTATCTATACAGTTCGTAAACTTGGATTTATAATAAGAAGATTTTGCTACTTTAATGCTGGTATTAACCCTATTCCTCAATGACTTAAACATTGATTGTAATTCGGACGTTTTAAATCGCTTCCACCTTGCGTAGGCTATATTACGTTGATCAATTAACCATTTTATGTCTGAAGTAAACCACGGATTCATATTCGTTATTTTTCTTTTCGTTCTTAATGGCACAAATTGATGGAAAAGCTGTTCAATATTATGCTGAATAAAATTAAGCTGTTCATCAACTTTACATTAAATTTTACTACTAAAGCACCATAAGTTACTTTTCACGTGGAAAAATTTCACTCGATCTTTAAAGCCGTCAAATTGCAATTTAATTTATAAAAATTAACAATTTTTTAATTTGATAACAAAGACACAATTACGTTAAACACAAAATATCAATTTTTCCCAAGAAAAATAATAGTCTTGAATATTATATTTGCCTGAAAACAAACTTTACACAATTTTCACGTGAAACTCATTATCGTCAAAAATCATTTTTTATATGGATTGTAACAGTTTTTTCACTGAAACAATTTACAGTGCTTAACAGTGAAAAACCAAACTTTAAACATTGTTAGGTTAAAATTTATCTTTACTTCTACACTTTAAGTAGAGACCTACACACTTTATTCGCTGAAAATTCTAGAAGAATGGATTCAGTAGTTTTAAAGAAGTTATATGTGTGGCTTTCCACACCAACTGCCCCGCTACTGTAAAACATAGGGAAATAGACTCCGTATTTATTTTTATACAAATTGGGCCAGGTAGGCGTGGTGAAATGTTGAAAAAATTTAAAAGCGTTTTTAGGTAGCAATTTGTTAAATTTTTTTAAATAAAAAATATTCATAAATAAAAAAACAGATAAAGATTGTTAACTCTTACCTAAAATGAATTACGAGCATGGCAAGCGGTTTCCCTATCATATATAAGTTATTTGGCTCCTTTTATCACATAACATATTTCAAATTCTGAATATATTGTCAGCAAAGTGTTGGCTACATATGACCATCGGCATGATCTTTTATAGGTTTAAAAATTTTTAGACAGATATTCGTCTTAATTTTCGAAAAAAAAAATTATTACCGCTAACATTATATACCACATATATATTACGGTACAACTACATTTGTACCATATTCAATGTAAATTTTCTCGAAAACAAAGCCTAACACTTCTCCAAGTTTTTTCTTGTCTATAGAAAATTATTTGGAGATTTTTTTAAAAATATTTAAAAATTAAAAAAAGTAGGGTAGTTTTTTGATAAATTGAGTTTTTCATAAAAACAAAACAAATCCAAATTCAGAACTTGTTCTAAAAATTTAAACTTTTTTTTCATTCAAAAAATAGCACGTGTGAAACTCTAGATTGTGTTTAATTTGAGGCTTTTAACATATTTTAAAAAATTTTAACAAATTGTTACTAAAAACGCTTTTAAATTTTTTTAACATGTGACCACGCCTACCTAGCCCACTTTGTATAATGGTATAAAAACAAGTACGGATTCTATTTCCCGCTACACAGACGTATATATGCCGAAAATTTGACATTGATACGACATATGTTTTACAAGCTGGATATTTGGTGTGGAATGCATCATATATATAAAATTTAGGGTTCTGGTGAATGCAAAAAATTCAGTATAATCTTTAATAAAATCGTCAATTTTTGCAAGAAATAAAAAAAAGTTGATATTTCAAAAAGTCTGTAAAAAAATGTAAAACCTGCAATTTTTTCTAGAAATCCGTAAAAATAATTTAAAATGAAACATTTTTACTAAATTTTTCTCTGAGTGTGTTAAGGAAAATTTTCGATTAATATATATATTAGAGTTCGTCACCAAAATATGATTTTCGGATATCATCACTTTTTTTAAAGTTTTTGCATAGAAAAAAAAAGGAATGGTGTTTTTTCTTTCTTTTTCTTATTCTTTTTTATTTTAACTCCTTTTACTGGCGCAAGTCGGCCAAAAACGCTGATTTTAAGACCCCTTTCCTCCAGAGCAAAAACAGCTGAATTTATAGGAAATCTGACTTTAGCATTCGATTCTACAACAAAATTTAATATAAAAAACTTTTTTTTGCATTTTCAAAATAAACCAGATAGCCATTAGGGTGGTTCGAAAATCCACCTTTTTCAAAAACTTCTAAAAAGTAAAAAATTACTTAGATGCGAGTTGACATTTAATATTGCGCGAACACTGTCAAGAAAAGAAGATCACCAACAAACTAAAAATAACTCCTAACGCTCTTACGCTATTTTGCAATGAAACTTATACTATGTATGCGGCACAAAAAATAAACTATTATTTCTTCTAACAAATGTTGTTTCGTTATCTAAATAGATTAGAGTGAATCCTGAATACATACATAAATAATGGTAGGTTAAACGTTAAATTACTCCTCGCACCGAGATATAACTGCAATCCAAAAATTACATTATTCGTGTTGGGTAAATCTGGGAGCTAAATCTGGCGAATACGGTGGGTTCGGAAGCAATTAAAAGTGCACACAGAAAACAGTTTTAGTTGTGGCCACCGAATTTGTTGCCAATCGAATTCGTGCGGTTACGACAACTATCTTTATATTAAATTATATTTTTCGTCGTGAAAGCCAATATTCGGTTGTCTAATTCAATATTATCTTCCACATAAATATTATTATGTTCTACAAAATTTTATTGAAGTTAAAAAACTTTTTTTAAATTTTCTGGTATTGAACCCGGCCCTTCAGGTTAATAGTTCACACTTTTACCCACTGCACCACAACTACTTTTAAATTTCTTAGCCATATTTACTGTTTATACATATGAATATTTTATTTTAATTAAAAAAAACATCTAAATTTTTGTCTTTTCCGGGATTCGAACCCGGAATTCCGGCGTGCTAGGCCAACTCCTCACCCACTACACCACAAACACTTAATAATTTTAATGACTAATTTTCAATTTATGTGTTTTATTAATACAGTATAAAATTCGTTTATCAATACCAATTAATAGTTGTGTGTGTTATCAATACAATCCACAATTCGGCTGGTTCTACAGAAACTTGAATTTAAGGTCATATTTGTTTAGGATACCCGTATTTGTAGTTACCGCTTTCGAATATTGAAATTTTTTTAAAAAAGGTTATAGATAACACCAATTTTCTTGTATATTCACTAAATAAATGGCTGCTTCTACTGCATAGAATTACTAAACTGATACTAATTTTAAAATTGATTGGAGATACCAATAATTTGTTAAAAGGATTGTTTTTTAGTTCATTTTCCCTATTTTTAATACCTAGTAAAATATTTTTGATGTAGTATTCAATTATAGGTAATTCCAAATAAAATAAAGTCCTGGGAAATTCATTTTAATGGTTTTGATCGAAAGCCAACCAATCTTTTTCCTGGGTGTGTAATTCGTGCAACTTAGCCACAGTAGCCAACGGAGGAGCACTTCTTCTTTTCATATGGGGCCCTATTTTTGCGATTTCCTCCTACAAATGCACCAGTTGGACCATGCAGCGATGGCTATTGATGGTCTGGCCTTTTTAAACTTAATCAATGTAAAAAATTCCAGCCGCATCCCAAAATACTGATGCCATAACGTTACCAGCTGACCGTTGCATCTTCGGCTGCTTCAGGCGAGGTTCGCCAATTGCTGTCCACTCAGCTGACTGACGATTCGAATCCCAAGTGAAGTGGCAGATCCAGGTTTCGTCCATTGTTACATACCAACGCAAGAAGTCCTTCTTATCTCGCCGAAACAGCTCCAAAATGCTCTCAGAATCACCCATTTCGAAAACAGCTTTCTCATGGACTAATATTCATTCAAAATAATGCCGACACGTTCCTTCGATATTTTTAAGGTATCACCTATCTCTTGTAACTTCACTTTACGGTCTGCCAAAACGATGTATTGAACTTTTCTGGTATCACCACCACCTCTTTTGGGCGACCAGAGTGTTTGTACGACCACGTTTAAAGTCAGCAAAGCACTTTCTACCACTTGTCTCGACGGAGCAGAGTCCGAATTGCACTTATCAAGCAAATATTTGGCTTGAACGGTGTGTTTTCCCGATGTGTTAAATGTTGTTTGTTGCTGCTTCTCATAAAAATATTGAATTTAACTGTCAGAAAAATCTTAAATGGACACTCAGTAATCTGGCCTAAGAGAAGGGGTTTCATAAGTCAGAATTTGTTCATTAAGAACATATTTCTAAAATAGCCCCTTAAATCTTCTAAACTCTATTTCGAAATCTTATTCAATTTTGAAAGAATTAATCCGCAGAACTCATTTTGTAGATTGAATTGTTTTCTATTTAAATCAGTCAGTACACAGAAAAAATTTACAAAATTCTGTTTGTAATGTTAAACACCTTTTTTGCATAAACAAACAAAAAATTTTTTAAAAAGGCACCAACAATGGAAATTGTATATACAAATCCCTTTTTGTAACTTTTTTGTAATTTGTTAAAAATAAAATCAATTTTTTTTTAACAATGTGTTTTGTAAATACAATAATTTTTTTTGTATATTGTTTGTATTTGTTAAAAATAAAAAAATAAAATTCAACAACGAGTTTGTTATATTAAAACAATTATTCGCTTTATGTTGTCGTATTGACAAAAAAAAAATACTTTTTTGAAATTTTTGTTACAATTTACAAACATTTGAGCAATTGAAAACAAAAAATAAATGCTTTGTTTTTTTTTGTTTCAAAAAATTCTAGGCTATTTTTTGATATTTTTGATACAATTTACAAACATTTAATAAAAAAATTGTTAGATATCTAAGTAAAAAGCCAACAATTTTTTTTAATTACTTAAAATTTTGTGATACTTTTTTCTGTGTAATTTATTTAAAGATTCCATTTTAATTTTGTAGCTTTTTTTATAGGATCGAAGAATAAATCACAATTCTAATAATTAATTTTAATTAAAAATGCTTGCCTTGATTTTTTGTTTTCCATTGAATCAAGATTGAATCTATATCAGTTTAAATAAATCATATATAACCCCGAGTAAAAATGGTCAGATCTGACCGGATCTCAAGAGACCTGATTGTACCTGTTCCAATTGAATCTCAAAATTGGGGACAAATTTTTTATCTAATAGGAGCTGTTCAGATTTAAGCAGATCCGGCTCACCAAATATAATCAGATCCAATTTGATTTCGACTTTAAACTAAAATTAAAAAACTTATACCTGTAATTTGATTTTGTTACCGAGAAATTTTTCAAACAAAGTTTTTTTGTACTACTTTTTTTGTGGCAGCCCAAAAGGATAAGATCTGGCACCGTAAGATATAGTACATGCCATATCTGATCATGTGTAATTAGATTTGGCTCCGGATTCAATTAGATTCAATATATTAGACAAAATCTATTCGTTTATCTATTAGATTAACAACAGATCTGATCAGACTTAAACTTTTCACACGGGACTATTTAAAGTGATTATGAATTACTCCCTAATCCATAAAATCAATCAAATTTAATGCGACGGGATTCAAAAGTGAATTATCTTTTTTTTAATATGTAGTTTAGAACCGCATGTTTAGGTATTCCAAATACTCGTCGATCCAGAGCGGCAAAAAATAAGGTTATGTTGAAAAATCACTAATAAACAAAGTTAGCATTAAGTCAATTTGTTTAACTTATACTGCTTTACAAAATATATTTTGGTAGTGTTTGGACTACAGTAGTTCCCGCTTAAATGAGTTCCCCATTTAAATGCCCTAAACATGCTGGCAAAAATTCATTTCATACAAAATGCATGACAATAATTTCGTATAAATGATTCCCCCTTAAATGACTTCCCCGCTTAAATTAGTAAAATAAGATCGAAATTTATCGCTTAAATGCGTTTTAACAATATAATTTTTTCCCTAAAAAAACACTCTTTAAAAAAATTTTTTTTTGTTGTTAAACACAATGTTATCCTAAAAACTAAAGTTATTTTTAACCAAAACTTAAAAAAAATATTTTAGTTTTTGCAAAAAATTTTTTTTTCGGACTTTCTATATTTTCATATATTTTTTATATATAGCTTTTAATGTTAGTTTTTTTATATTTTAAAAAATTATTTTAATTTTAGCTTTTCAAAAGTTCTGGATTTCTATATTTTCATACATTTATTTAGAAATTCTAAGGTGATACTGTCATATTAGAATATATTTGTTGTTCTAAAAAGGTTGCAGTTATCTACAATAAGTAAATGATGATTCGAAAACCCTAACCAAAACATTACGTAACGTTGAAAAAACAAATAAAATCTAATATGACAATACCATATTAGATTTTTTACTTGAGATTGAAAAATATTCTAACTAAATATATAAAACTTAAAATTTTAAGGAAGAGTTTCCTTTAAAAAAAAAGAAAGTAGTTTTTTATAAGTAGACCCTGTAAAAAAGCTTTCACCAAAAGAAAAGTGATTTCGGTTAATGCATATTTACGCATTTCTTTAACATTTTCCTAAATGCGTTATTGCGAATTTGATTTTGATTCCCCGCCTAAGACGGCAGAAACCTCGACATTTTTTGGAGACGCATTTTACAAAATCTTTAGAGTTGCTGATTCTTAACACTATTGATAAAATTGCGGTTGAAACTGCAAAACTACGCTTTTTGGGGCGAATTTATTGTCAAACTTACACTCAGATAAAAAAGTTAGTAAAAAAATTTGTAAACAGTTTCCAATCGAACTTTACTATTTTTATACTGATTTGTAGTAAATTTTTTTTTTTGGAATAATTTTTGCTATTCTCTAAAACCCCTTATTACTGCTTGTAAGTACAATTTTTGATATATATATGCATATATATATATATATATTTAATCCTTTAATTCCCAGTGGCTGGTGGCATAGCTAGCAGCCCCAGCATAGGAGAGCCAATCACTTATTCTCCCCGAAGTTGAAATGATTACTGAAAACCACAATTTTTGATAGTTTAGCGATAAAATTTATCAATTCTTGCACTGTTTATAAATCTAGTGATTTTCTTAGCGACTTTTGGGTCTGAGATAACAATTTGTTCTTTGAAAAATAGTTGGTATCAGTTCGTACAGTTAACAAAAATTCACAATCACAAAAGTTTCACGATTTTTGGTCAAAAAAGTTTGGCATCACTGATGCCAACTGGGACTTGAGCTAATATTTTTTTTTTTGTTTTCCATATAACACTTTAATTTAACTCTTTGTTAAATTTCAACTGCTCATTCAGTAATTGAGCCTAAGTCACTTTAAAAGTAAGTAGTTATAGTAACTACTACATAAAAATGTGACTACTACATAAAAATGAGTAGTTATAGTAACTACTACATAAAAATGTCATTACTTAAAAATTTTCTCTTTTTGAAATCAAAATTCCCTTAATCCTTTTAACATACGTTATTATGATTATAACATAGAAGGAACATTTTTCTATGTATGCAGTTTAAGTGGAATTAGCTTTTGTTGATTTTAAGCCTACATAAGCGTGCTGTGGAAAAAATCACACATAATGCTGATGACTTAATCATATGAATGCCTCTTAGGGTGGCAACTAAATTGCAAAACACTCAAAATAAATTAATAAAATTTCTCTCGGAACCAAAGAAATTTTTTCATTATTTAATAATTTTGATTATAAATCCGTCAAAATGCTTCATCAGGATTTTCTAATCAATATTGGAAAAATAATAACTTCTAAATTATCTAAGATTTAGTAATTTGAATAAAATATCAGTAGAAAAAATCTCGTATCAGCTCTGTTTCAATAAAATCTATCAGTCTACCTGAAGTATTAGTTTTTCAATCAATTTAAAATTCTGTTTTCGACTTCAGTTCAATCAACTATTAATTTCCATTATTTTGGTAATTATATTAAGATATTGAGATTAGAAAAAGAAATTTTAAAAATTATAATAAAATTTTGGAATGGATCACATTTTTTCGTTTCATAAATAAATTCAAAGTTAGACAGTAATTTAATGTAAGTATTTGTGGTGCTGGGGGTAGAGAAATAGACTGATAGTTTTAGCAATCTGTGTTAAAATTTGGGCAAAATCATTATTATATTTATACCCTACACCACTACGTTCACAGTATTATAAGTTTGTGCTGATGTTTGTAACACCAAAAAATATTGGACCTAGACCTTTTTTAGTATACCGATCGACTCAGAATCACTTTTTGTTTCGATTTAATGATGCCCGTCTGTCCGTCCGTCCATATGTCTGTTCATGCATTCTTGTGCGCACTCTACATGTCGCAAGTAGGTATTCAGATATTTTGATGAAATTTGGTACATGGACCTACACGGCCCAAGGACGAAGCCTATTGATTTTGGTTAAAATCGGTCCATGTTTAGAATTAGTACCAACACCCAGAAAACAGATTTGTTGCTGACAAATGCATTTGTAGCCAATCGAATGGTTCGATTGTGGTAGCCGAGTTTTTTTTGGTTGTAACAAAATAAAACCAATTGAGATAGGACTAATTTCACTGTGACAACAGAATTTCATATGTATGAAGAATAATTCGGTAGTCGCAACCGAAAAATTCATTTGATGCAAATGAACCATTGGATAGGCAACAAATTGGGTCGTCAGAACCGAATCTGTTTTCTGCGTGAATATAAATTTTATACGCTGCAAGTCGCAAATATGAAGATATTTCAATGAAATTTGGTTCGCTGACTCACATGGTCCCAAGGACAAAGCCTCTTGATTCTGGATATGATCACTCCATATTCGGACCTATCGCCCGTATGAGCTCTATTTCCGATTTTCTCTTATTTTATCTTTTTATAGAAAATTTTGACAAAAGTCCAATTTAACCCTTTCAAATTTCGGATCCAAACATTACCCAGCAAAAGCTTGCTAATGGGTTGGATCTTCTACACGCATTGCTTCGCAATGACCCAGTGTAGAAACGGTAATGACATATCATTATTTTTTGGACTACCAGTAATGACACCCACTTACCTTCTGTATTATTTTAAAACATATAATAATGAGTTACTGATAATTACTTATTTTTTATCATTATTGCAAATAGAAATTATTTTTTTATATTTTTTTGAAAATTTTTTGAAATCTATTTTTAGACTCAATATTTTTTAAACACTGGCAAGGATATATGTAACCACATATTTTTTGATTTTTTGTATGTTGGCGAGTAAGCTTACTTGTGTGCAGCAGGTCAATTGTGTTTTTATCTATTAAATATTACATGTCGATATAGCTCAGATGGTAGATCTGTTGACTGGCAATCTGTAGACCCAAGTTCGATTCCCGCACCAGCAAATTTTATTTAAAAAAAAATACAATAAAAAGTATTTTTTTTATATAATTTATTTTTTAGAAAATCTATTTTTAGAATCATTATTTTTGTCAGTACTGGTAAGCACATAGGTAACGATATATTTTTTGATTTTTCGTATGCTGGTGTGTAACGACAACTCATTATTTTTCGCGACATCGCCATATTAAGGTAATAAGAAATGTAATAACAAAAGTAACTAGTTACCATTACCAAGTATGTAGTTACATAACCACATATCTGGTAATGATTTTCTACACCGGGAAGTAACCTTTTACTTCGAAACCTAAATTAATACGTCACTAATGTTGTGATACATCAATACTTATGTGGGAGGTATGAAATAATGAGTTACCTATATACAGATATATCACTACTTATTTGGAGGATTTAAAAAAAAGCTAAAAATAATAAGTTATTGGTATTGCATTCTATAACTACTTATTACGCAGAAGTACGATTTAATAAAAATTTAAAATCTGATTTCATTGCTCGGGTCGGTGTACTTTTAAACAAAGTCATTACTGGTAATGTCTTATTTTCATACTTGGGCACACTGCATTAAATATTTACTGCATTACCGATTTCAGTAATCAGTAAACACTTACTGGTAATGCAAATAAAATTTCATTACCAGTAAATTGTTGCTGAATACTGAAAAAAAAAATCAGTAATCAGTAAACTTTTACTGGTAATGAAATTCAATTTTCATTACCAGTAAATTTTTACTGATTACTGAAAAAAAAAAACAGTAATCAGTAAATGTTTACTGGTAATGAAATTTAATTTGAGTTACCAGTAAAGTTTTACTGGTTACTGCAATTTTTACTGGTAATGCAAACATAATTTCAGTATCAGTAAAAACTATTTTATTGAATTTAAATTTTTATTTCAGCATTAAATTATTTAAAACTTTTATATTTTTAGCCCTATTCAAAAAAAATGTTTAAAAAAGTCATGTCTCAAAATAAAAACAGCTGATTCCTTAAATTTGTTGTTGTAAAGCATCAAAATTTAAAATTTTACAACAAAAGGTAAAAACCACCTAACAAAACAAATATTTATTTTTGCCGGTAAAACAAAGTTTCGTAAAATTATACACTATTAGCTTTTCTTAACACAAGCATTTCAAAATTAACATCGCTCAATTTTTGCCTTCTTGAACGATTAACAATCCCAGCAAATGAAAACAATCGTTCTACAGGTGCAGATGATGGTAGTGGGGTATTGTATTTCAGAAAAACGTGTGTCTTGTTCAGCCAGGTATAAAAATGTTTCCCGAAGATAATTTCCCGAATCACTGAAAACACACTGTATACTAGCATCTGTAAAATGGAATTATTTGTAAAAATACATATTTAAAAAACAAATTGAACAGAGTGTAAAAGCTTTACCATTACTCTCCTCCCCGAAATCTAGAAACGACTTTTGAGGTGTAAGAGGCAGAACACGAGTATCGGCATCGGGAATTTTTCCATATTTCACGACATAAGCGTTAAAAACTTTCTTAACTTCATCTTCGGTTTTCGTTGTTGCTGTTTCCAAAAGAGCTTTAACAAATCTCAATTTTATTTCTGGAATTGATATAGCCGCAATAATGGCATCCCAGGAACCAGGTTGCACCAGGAAATATTTTTCAAATCTTTGGAGTAAAGCTTCTTGCATTTTTGAGCTTACTTCAGCTAAATAGTTAAAGCTACTATGGCTCAAACGATTAAATTTTATTCTCAAAGACACTATAGTTGGGACAAAGTAACCAAAAAACATGGTCTTTTCACCCTGAAGAAAATCAATCGCTTCTGCTATAGGTTCCATAAGCTTTTTGTATTCTTCTAAGTACTCAAGCTCATCACTGAGAATGGTCGGAATTCCTAGACGAAAACACAATTCGGGTAAATTGGGTTTGTGTTGCAGCAACTTCTTTACGGAATCATAAAGTGAGTTCCACCTTGTTATGCATGGAGTTAATAAACTGGCATTTAAAACTTCATTGATCACTTCTGCAGATTTTGGTCTATTGCACTTGTTCCAAAGTTGTGTGCATCTACAAAAATATAGATGTAAAAATTCTGTGATTGAAATGCAGTAAATTTTTACCTATTGAAGGACCTTTTATGGACATCTTTAACTTCCTGACTTCAAGAATTCATAATTTTGTTGAAATCGGTTGAAGCCAGAAGGTTTAAAGTATGGCTCGCACATGAAAAATGCTTTGACAGTCGCGCTGTTATAGAATGAAATTGAGGACCAGAAGCATCCACCAAATCTTCCGAATCTGAAGCTGGACAAATTCTTCGTCACTGTTATTTTCATTGAAAGGTCCTAGATATAAACAAATCAACAATAGAAATCGTTATGTTTGAAATAAATAATATTTATTAATTAAGTACAACCTTTACTCAATTCTATTCCAAATTCCTTAAATGCCTTAATAAAGTTTGATCCATTATCAGTGATGGTATAAACAATTTTTTCAACTTTCAGTTTATATTGCTTGTTAATATCGCATATCATTTTTGTTACACGATCAAAAGAATGGGTTCCCTTGAACCGTCGACAAGCCAGTGCTACAGATTTCCTTTCGAAATTGTTAGCGTCTAACCAATGACAAGTGTAACCAAAAAAGGATTTTTTTCCTCCGGACCACACATCAGCAGTTACGCACACGTATTCAATTTTATCTAGCTCAATAGCAAGTTGTTCGATATATTTATTTTGGCTCTCTAAAAGTAATCTAGTTATAGAGCGCCGGCTCGGAACACTTTTGGCAGGAAATAACTTTTTAAAACTTTTCTGATCGACTACGGAATGCGGAGAAGCAGTTTCGCAGATAAAATTTAAAATATCGCGATTAAAAGAGCATTTTTCGACCTGCGCTCTGCCTGTATTCTTCCTTTTTAGACCTGAAGGCGCTAAATTTTTGTGGATGTTCCTTTTTTAAATGCTTGATGAAGTTGGAGCTCACACGTAGAGATCCTTTTAATTTTTTCCCGCAAACTTGACAAGCAGCAATCAAGCCATACATTTTTCTTTGATGTTGAGTTGAACTCATCTTCATTTTAACAAAATTATAAAACAATAAATACAAATAGATTTCAACACCAAAAATTTAAAATAAGTGTAAATTTTTTTGAGTGTAGGTCAAAATTTTTTAAGTTGAAGTAACAAAATTTTAGCAAATGAAAAATTGTCAAATAAAAATTACTAAAAACAGAATTGCCTCAAAAAATTTACTTAAAGATAGCCCAAATTTTGTTTGTTTTTAGTTACTAAAATTTAAAAAAAAAAGTATTTTGCTAATTTTTTTTTTGGGTGTACTTCGTTATGAAAATATGCAATGATTATTACCTTCTCAACAATTTTAAAAAATTCCTCACTAAAGAGAATCTTGTTTACACCCGTCAATTCTTCATTGATTAAAAAATGAGATGTTCCACTTGAAGTTTCACTTAATAATTAGACGTATTTTGTTCACATCTTGGAAGACTTTCTTCGCAAACAAAATCAGGATCATTAAATAAGTCGTCACTATCAAAATCACTCATTTTATTTTTATTAAAGCAAACTTTATATGTATAAATTCGATACCAGTTCAAAAATACTAAAATTCACGTGCTAAGCCCTGCTCTAAACGTAAAATATATGGGCATTTCCATAGAAAACGTAGTGATATCCGTACGTTTCAATGGGATGCTGTTAATTATAATTAATATCATCTGGAGTGTATTTTAATTAACATCATATGTACTTGATTTTTATTTTAACATTATCCCAATAGGAAAACTAAAAGTTAATTTTTAAAATCGCTTTCTTTAAACCAGCTTAAACTATACTCAATATTTATTGCAAAATAGTGCAGAGATAATCTTTGCTGCAATAAAAATGAAAACCGATGAACAGATCATAACCTCAGTCCTTTTGATCTTGATGGAAACTGAGATAAGCTTTGCGCTATTTAGTTGCATAAAAATTAAGTATATTTTTAATAATACATGTCAATCTGAAGCTTCGGTTAACTTTTATTTTAGTCACAGTTGGATCTTTGTGTGGAAGTGACCATACGAATGCAATTCATGGCTGTTATAGGCCTGTACACACTATGCCATCGCGACATTTGATCGGTATATTAGAAAATCTGACAGAAAAGTACATTGTTGCCTTACACGGTTGGTATACAAATATTTCATAAGTGTTTTTAATCGATTTATTTAATTTATGTTCCAAATTTTATTTCTGTTGTTCTCGCCTTTTGTGTTACTGCAAATGAAACTAATGGTGTTTTCTTTTCTGACAAAAATGTTGCATTTTTTTTGCACTTTGCTTTTGAATTGGCTTTTTTGTGTTCTTTTCTAAATTAAGGGTAATATTCTGAGAGGGCATCGTGTTCTTTTCTAAAAATGTTGTCTAATAAAGTGCAAAAGTGCAACATTTTCCGCCCTCAAAAAATTTACGGGGTAGAGCGTTGCCCTGTTTTTTTCTTTTCATCAAAGTTATGTGTATATACTGCAATTTTGTTTGCCAGCAAACTCACAACTTGGTGGCCTAGGGGGAACTATCCTGGCTTCTGATGCAGAAGGTCGCAGGTTCAAACCCCGGTTGGACCACAACATTTTTTTTTTATAAATTTTTTTTATAAATTTTTTTTAAATTTTTTTTTTATAAAATTTTATTTTTATAAAATTTTATTTAGTTTTTTAATAATTTGCTCTGTTTTATTTCGTATTTACTAGTTTTTACGCTACCAATAAAAAAAATTATACAATTTTTTTTTAATATGGAGGAAAACTTCTAAATTGAAAAAAGAAAAAGAGAGTAGTATATAAAAATTAATTCACTTTGGCTGGGATTTGAACCTGGCCATCCCGAGCGAAAGGCAAGCATCACAACCACTAGGCTATCATATAGTAGTAGCTAGCGTAAACAATATTGCATATACATGAAACAACAATATATACATACACATGTGTTTTGAAAAATGCAAATAACTGATTTTATCGTTCTATTCTGATTTGAAAAATGTAGCATTTTATTGGGGTGAGGGTAACATTTTTAAAATTTTACACTTTTACAAGGCAACATTTTTTTCCAGAAAAGAAAACACCATAAGTTTGCTATCGATGCAAATCAGAACTTTTTTGATTACATATTTTAAAAATAATAGAATACCATCGACTTAACTAAATTGTTTTCAGTATTTTTTGCACCACTCATACAATTTGTTTTTACACAACAATATCGTATTTCAACATACAAAATTTTTAACATGTTTAAAAAGTATGTGTATCGTGTGAACGGGACTTTTAATATTAGTAAAGTGAATAGAAATGAAAAAGTAACAAAGATTAGAACAGAGAGAGTAAATATTTAATAAAAACGTAGTATTTATAGCAATAACAATTCAATACAAAAATTAAAATAAAGAGAATAGTAAGAAAAATGTACTATAAACAAATTAAATGATTAGCAACTAAACATATTTTTCAAAATTGTTTCAAATTGTTTTTTTATTAGTTACGTTCCTAAAGGTACGGTCACATTAGTCAAATATTTGACGCGAATGTATTTGACTATGTTTGCCCGATCATTTTTTTTTTAGCAAAACTGAATTGATTTTGCAATCAAAATTCTCGTATTCCTTTTCCCTTTTAGTTTCTTCAGACATTATAAGAATTTGGTTTTCCCAAAATCCATTGTTTTGCTATTATTTACTGAAAAGCATTTTGTGGTCAGACTGGGGCAAAGAAATATTTGACGTTTTTCGTCAAATATTTGACAAATGTGACCATACCTGAAGTATTTTATTTAATAAAATGAAAGTTCATTAAGTTTTCAGTAATCATTTAGATTTTACTGGTAATGAAATTTGACATCAGTATTTACTGCTTACTGCATTTTTTTCAGTAATCAGTAAAAACTTACTGGTAATGAAAATTAAATTTTATTACCAGTAAACATTTACTGATTACTGATTTTATTTTTTCAGTAATCAGTAAACATTTACTGGTAATGAAAAATTAATTTCATTACCAGTAAAAGTTTACTGATTACTGATTTTTTTTTCAGTATTCAGTAAAAACTTACTGGTAATGAAAATTGAATTGCAATATCAGTAAAAAATTTGATTTTACTGCAGTATTACTGGTACTGAAAAGTGCCCATCTATGCTTATTTTATTCCCTATAAATATGTAACCAAAGAAATTTGTCCTAATGTGTAACTACTTATTTCTCTCCATACAAGTATGTACTTATTTTAGCTAACTAGTGAATTTAATATTACAAGTTACAATTTATTTCAGCACTTCCTTCGAAATAACTTATTTTAGCCTATACCTGTACGACTTCAGCAACCATTTACCTCCAATGACACCCACATGTTAAAATAATGTGTTATGCGACCAAAGTCTATTTTACAGTTACAATTTTTGGTTTCTTATTCTATTTCCCTTTACCTCGAAATATAAGGTTTTGCGAGTACACAGAAAGAACTTGCAAAATTCTAATTAAATTTTTAAACACCTTTCTCATACCAAATTTGTAAGTACAAAAAAAACTTTTTGAAAAGGCACCAACAAAGAAATTTATAAATCCAAAAAAAAAAAAAAATTCTTTTTTAATTTGTAACTTTGAATTTTTATTTTTAAACAATTTTTATATAAAAGATAACAATTTACAAACGAGTTACAAATATTTCAAACAAAGAATTATTTGAAATAAAACTTCAATTTAAAAGAAATATAGGTTGTTCACAAGGGGTGTGCTATCTGTTGTATCGTTGTATCGTCCTAACAAAAAACAGAGTTTTTATTTGAGTTTCACAACGATTTCCTATTCGGTTTTCTATCTGTTAGCACACTCAAACATACACACAGAGAACAAATATGCCATATTCCAACTGAAATTCGGTTACATTTACTAAAATAGGTTGGTACAACTGAATATTGGTTTATACAACTGAATTTTAGTTGCAATACCCAAAATATTTAGGAATCACATTCCAATATGGTTTCACCAACCGAATTTGGTGGTTGTGTCAACCAAAATAGGCTTAGCAATTCGGTTGGCAATTTTTTTTCCTGTGTGTAGGACAAGAAACATACGTAAAAGTGTTGTATCGTGCTATTCTCAAATGTTGTATTTTTTCAATTTCATTTTTAACATCTCTGTTTTTTGTTAGGACGATACAACAAATAGCACACCCCTTGTGAAAAACCTTAATGTGATTGCTTTCACAAATTCCCATTCTTGGTGCCTACTGTTTTTTCTGTGTAGTTGGCTTTTAACCAGGGTATTATATATTCGGAATGATCGACTCTAACTTTTTACTCGTTTTTTTATAATTTCTTTTTATTGAATCAAAAAAATAAATTGTGAATTTTCTGTTATCAGCAAACTTTTATTCATATAAAAATATTCAAATTTCCAAACGAAAAAATTCACATTTGAAGTTTGGTTTAAAAAAAATTTTATAGAGCTTAGGCTAGATGGAAACAGGGGTATGGCATCACCAAAAACAAAAGTTATAACGACATCTTTATCATTCGATGGCACTTTCTTCAAAAAATTGACAATTTTTTTTTATTTAAATTGAAATAATAACAAATAAAAAAGCAAAACAGAAAAAAGGAATTCTCAAATTTTATTATTTGAACATATTTTGCGCTTGATTTTTTCTTATTTTGTGCAATTTTCAGCAAATTTTGAGTTTTTAAATATAGGCTCAGCTGATACTAAAGTGATACTAAATAGTTGCTCAAGTGATACTAAATTTCAGCGCCCTCTACTGGTGAGTAGTGTAAGTTTTGATTTCCTATCTCTATAATTAATAGTCTCTGGATGGAAATAAACGGGCTGACAAATGTAAGATCGCGGGTTTTATCCCAGATCACGACAAAAAAATAAATAAATTTTTAAATTGATTTTGTGGAACTTATAATCCATAGACATTACAGCAAACTATAGAAATTCGGTTGGAGAAAATTTCAGTTGGAACCGCGAATCTGTTTTCTGTATGTATGGCTTAAAAAACTTAATATTTTGATATTTCTGAATTTATTTATTATACTTTGTGAAGAATTTTTTTAAACTAATACCTATATACTGAGCATGAATCTGGTTGAGATCGTTTGATAGATTTTTGGTTTATAGTGGTATATTGAAGATACGAAAAAGACGAGTTTTAGCATACGACTAAATTGCAATATCTCAAAAATCTTTTGAAATTTAAATTTTACCATCTTCATGCTTAGGTTGGAAATTCGAAATTCTGCGATTTTCAGCCACTCTAATGTGTACTCATAAAAAAGTCAGTAAAGTTAGCAAAAAAGCTTGGTGAGTGAACAAAATTTTAGCCAGTTAGCGAAATTAGTTTAGTGCTGAAAGAATATGATTAAAAATTTTGTTAAAAGCACAATTTCAGCAAAAAAAGAAATTGCTGAAAACTGGTACACTTGATATACAACACGTTTTACTAATTTTTATACCGACTTATTATTTTGAGTGCATATATTATAAGCCAAAATTGTATTATAATATATTGCTTTGATAGTAGGTATTTTTTCATAATCACAAGGATTAAATGAAAAACTTATGAAGTTGATTGAATTAAGTTTTTTATACTCAAACGTATAGTTTAATATCCATATAAGTTAAGGCAACATTTATAAATATTTACTTTTTTAATTTTTATACCGTGCACCACTCTGTGAAACAAAATATATTAAGTTTGTGCTGATGTTTGTATATTTTAAAAATATTGGGCTTAGACAAGGGATACCGATCCCGAAATCCCTAGATTGCTCTTGAAAAAATCCCGGGATTTCCGATTTCATTATTATTTTGTATTAAAAATTTGAAGTAAGATATGTCCAGCAATTGCCCTCTGAAAATATCATAGCTATAAGATGCATAATTCTTCTGAAAATACTTTTAAAGAACTACCATTTGTTCCTAATTGAGGGCACCTATTTTTTTCAACAAGTGGGAGATTTTCTAACATCATAATTATTATCCACCAAAGGTTTTGGGCGATTTCCTTTTATGCTGAAAAAGTTATAACCAAAAGAGTTGAAAAACTCTTGAAAGTTACAAGCAAAATTAGGGTAAATTAGGGTAGTTTTTAATTGAGTAGAGCACATTAGCAGTGTAAATATTAAAATTTAAGATGTTCGCCTCATTAAATTCGTTGCCTCGAAAATGCTGATACCATCAATAATATAATATATTGTTATTAAAATGGTTTAAATCCTGAGTAACATGGAATCGAACGGTTCGGTAGATTTGCCCAACATTGATAATACTAACACAAAATGTGACAACATAAATAGGCTTTTAATAAATAATATTTTTTGATTTTATTAACTTTTTACACAATATTTTGAATTTTGATTTAAATAATTTACAGATAAAAAAATTTAAATCAACAAATTAACAGTAATGTAGTGAAAATAAATGTAACGCACGCTCTTTGTTATGACATCAGCAAATCTCAATTTGTAAAAGACTGATATTATCAGCATCTTCACGTACTAAAATAACGTAAATAAAAAGCGCAATCTCAAGAAAACGAACAGACAACATTGTGTTTACAAATAAAATAAAATGAACATGTTCTTGTTTGCAAACAATTATTATAAAAGGAAAGAGGTTGTCAGGCAATTCATAAAAGTAAAAATGAAAAATCCTATTGACGTGTAACCTTTTTGCGTATGCTGATGGCACTGACTGATAAACCTAATGAATGATGCCATAATACAAAAAGTTAATAAATGAAAAACCAACAAAAGAGAGCACAGTAATAATTGAAAGAGCATAATGGTAACATTTATAAATACTAAGTTGTCCTTTAAATTATGAATTGTGAATTTTCAGCGTTAACATCCAACAAAAAAAAATGGAAGTAATGCTTTACAAATCACTTTTTTCATTGCTTCAAAAGTGTGTGTTAGTGTATTTTTACCGCCTTCTTAGAAGTCTGTTCAGAACGACTTCTTGCATCACTTCTTTCATATACTCCTACAGCTTTTTTATAAGTAATTCTTAACAACATCCAAAAAATCATTTAAGTATTGCTTTAAAAGTGATCCTATGAAGTGGGTTTGTTACAGTTTATTTCCAAATAGATTTTTAAAAATATTTAAAGTAAAACTGATGAAAAATTTCTTTTTATCCACCTATGAAAAAAGTGCTGAAAATATACTGAATTGCAGTGGAGCTTTTCCACTTGTTTAAGGAGTACTTTTATTGAAGAAAAAAAAAACATAACATCTCGCAATGAAAAAGTGGTGTTTTATGCAAGTCAACCTTCATATCAAAGAACAGCTCAGTGGTAGGGAGCTAGTTCGGTACCCGGTGTCTGCAAGAAAAAAATTTTAAAATAAAAAAATAAAATTTTTCTTGGCGAAATTTTGTTTAACGTTCACTTGGTCAAAAAGAGTTTCCTTTGCACTCCTTCAGATTGTAGTGATTTTTCTATTGCTTTGCCATCCCTTTTTTTTTGCTGGATACCTTCAAGCTTTGCTTAATATGATCTCAAATGTATAAATTCGTATATATATTTATATATAGAAAACGTTATCCCTTGGCGAATCGAATCCGATATTCCCTATTTTTTCTAAATTTCTAAAACTAATTTGTAACGTATAGTTTTTATATATTTCTGAAAAGCTGATCGCGAAATTATTAAAATTGTTTAAATCCGTCAAAGCGTTTTTGAGATGATGCTAAATAATTTTAGAGCAAATAGCATTTCCCCTGCATTCAAGAAAGAAAAAATAAAAATATTTTTTTTTGTCGGTACTAACCAATTTTCATTTGTGGCAACCGAATGCGAATACAATTCGGTTGCGACAACAGAATTATCGGTTGCCACACCTGAATTCAGTTGAGGCAGGCGAATTACGGGGTTGTTCCACTTACGTTACCGCTGGTACCCGCGGGAACCCAATCTTACCAAAAAACGTTTCTATTGCTGAAAATTGGGTAAATGAGAGCGGCAATGAGAGAATAATTTGCTTCTCTTTTTACCAGAAGTTACCCGTACTTTTTCTTCGGGTAAAATGGTAAAACTGTCAAATCACTAGTTGTTTATAAATCAGCTGAAACAAAGAAGAGAAAAAGAGAAAAAAAAACGATATAGCGAAAGAAATAAAAATTTTTCAGCATAATTGGATGAAATTAGAAAACAGAAGAAGCGCAGGAAGCTAGAAACAGCGACGTTAAACACTATTGGAAATTTAACACACGAAAACATTCAAAAACTGCCCAAACTTCTGATCTAATGCACCACTTACTTATAACTTCAGATCCAGTAATATATTCTATTAGAACGAAATGTCTGCCAAAAATAAGTTTAGAAGATGATTCCGAAGCCAAAGAAATTAAAACTATGGTAACTTTTGACACTATATCAAATTTTTAGTATTTAATTTATTAAAAAATATAAATATTGTTAATGGAAAAATAATAAATATAATAATTGTACCTGTTACCACTACTTTTATATACCTTTAATACATGAATGGAAAGGGAAATATGTCCAGCTTATTGTAGTGTTAACTTTTTAGTAACATTCAAAAAAACCTTAAACACTTCTGGGAAAAATCTACGAAAAAACTAAAAAACAAGAAAGTGAATGTTTGCACAATATTTGCATGTGGTTATATTTTTTGACCTGAGGTGTGTGTTTTAAATGCAATAATTTTACCTGTTATCAACACTTTTTATATACGCTTAATACATCAATGAAAAGGAAAACATTTCTAGTTTATTTGACTGTTAATTTTTAAGTAACATTCAAAAAACCCTTAAACACTTCTGGGAAAAACCTACGAAAAAACAAAAAAGCGTATTTTTTACAAAATCATCTTTGAAAGTTGACTTTCTATCTTAAAAATTATCCAAGGTACGTCAATGATTTTTTGCAGCAATAAAGACTATTTTATTGTTCATGCAAAACAATTAAAATAATTTTAAAAAAATAAACCAAACTATCCTTTTTTTTGCAATTAAAATTATGGTCTATGGAAATTTGCCATTTTTTATAAAATCATGTTTTCTGGATTCGTTTATGAATTGGCGCTACTTTTTATTTTTGCAATCTAAACAGACTATAGGCGCTACCTAACTACATTTCAGAAAGTAGCATAATCGGCGTGACTTTTTTGTGATATGATCGTTAACTCAAAAATTCTCATAAAAATTAGACCAATTTCGGTCAATGCTGTACGTAGAGTGAATGTTGTGGCGACTTCAAATTTAGATTAGAAGCATCTCAGAACCCCATTTTTTACGAATATATAATAAAACATTAACTTTTATTAAATAACTTCTCAGTAAAAAGTGAAAAATTGATAGCATCTTTTTGAGAAAAAAATGAAATTTTTTCGTTCAGCGAAAAATGTTTGACTTTGGAAATTTCTCAACACTAAATGGTTCGAGATACTTAAAAAAGGTTTTCACGGTTTCATTTCCTAAACCGTTGCGTATATGCCAGTATTTTTTAAAAACTTATCGTTATAATATCGAATTCACAATCGGCCAAAAACTAAAAAAAGTCGAAGAGAAAAATGATTTTTTTTTTTTTTGAAATGAAATAACTTAAAACCCATAACAATTATTATAGTAAAGTAAGCATGTGCTTTCTTCGTTTCTCCAAGCTCATTCCAAAAATCAACCATATTGGGCAATAATTGAATGAGCTACACGTTCCAAAAGCTATTTTACTTTTGAGGTGGTCTACTTTGACGCCCAATAAGTCACCCTGTGAAAATACAGGGTAACCATGAGTCAAAAATTCAGAAAGCCTGTATCCTCCTTAACAATTATTTCATACATACTGATGCAATCGGACTTATGGTTTAGAAGATACAGATTTATTACCACTTTTTTTTTGTTTCAAAACACTGTGCCCAAAAATGCAGTTTTGTGCATCAAATGAGTTTTTTTTATTAAAAAACTGGTATGTTGGCAAATGGCTACACCATGCATTTAAGGGTTAAATCATATTTTAAATAAAAGAATATATTAACATTTTTCGATTATTTAAAACTATAAACATATTTTTTCTTACATAACAAGATTTTTTCGCAGTTTTGCTTTAATGTGTTATTTATGCTTCACAATTTTGTGAAAAAAAATATATATAAATGACTTAATGATATCCTCCTTAATAGTTTCAAGTAATTAAAATAAATGTTGCTTATAAAATATAAATAAAACATTAAGTAAACTCTTCTTTAGATTAGTTTTAAGACAAGAAAAATACATTATATTAAAGTGCATTAAATGTTAGGGGAGTGTTAAAAACACCATTTAACTAATGACAAGTATAAGTTTTTTGTTCATCTGCAAGAAAAAAAAAGCTTTTATATTCTTAAAAAAACTGTTAAGATTTAAATATAGAAAAAACTTAAGAAATCCATTAAAATATACTACAAAACTCAAAATACCATTTTTAAAACTTCAGAACCACTTTAAAACTAACGAAAACTTTCTGCTAAGAAACCGATTGATTTTGATGGGTTTGACAAACATCAACAGCTTAAACTTAATATGTATTCAGCACAAAAATTTTGTATATATTTATTCCAATCAAGTATAATAGGGCGGCTGTGTTATGTGATAATAATAAGATTATTAATTTATATTAATTTTGAACCTTTTTTAGAATAGATAACTTTCAAACAATAAAATATTTGGCGAAGCTACATAGAGTTAGTTTGGAATAAATTTAACTACTTCCTTCAGGGCCTATAGATGTGGTGGGAAATGGGCATTTTGTCATTTTTGGTTAAGAAATTAACGAAAGTAAATGATATCCACAACAAATATTGGGTACAAAAACTATTGTGTTTCCCTAAATATTTTGGTGGTTTTCGCGCCGAAGCTGTAACCTTAATATAAATTTTGTTTCTCTGAAAGCTCATTTACCGAAGAAAGAAGTAAAACAAATTTTAATTGAAAAATTTAAGAAGCACAAGGGAGGTATCAAACTGTAGCAGTTTCGCCTCCCCAAATAATCGTCAGTGGTCAATTGATCAATTTTAATTGTTAATTTGTATCTATACGAAAAACTTTTTTGTGTATGCCATCAGCGGGAATCGAACCGGCAGCTATCTACACTGGATATAACTAGTAGCATCAGCTCTTAACGAGACACACCACTGTCGGCATAGCATTGAGTGTGGCTAATTGAAGTTTTATCAATCACAGCCTACAAAATGTATGTTTTGTAATCAGAAGAGTCAGCAACACCCAATTAAAAAAATGTTCATCAATTTATAAATTTTTAACAACTACTAGTTTTTTGTTGTAATATAACTTGGGTATTATAGAACAGCGTCATTTGATACAATTATAAAATTACACTCAAAGGGCAAACTTAATTGGAAAATAATCTTATTTCAAATCAAAAAATTATGTGTTACAAAATTGTGTTACTAATTTTTTATATATATTGATCAGTAGAGCGTACCGCCTTATAGGCAAAAAAAAAAGTGCGCCGTACGCCCTCCAATATGAAGTATTTTTGCAAGTCAATTCCAAAAAAAAAATAATTTTCCGAAAGTAGGGTCACCATTTACATTTTTTGTTATACCTTTGGCATTTACAGTCGGATCTTAAAGTGCGATACATGGATGTTTTGCTCTCGAGAAGACCAGTATTTTTCTCTAAGGGCCATTGACATCAAGTATCCCGTTCTAGTAGTAACCTACCAGATCTCAGTTGCTACAATCCTAATGTACAACCCCAATGTCAGAAAATTAAAGCTCGCAAAAAGTCATTAAAGGAAGAAAGTTTTTCGATAAACCCAGTAGAATTTTTTTTTATTTTTTGGTTGCCGAACGTAGGGGTCTCCTTTTTAATTTTTTTCCATTGGATTTTACCTTTATAGCAAAACACTGGTCTCCTCGAGGCAAAAAATTGATATATCATACTTTAAAATCTGACATTAAATGCCGAAGTTAAAAATTTTTTTTTTGAAATTGCCTTGCAAAAATACTTCATATTGGAAGGGTGTACGGCGAACTTTTTTTTTTGCGGTATGGTCTATTGACCAGACATGTATGAGCCTAATGTGCTACGTATGCGAAATTTAAAAAAATGTAAATTGTAATAACTTTTGATTTCGTCTGCGATTTTTGCCAAAATGATTTTATTTAAATGACTTATTTACGCACTTTCAATCTTAATACAAAGTTTTTATTTAGTACTATATTTAGAAGATTCCTTTTAATGAGTTCTCCTCCGGTACCCAATTAAAAAAGGGAACAAATCACAGAAAGATTTTCTAAATAATATTTATTTGAGTGTAAATAATAATAGCAAAAGCCCTGTACTCAAAAAGTGAAAATTTGGGTTTTTAGTGAAAGTACTGTATTCTGAAAATGCCCATTCATTTTTAAAAAGAGAAAAAGAAATTCTACAATATATTTAGAGGTGTGTACCTACCACTCAAATACAATGGCGATAATGCAGTGAATTTTAAGAAAAATGCGTATGTTGAAACTCAAACACTTTTTAAGTATTTTCATATTTCAAAATTTTATTTTTTAAGTTCCTATTTTACTTTTTATGCACCTTTCAAAAAATTATAATAAAAGTTATACACTCTGACTACGTACTTGTATACCTACGCTAAATTAGTACACTGTATATCATATCACGTATTAAAAAAAGTGTGACTATTAAGGGGGGATATGACATTGGCCGTTTTTTGAAATCGACTTTTTTTTTTATAATTTTGTATTTTAGTAAATATTCTTAAGATTCCAGGAAAAAATTCCTACGGGTTCAAAAGTTACAGCCGGAGTAGTGAGAGCGCATTTTTACTTTTACGTACGCCAGCTGGTGTATACACAAACTTTGAACGCGTTTATCTCGAAACCATGTTTTTCGTACTGGTTGCGGCACTACCGGGTTCATTTTTTGACGGATTTTTTTTTTTATTATATTTTTTTTAAACTTGATTCGCTATCGTATGACACTAGCTTTTTTTTAATTTTTTTTTAAATTTTTTTTCGATTTTTTATGAATTTTTAAAGTCAATATTTTTTTCGAAAAAACACACTTTCAAATTTGGAACATCACCAAAAATTGAAAAAAAAAATTAAAAAATAAAGCTCGTGTCATACGATAACCAATTTTGTTAAGATTTAAAAAAAGTCATTTTTTCCAGATAGGACAATTTTTGCGACTCCCAGCGCTGCAACCACGAGGCCCCGTTGTTTTCTCTGCCGCCAGTTTGGAATTCTATAAAACCATGTTGGAGTGAAAAATATATTTTTTTGTAATTTGTTCAATTCTCTACAATAATAAAAAAAAAATTTTGGAAAAATTATTGTTTTTGACTGAGTTATGAATTTTTAAAAAAAGGTCTGTTTTCTCTGCCGCGAATGTCATGTCCCTCCTTAATATAATCCTTTGAAAACGTAGGTCCTCCTATTCACTTTTTGTTAACGCGTTTCCCGAAGGGTCAGTATATTAGAAGATTTTAAATTATTACGACTTGTTTTTGGGCTTCGAACCACTGTGCGTATGAGTATTACGAAAAGGCATACATTTGTTACTCATACGCTGTGTGATCTAAATAACTACTAGAACACCTTACGTATTTCATAGAGTTGAAGCGTTCCTATATTATTGTAGTGTATAATTAATTTTAGTGACAAAGAGAATTTTCATAGAAATAAAGCAGAACTTCGCCTGTGGATTAAATATAAAATAAGCACCTTGATGCTTACAACACCGTGATCATTAGGGTTCTCCTAATGATTTTTTTAGTTATTGACCGGGCTACCCCTGGAAATATTTATTTGGGTGTAAAACTACGTCCCCCAAAAAATTAGGATAATCGGATATCGGGAAATAATTTGAAATTTGTAACACGGATTACAAAATATAACTTTTTGTGAGTTTTCTCAAAAACGTTGATATTTTAAAACTAATTCGAATTAAAAATTTAAGGGAGTCGTGATTCCGAGTTAATTGTCTTTTCAGAAAAGTAATAAAAATTTAAATCGATTAAATTAGCCACAAAAATTGGTGGAATTCCTTTTTCATTTGGTAGAGTAGAGAGAAAAAAACAATTTTTGGCACTTATTTAGTTTATAAGCAAGTTTTTCTTTTTCCTTTTCTTAATTCTACATGGTTTTGGGCGAAATATAAAAACACAAGAACAAATACTTCAATCCTGAAAATTAGTCAAAAGTAAAATTTTAGTAGTTTTTAATCGCTAATATGTTCTTCATCGAACTCTAAAGTACAATCGTTGATTTTTTTAGGTTTCTTAAAAAAATTTAAAATTTTAGATTTGAAAACAGTGCTCAAAAAAAAAACAGTGACCTTTTTGGCACTAATTTAAAAGGAGTTATCAAAACACCATATAAACAATACTTCTTACTTAATGTCCAATCGTTGATTTTTTAAAATTTCTTAAAAAAATTTTAAATTGTAGATTTGAAAATAGTGTATTAAAATTCTAACCTCTTTGGCAATTAAAAAAAATACTTCTCGTCTGAGTTTCTTGGAACTTAGAAAACAAATGTTTCTATAGTTTAGATTATTTAAATACATTTTAAAATTTGGACCCGAATTTCTTGATTAAGTGGTCTTTGACACATCAGTTGCCGGAGCAAATTGTAATAACTCGGCTGTGTGTTAACCGATTTAAGTTTTTATTACTTTGTTAAAAAGAAAATTAGCTCCCCATTACGATTCTATAAATTTTTTAATTGGAATTAGTTTTAAAATATAAACGTTTTTGAGAAAACCCACAAAAATGCATATTCCCCCTTACAATCTATCTTCAAATTTCAGGGCTAATGCGGCAAGTCTTCCTGATATCTGATTATTCTAATTTTTGGACAAAGTAACTTTACACCTAAATAAATATTTCCAGGGGGTAGCTCGGGCAATAGTTCAAAATTTATTTTCCTCCATACGAGCTTGTAAACCCTAGTGATCATGCACATATTAAAAACACTATTGGTGTTTAAGAAGATATGCTTGCAAAAATATATATTATTATTTCTTTTTTAAATAACTGGAATGCTATTAATTCGAAGAATCATTAAAGAGATCAAAATGTATAGATAGTCAAATACAAATCAAAAAAAATTGGACTTTTTACCAAAGCACTTATTTCAATAATCAATAATACTTCTAAATACTCATATTTCCTTCCGATACTTATACTTTTACATATCGCACCCTTAATACAAAAGCGACACAGCTCAAAATTTCCCAAAATTGAATTTTTTCCATAAATGAATTCACACTCTAACTACTTAAAAAATTTCTATTTCATCAATATCTTCTTTAACTGGAAAAATTCCATTATGTCTGTTTTTATGTTAATTGCTCAAGAAGAAGTGATTACTTTTGCAATTTTTTACCCCACTTTTATCTTCAAAATATGAGATTGGACCGCTAAAAAGGCGCACATTCTTATTTTTCCTGTCTTTTCTATCACATATCCGAATTTTATCCAAAACTGTGTGAACCCCATACACAGACCATTCTTGTAAGCCGTTTTATTAAGCGAAATTAACTTCAAAACAATTTAGGCAACTTATGTATACTAAAAATTACAATATATAGATTATTTGTCCAATAATATTTGTTTGTTTAATCAAAAACATTTTTAACAATAACACTGCGAGACAAATGGTAGGGGAAGGGTGATCGGGAAGGGTTCAAACTACCGGGGAAAGTTATATCGGTAAAAAAGAAGTTATACGAGCCCGGCGTTTGGCTGGCTCACCTCTAAGAATCGAGATATATCGATTTGACCTTTAGTGGTCGTTTTTTTGACATAACTCGAGAACCATTAGTCCGATTTTGCTCAAACAATTTTAAAAAAATTAAAAATTACAATTCCTTTAATCTGTTCATATAACGTTTTTTATATACTCAACCGTTTTGCCGGTAAAAATAAATGTATGAAGAAAAAAATATTTTTTGCCTAAAATATTAAAAAAAAAGTAATAAACAAAAGGTTATTGATTTTTATGGTAGCGGTAACAAACATTTATTTTTACCGACAAAACTGTTGATTATATAGAAAAACGTTATATGAACAGATTAAAGGAATTGTAATTTTTAATTTTTTTAAAATTGTTTGAGCAAAATCGGACTAGTGGTTCTCGAGTTATGTCAAAAAAAAGATATATCTCGATTCCTAGGGGTGACCCAGCGAAACGCCGGGACACGTATAACTTTTTTTGACCGATATAATATTACCCGTTCGTTTCATCCCATCCCGATTTTGACTGTCGCATAGTGTAATTGAAACAATTGATACAAGAAAACTTTGTTCTATGTTATATACGCGGCCCTATGCTCCTTGCAGGAGTAAAAGGAACAAATATATATATATATATATACTTTCTGAGATAGTAGGGGGAACAAGTATTTTAAAGGATCAAGTTTGTCGCAATTCCTCTACTAAATACAAACATTTATCAAGATATGTTTACAGCAGTTAAAAATACATACCTTGGTTTATTAACCAGTCTTTTAATTTTATAACAATATTATTGCTTCACAACTGATAATGTAAACACTAACAGCTATTTATAAATTTTTTTCTTTCCAATATATTGGGAATGGAACCCTGTAAAAAAATTTAAAAATCTCAAGTTGAAAAATTTACTTTTTGCTGGCAAAAATGGAAATTTGGCCATAGTGACATGGTAACAAATGCATGATTTTTCACTGTCTCATTATCGATAATACAAAGAACCTAAAATTAACAAAATCCGTAAAAATTTTTAAGTGTTAAACTATCTGAAAGCTTTTGTACATACAAGATAATTTATTTTGATACTCTACATCACAGCAGTATTAAAAGGGGTGACTATAAGTAAAATTTTCTAAAAGCGTTAGTCCTCGCCTTTAATATTCAAGAAAATATTTTCCTTACTGTATCAGTGGTTAAGAAAATTAATATTACCAGTTCCATTTGGATTGGAGTCACTGAGGAACTTATAAGTAATAAATGTTTTACTAATACTTACACGTTAATTTTTTAGTTCTTAAACTAATATATTGACCCCTGATTATCGGATTTAGTACTTTGTATATAATTTTTCTTAATACCTATTAAATCTGCTATAACAGACCAATATAAAATTTTATATTTGAACATTTTGACTGCTTGGTTTAATAATAAATGTACACATAATCTGTGAATTTATATGGATTTAAATTCATGCATAGAAAACTGAATGCAAAGGTTAAATATGTATTAAGCAATTATATAAAGATTAAATTTACTTATTTGACAAAACCAACAAAATGTTATGTCAAATGTTTATGTTTCTATTAAAAAGGAATATTAAAAAAAGGTTTATTTTAAGGATAATATCAGTATGTTTTATATAAATACCTAAGACATTGTTGAAGTTAAAGTATTGTTAAAACGTGATTGAATTGGTAAGTGATTTGAAACAGAGATTAAGTTTATATAATCTAAAGACAAAACTGCGGGTTTACTAAACTATATTTTAATCTAAAGAATTATATATTATAAGCATATTTTAGTCAAAGTTAGTATAAATCCAGGAAAATTTTCTGTTCCAAAGAATCGGTTGTAGAATAGCTACTTTTCCTTAACAACGCCTTCTACTGTCAATTCCAATACCGATGATTTTTGTTTGAATTTGTCCCAAAAGCAACCGCTTCTATACATCCAAAGTGGAACCGCTTTCCCTAGAATCAGTTCTGAAACTAGTTATAGAACTGATTCCCCATCAGTCATACCTTCCATATAAGATCTGTGGAATTATTTCCGAAATCAGTTGCATGGAATCGGTTGCAATGGAACGAGTAGAAGAATTGGTGTGGTTGGCAACAGACTTTAAAAAATTTTCCTGGGAATGATTAAAAATCCTAACATTTTTAAATCACCCTCGCATATTGACCTAACTTTAAATTTAAATCAGTTTACTTATGGGTTTTTGCATGTGTTTGGTTTCATATCCCTCTTCGCATACATACATAATTGACAACATGGGTCAAGTGTTACGTTAGAGATTAAGGTAAAGAAATTTGTTTTACGGTCACACATACACGTATAAGGTAAGAAGAAAAACAAAAAAGTTTTCTATATACTTTTTGTTTCCAAAGTGAATTGAGAAAAGGAAATAGTAATACCTTGAAAAAAAAGTGAACAAGTATTAAGGTAAAAAGAATGCAGTTTATTTCCAGATTAGCATTTTTTTATTTTATCTTCTTAGAAACAGACCAAAACTGTCGACTATGTAGTAGGAATTTTAAAAACTACAAATAGAAAAAAGTTGAATAGTTAAAGAATAAGTAATAAAAATATTTTGTATATTTACAACATTTAAATGTTGTAAAAAATGAAACCCTTTTTTAGTAGATTTTTATACATACATTTTATTTAATTTCATTTTATAACATGAGTATAATAGTATTTATTATATGATGACTTTTTTATTTTCATTCAAGCTGTCAAAAATCTCACTCATATATGCATTAACAAATATATATGAGTCTCTCCATACCAACTTTCCAGTTTTAATAAAAGTATATCGAACTTCAAGTATTTGTTGCTCTAAGTGTGGGACACAAATAAATATTAAAACTACACATATGACATTTTGCAGGCCGTCCGACGATTTGTAATCAGCATGTAAAATACTAAAAGTATGTATCCAACTTCTAACAGCAATGGCTTTTCATTTTGTAGAGGTGTGTAATTCGTGTCAAATTGCTCTAATATTGGTCACCATTTATGGTCTTAATTACTCAAGGCAGATTTTGGCTCCTTGAACCCATAAAAAATAAATTTTTCATATTTTCTTACATGAGGCCAATTTCTGTAAGCTATGGCAGAAACCTTAATCCTAAATAGCAATAATTTGTGCACGCTTTTAAGTACTGTTGCAATTTTTGCATGTTTTGGAAATGCACATTGAAATGCAAAAGTTATCGTAATAAATACATTTTTACTAATGTTAGTATCGTACTAAAGACATTTTAATATACTAAAGTGTCTTTAGTACGATACTAACCTTAGCAAAAAATGTATTTATTGCGATAACTTTTGCAAATTGAAACTGTTTTCAATTTAGTAGGCTTGAGGTTAAGAACAAGAATAAACATTTTCTTCAAAAGTTATAAGCACATTAAATTTGCAAATCAGTCTAGATCCAGTTTCTGCCTTTTTTATGGACAAGCTTCATCAGTGATTTTCCATTAAATTGTATTATCGTTTATATTTTCATTGTCAGATTGTCTCTATATGAATACTTTCAGAAGTGATCAAACAGACATATACAAACATTCTACTTTAGATTTCCTGTTTATCTTCTTATTTCCTCCGTGTCACCTTTTCGCAAATGTTGCCCCACTGACGTATTTTCTTTGAAATTTTGCAAGAACAGTTTTTAGAGGTGACCCCATATTATACTAAAAGTTGGACTTTGGGGCAACTTGGAAAGCTATGCTGCCATATAAAATTTTTGATGCAAATACGATTTTAACGTATAGGCAGCTATAGATGAATATATTTTTTTTGTTAAAATATTTTCCTTTTAATTGCTTCTTTACTAAGCCATAGCATTTATTAAGGCCGATTTTGCTTTCAGCTATTCAATTGGCTAAAACCTTAAAAAACCGTAAAAATCCATACAAAACGCGAACAGTGGTTTTAATATCAAGTTTTGTGCATCAAATTTTAAGCCAAACATGAATACGGGTCCTGCGCCTAGATTTCAAAAAAATTTATTTAATTGCATTTGAAAATTCTTGTATATAAGAAACTAAATGGAAAACCGCCAAACTCTAAAGACAATGACCGCAAAATCTGTATCTTAGATCGAAAAAGAAAGTACGCCATTTTAATCAGCATATCCGAGATATATAGAATTGATGGTCAGAGCTCTATTAATTTTTAGAAATTAAGATTTTGGTCTTGAACAAGAATTAATAAAAATTTTCCCTTGCAAATACTTGGTTTATATTTTGAACACGTATTCATTGTTATCTTTTATTAAAAGTAAACCAATAAAATGTGCAAAAGATGGCTGGACACTGAAAAAAGTGGGAATTCTCACGCTCCACAACCCTAAAAATATGCCGCTATGAAAGTAAATATGGTCTTATAAAAAAAAATTACAAAAAAGTTTTGTTTAGAGGCTGCACATCGCAATTGAAGTTTCGAGGTTGTGCTTGTTCTATTATTTTTAATTACCCAGCAAACAAAGATGATCATTAATGACTTATAAATGAGCTCCAAAAACATAAAGATTTTCGCACTTTTTCCTATGAAAGTGGTCCGTCCAAAAAAGCCCCCTGTGTACTCAAAAATGACTCAGAAAAAATAACGTAAAAATCGAAAGTTTCCTCATAAATTTAAATAATTTTGGAGTCTTCTTTGAGTCCGAAAAATTAACCCTTATTTTGAGGCAGCTTTTTTGATTGCAGAGACAACTTTTTAAATTGTTTTCTGAGGGTTCATATTTTCCACCAAAAAAAAACAATAATTTAAAAAAAAACAATAATCATTTCTATGAGCCATTTAAGGATCTTATTTATGAACGCTCCGAAATTGCTAACTGGGTAATTAAAAATAATTGAAAAAATTATATAAATTAAATGTACTTGCTAAGATCGCGACATATCAAATTCAATATATTTTTAGGTGTATATTACAAATATGAAATCAAAATTGAAATCGGAGTCGAGGATTTCGCGAAATTTGAAAATTTCATACAAAAAAATTAAATTTTGATTAGGATCTTTTCTTATATTTACCAATATGAAAACTTCTTTTTTGCATTAGTATATGTCTATGGAATGTTCTACTATGTGCGATAGGATTTTTGGTAGAAATAAAATTATAGGAAGCTAAATAATAGCGAAATATTAAAAAAACGTCAAGTTTTAAGTTAATTTGCAAGGATATCTGTTATCCTTTTTAAAACTATAATCGGTGTTATATATAATGAAGGCCCTTTGTAAGTAAATTCCAAAAGCATAACAAATTGGATTTTTCGATAACACCGCTTACAGGTAATTAGGAAAATACCTCAAAAGTTGAATTTTTAATTACAAAATTTGGAAATTTTGACTAAAATATGTATTTTTTTTATAATTTAAAAAAAGAAACCGCAAATAATTTAACAGTTACTTAATGTTTAAAAGTTTTGATTTGAAATTCCTTTTCTCCACATTAATTAAGACTAGATTTAAAAAAAATTTTAAATAATAGTGCACAGGCTAAGAAATAATTTATATTAAAGTCAACCCTACTTTTAATATAAATTTATCTAGAGATAAATTACTAGTTCGTAAATGAAAACTTTTTCTGCTACCTCTAAATAAAACAAGATTTAGCTGAAACTTGGCACAGAGAGTTTTTAGACATTAAGGAAAAGGGGCACCATTCTGGAGGTCGCGAATTCGAACTTTTATGTTTATTTTGGATCACTCTACTGGACAGTGTGGAGGTTGATATTTTAATTTCGAACAAGTAAACTTAATTTTCCTTTTTGCAAATGATGTCATTGTATCAAAAATTAAAAAATATTTATATTTGTCCGTAAACATTTAAATTCCAAGAATATCAAAATCTCATAAGATATGTGGGAATTTATTGCGTTTTCTTAAATTTTCTGAAAACTTTTATATACTAGTTCAATACTAATTACACTGTGAGGCAAATGGTAGGGGTCAGTGATCGGGAAGGGTTCAAACTACCGAGGAAAGTTATATCGGTAAAAAAAGAAGTTATACGTGTCCCGGCGTTTCGCTGGGTCAACCCTAGGAATCGAGATATATCGATTTGACCTTTGGTGGTCTCTTTTTTGACATAACTCGAGAACCACTACTCCGATTTTGCTCAAACAATTTTAAAAAAATTAAAAATTACAATTCCTTTAATCTGTTCATATAACGTTTTTCTATATACTCAACAGTTTTGCCGGTAAAAATAAATGTATAAAGAAAAAAATATTTTTTGCCTACAATATTAAAAAAAAGTAATAAACAAAAGGTTATTGATTTTTATGGTAGCGGTAACAAACTTTTATTTTTACCGGCAAAATTGTTGAGTATATAGAAAAACGTTATATGAACAGATTAAAGGAATTGTAATTTTTAATTTTTTTAAAATTGTTTGAGCAAAATCGGACTAGTGGTTCTCGAGTTATGTCAAAAAAAAAATATATATCGATTCCTAGAGTTGACCCAGCGAAACGCTGGGACACGTATAACTTGTTTTTGACCGATATAACATTTCCCGTTGGTTTCATCCCATCCTGATTTTGACTGTCGCATAGTGTTATCGTTTATCGTATTAATTATTCAACCTATGGAAAAATTTTTTGCTCAGTAAAGAGAATTCATATAAATGTAAACAATTATTGGCAAACTAGGTTTACCCAAATTTAAGTACAAGGTAGGAAACCATATTTTTTCTTCGTATACCAAAGCAAAAAAAAAGGTATAAACTTTGACTGGACTTTACCACTGTGCATTGGTACCGTGTACTTTTTCCTGTGGCATGGCACTTGGTATAGAAAGCTTCATATACAAAAATACTTTTAAACATATAGAAAATTTCAATGTTTAAAAAATATGCTGAAGTTGAGAGAATGTGTTAATTTGTGTATGATTTAAGTAAAGTAAAAACTTGTACATATACAACAAAGGCCAGTGAATTGAATTGGTCTCTTGAAATATATGATATCATGTGTAAAGTTGCCATATTTATGAGTTAGATCTTGTTACTTGGTTTTCGTTGTTGTTACTAATACTTCTCATTTAGCTCTATTTTTAATATATGAATACATTTTGAACAAAGTGTTTACGTATTTGTAGTATTTTGTTTGTGTATATAGTGTACTTTCATACCGAGATCATTGTAGCATAATAAAATTTTCTATTTTTTTTTTTATTCAATTTTATAAATGTATAAATATGCGGTAGTACAATAAATGTCTAGTGTATTGTACAACAATATTTAACTGAATTACTTTGCACATGGTTTTTAGTGTTTTATTATCCACTATTATTTATTAAATTTCACTTAAAATTTTTATTAAATATTTTGTTTAAGTCGAATTTTACTCATTTTGATATACTTTATATGGAGACCTACAGAAGTATGATGTCCAAATATAACTATTTTTTATATTCACAAAATCAAAACATGCCTCCATACAAAATGTTAAAAAAAGTTTTTACCATACAATTATGCTTTCTGATAAAATATATAAATATATAAAATTTGTAAAGAAAAAAACTAAATATTTTTCATATACAGTCCGCGAAGGGACCAAAGCATACATAATACAAAATCCATTTTACCTAGTTCAATATATATAGAGATTGCAAATATTTTATGTATACAAAAGAGCGGAATTTTTTTCTTAAAATTTCCATTTACTGATGGGAATTCTAATGCTTAGATAATAATATATGGTTACGAAAGTGGATTAGTCAAGTATAGAAAATTCTGGAATTGTAGAAGATAAACATGCCGAGAAACGTGATCTAATAATCCCGTTAATCTGGCATCACTAGATTTAAATATAATGTTAAGTGGTTGGGGCTTTGTTATGAATAAAATAAAGTTTTAAAATTTTATTACTCTGCGTGTCTCCGGAACTCTCTACCACCACCGATGTTAAACTATGACAATGCTGCTACTTGCCGAGTAGAATCGTGCACGCATTAGCGTTTTTTTTTTTTTTTTTATTAAATTTCATATTAGCCTTTGTATAGTCATTTGCGAATTAGCGTTGGTAAAGTTCAGTTGGGCTTTACTAAATCATTGCATCGTAGGGTTAAAACCGTTGGTAAACTTGTATGTGTTATACTGTTGTACTAATTATACTTTTGTAAACCCCTGTGCTAATAATTATAAGACTGTAGTCTTAAGGCATAGGCTACCAAATAAATAAGTATGTAGTGTAATAAAGTGTTTAACAAATAAGTGTATAAGTTCAATATCAAACAAAAGAGTGTGTTGTTATTTTTATTGAAATAGAAAAGAATACGGTATATAAAGGCAATAATCCAACGTTTCTAAAAGGTAAAAACGTAACAATATGTTAACGTTGTGTAGAATTTTGTACGCCGAAAATATTTAATATTACTAGCTATTTTTAAGTAATTATACCAACCAATTTTGCTAAAATTGTATCATTTAATCAGACTTTATTTGGGTTAAATTTTCAATTTTCGTACACATAAAGCAAATCTTTCTCTCCTGTTTGCTTTAGTTTTTTCATTATATAAGAAAATGTTTTCGATAAATACACTATATTTTTGTAGGCCTTGGATGTTATGTTAATGCAGTCAACGCTAGAGCGGCATTATTTTTTCTTTTTGTTTGTACTTTCGGTAATCATCAATGTGGGCGCTGTAGTGTAATGGTTAGCGCATTGGACTGTTACACATAAGGTTGCGGGTTGGATCCCCAACCAAGGCAACATTAATTTATGGAAAATAATAATATGTATGAGTTTTTTCTATCCCTTATATATAACGCAGTTTTAGTGTTCGTATAGCACTTAACCCCACCGAAGTAAAATAACATAAAAGGGATATTAACTAAAAAGCTTCAACAAAGTTCGCCAACTCTTCATCAGATGGCGGGCAACAATTGTTCTAAGATTCAACATCTCGCACAATTACAATGTTGCCATATTTGAAGCTAGAGTTTGCTTTTCGGTTTTAATCGAAACCGAAATCCCGGCTTTTCAAGCCTCAAAACCGAAACCAAAAACCGACAAAAATAAGCCGGTTTTTAATAAATACTTTAACCAATTAAAATAAATAATTAAATTGCATATTATTGAATCTTGAATTTCGAAATGAGCCCAGTTCATATTTTACAAAATTTTGTACTTAATTGTAATGAAAATTTTTCCATTAATTATTATTTTAAGGAATTTTGTGTTATTACGGTTAACATAAACCCATTATAATTTTAGAAAAGAATTGCAACAAAAAGTCATGTGGTTTAAGAGATATTGAGTTTCATGTAGTCAATTCAGATTTTCACGGCGTATTTTTCAAAAAGTCTTACTTGGTAGTCCGCCAAATTTATAAAATTGTTACTTTATATCGCTTTAAACAAATTGCTAAAATTTAAACTCTTTAAATTACAGCTTTAGTTGCCGAAAGAAGAATAAAAAATTTTAATTCATAACGGGTTTCCGTGGTCTTCTTTTCCCGGAAAGAAACTGAGTCGAATTTTAATAAATATCTTGAGCGTTTTAGATTATTTAATTTTTATACATATTTAATTATTTGAAAACAATTCTATTACTATCACAGGAAAACTGAAAAATAACTGAAACCGCGGTTTTTATAATTTCGAAAAACCGAAACCGCGGTTTTAAAATTTTTCGGTTTTTATCAAACTCTATTTGAAGCCCTTCATCTTTTACCACATTTCTCTTCTTCGTCTTTCCAAAGAAAGCAACACATTAATGACTAGGGAGAATTTCCTGAGTGTTGCTTCTCTTTTTTGTTTAAAAAAAGCTCATCCCTTAGCGAACTTCGAAAAAGTTAAAGATTTTAAAAAAATTTTAGCAACTGCCATAACAAGAAATAAAATTATCAAGAAGATTCTGTATCGGGACCCAGAATTACATATTGTATCCTGCTGGTCTTGTCGAATTTTTTCAATTTTTATTCTCTGTAGTACTTGTATGATCTCAAATCTGACAAAAAATATTAACTTGCCAATTAAAAGATCAACTATACATAACTTCATACATCTCAATACACTAGATATAGCGAAAATATAATTTAATATGTCTAATGTTGTCATCTATGTTGTTTACTAACAACATGGATTTATGTTGTACTTGAAAAATAATTAGAATATGCATTTAAAATTCACGGTTTGTTATCATTGCGATTTGCTACCAGCTGCGATACTTTAATAATTAAAGTTCAAAGCAAAAATAGTAATAGCAGAGGATAAAAATAGCATTATTTAAATTTCGTTGATGTTATTCTAATTGAGTTGTTTTTACAACAGCTTATTTGTTTCGAATTCAATAAATTTAAGTATACCATTATCAATCACTAACCCACAAGGGACCCGAAAACACGTATTCTATCCTGCTGGCCTTATCGAATTTTTTCAATTTTTATTCTCTGTAGTTTACTTGTATGATCTAAAATCTGACAAAAAAATTCATTTAAATGTGACAAAAATATAATTTTGGCATGCTAAATACGAATATTTAAAAAATTTTTGAAATGGCAGTAACCTTTTTCGAGGTCTTGCTACTTTATTTTTTCTGAGCGTTAAAAGTTAAGTTATGCAGTTTGTTTTTTTTTTCTTTTTAATTCAGCCTATATAACTTTTAGACCCAGTGTTAAGCATTATACCTTTTAGTTTAGAAGGTTATCTAAACAAAAAATTTCTTTCAGAAAATATATTAAAAGCCTATATTCAAAAGTCTGCATTGTCAATTTTGACAGAGATGAGTTTTTGATTCCAAAGTCATTGTTTATCTAACATCAACCTATGATAACCAGTTGGATGCAAAATATCTAGTTATTGTTGGCACTTTTTTAACATATTGCTTTTTCCCATATCTATAAACATTTTTTTTTTCAAATTCAAAACTCTACAGAAAAAAAAACTTAAGTTATTGAAATCGTATAATTTCCCAGCAAAACCTTCTATTACCAGGTAAAGGGAAATAGAATAAGAAACCAGAAATTGTAACTACCCTACGGGAAATTTTAACAAACTGTCACGGAACTGGCCCCTTTATATTAAATAGACTGGTCACTTTTACATGGCGTTGTCATAGGAGTGGGAAATTGACCCCTTGTGACATGTCGCAAGACAAATCCCAGGACATGTCCCTGAACTTTGTTTTTATGAGAGTTCAGTAACCTGTCCTAGGATTTGTCATGTGACATGTCACAAGGGGTCAATTTCCCCCTCCTATGACAACGCCATGTAAAAGTGACCAGTCTGTTTCATATAAAGGGGCCAGTTCGGTGACAGTTTGTATAAATTCAATAGTTAGCTAAAATAAAATAAGTATATAATAATAAAATAAGATGTTAGCCGTAATGCCTTCATTTAAAAGTAAACCGATCCGAGCAATGTAATTAGATTATATAGTTTTATTTAATCGTACTTTCGCATAATAAGTAGTTATATAATGCAATACCAATAACTTATTATTTTCACCGTTTTTTATAAGTTATTTTATAACACAATATCAGTAATATATTATTTTAAAGCCTCCAAATAAATAGTGATACATTTCTATATCGGTAACACATTATTTCATTCCTCCCACATAAGTATTGATGTATCACAATATTAGCAACGTATTACTTTAGGTTTCTAAGTAAAACCAAGGGTAAAAGGGTACCCATTGCCAGGAAATGCGTGAAAAAGGTCCAACTCATTACCAAGATTTTGCTGGGTTATATAACATTTTACTTAGCACCTTTTGAAGAAATGGGAACTTTTACATATTTTTGGCAATTCTGAAAACAAGAGGCTTGAGGTAATTTAAAACAATAAGTTAAGACCCTAAAATATCAATAGCCTATACATAAACTTAAGTTAAATTCGGTATATATATATTAAAGTTCGTTTTTAAAATACCTTTGCGGTTGAGTTGTTGACATCATCGTCTTTTTAAATCTACTTGGTGGAAAAAATTTTCAAAATATTTTTTTTTTGTTTTAAAAATTTTCAAATCCTTCAAGTCGGCTAAAACTGCTAGTTTGAGGTGATGATTTATACACAGCAAGGCAGTATATATTGCAAACCTAACTCTACCATTCCATTCTACAATAAAATCTATTTCATGTGGGGGCTTCTTAAACCTCCATAGAGTATAAAAAATCCAAGATAGTGAGCGAAAAATACAACTTAAAAATTTTTTTTAAATATTTGTTTAACAAACCTAATAGAAAAGAATTTGCGCTGAGAAGAATGGTTAATAAATTTGTGATCCCTCGCAACCCGTCAAAAAGTTATTAAGCTCCAAAATTTGTTTTTCTTTTCAAATGAAAGCAAAAGTTTTTTTAAATAAAAAAAAAAAATTATCGTAATTTAGATCAATCTCACAACCTGAAAAATTAATTTTTGTTTAGAGTCGAATAGTAGAGCCAGATTTGCAATGTATACACACAGGAAAAAATTTGCCAACCGAATTGCTAAGCCTATTTTGGTTGCTCCAACCAACAATTTCGGTTGGCTAAACCCTATTGGAATGTCATTCCTAAATAGTTTAGGTACTGCAACTAAAATTCAGTTGTTTAACCCGAATTTCTTTGCGATAACCAGGGCAAGGACTTTCATGCAAATGCATCTTTGTTGTCAGTGGCCCAAAAATGATTTTGACCAAATACTTTTCCGAATCAAAGAATTAGCAAAAAAATGGCATCGATTTGTTGTTGCATATTTTTGCATATTTCGTTATAAATGCATATTTAGGTGCATATTTTCTATTTTATAGTTTATATTTTAAGCGCATATTTTCGATTTTTTAGTGCATAAAAGTCCTTGCCCTGGTGATAACCAATATTCAATATGTAATTAGATGTAACCGAAGTTCAGTTGGAAAATTGCATATTTTTTCTCTGTGTGCAGGTGCTTCTACTACGTACACTTAAAATAGTACGTAAGTATAAAAATCTATCAAACCGGTTTCAAATCAATTTGACTAACTTTTAACAAATTTTTAGTTGAAACACTGATTTAAGCAAAGATTTTAGTTATCTTCATTTAATACAATACTAAAAATCCTCAGTAATTTAACTAATTTTGAGTGTTAATTTTCAAAATTATTTATAACTATTTTTTAAGAACCCATTCGTTAAATTTTACAAAAATTTATTGTTTAAATTTTCATGTTACTGTTATTACGCGGTAGATGGCGCCACCGATGTATCCGAAGTTTTAAAGATGGTGATATCTCTTTCACTCCCGATTTTTAAAATGGTCCATATCTCGAAAACTAAGAGAGATAGAGCAAAATTGACGTACATTTGGAATACCCCTAACCATAAAATACCCTAGCAAAAGGGGTTATCTCTATCCAAAAATGGACGTTTGCGGGGCTTTGAACCCCGAAATACAGCAAAACGGACAAAATGTTTGCTGCATAAGAGTGCCCTTGTATGCCTTCACATGATATGGATTAGGTCTGGGGAGGGTCCCGAGATAAAAATCTACCACTCAGTATAATTACAGATAAAACTTTAGTTTTACAATTTTTTTTTACTTAAATTTAGATTTGTTAAATTTAACAAAAGAATTTTTTAAAATCAACAAATTTTATTTTAATCTAAAAACCAGGAATAAATTTTGTTAAAGTAACAAATTTTTCTGTCAAGCCAACAGACATATTATTTTTAGTGTACCAAAAAGCTGTTGATCTAGTATTATTATCGAAACTATGGTTATTTTAGTTTTTGGGAAACTGCAAAATTTTTTACACTAAAAATTAATAAAATTTTACGGAATTGGTTATGCTTACTACTAGCTTGTAGTGTGTCAGGTGGGCTTGATTTTAATAAAAATGTTATACTAGTTTTTGACTTATAGAAATATTTTTAAAACCAATCCAGAACTAAAAGTCCTGGAGCAAAAATAATAACTTAAATATTTTACAACTAGCTTTACCATTAAACTAGCTGTGTAATATGTGCCAGGATGTAAATGTATTTTTGGCGATTTTTTTATATTTTTTTTCAGGCACGTTGACGCTATAACAATGGTGAATAAATATTGAAATCATTTTGCACACCAGCAATACAAGCAAAAATTGTGAACAATATTGACTTTATTCAATAAATTACTACAAATATTTTTATCCTCTATATAATGGCATTAAATTTTAACACTTGTTGTCAAAATAATTACGAGTATACATTAAAACACAAAAACACACGCACTATAAATATATGTGAAGAGATAAATTTGTTGATGTAACTTAACACACATTTTACAGTTAAATGTGTATGAAAAACAATTTGTGGCAGTACTCTAAATAAATTAAAGACACTAAACACAGTATTAACAAATTACATTCTACATATATTAAATGTTGGATTTTTTTATTTGAGCATATGTTGCTCATATTAGATTTCACTTACTTTACAATTTCGTGATTATACGAAATAAACTTCTAAATTGCACATAACGAAATTATTTCAAATTTTGGTACTGTGACTAAAATTACTGCCAAGATTTATCAATACCAAGGAGTGCATTTGTTCCCAAAGGTCCAAAGGTGAGATATTTACAATTTTATAGGTTATGCAAACAGGTGATTATGTCAGTAATAATCAGCAGCAAGTGCAACAAAAAGGCAGTACAAAGCAATTTAATTTTATATTAATTAATACAGCAACGATTTCAAACAGTTTAGCTCCAAAAAAACTGCTAAAAAAGGTAATAGTTATAGAAAAAAACCGATATTCCCGAGCAAAAACGCAATATAAGTCGCAATGGGTTACAAAATCTAAACAATTGCTAATACTGAACTGTACAGTTTACTTTTTAACGACATAATTCTGCGAGTGTAATTGAAAGGTTTGGAGCATGTGAACCATGTGGGCAAAGTTATAGTATTCAGAATAACTGAAGATATTTACACATACGTTTTTTTATTATGGATGTTGAATAAGAAACCAAATTTTAATAGCTAACTTTTTGTCGCTTTAAAAATCTGTCGCTTTAATTCAGTGAATTCATTTCAAATATAAAATCTTTTCTTTAGGCGCAGTGTATTTAACTGCAAAATGGCGCAACAACTAAATGAGAAAAATTATATACATACAGCAGGATCTATTCAGTACTAATTAAACATGAGTTATCAATTTACATAGTTGTTATTAGGACTAACCTTAATTTAACATTTGTATTTAAGAGTACTTTTAATAACCGCCGATAAGTTTAAGTTATTTTCGGTAACAATGGATTTGTATAAATCAGTATTTGCATTAATTGCTGCACACAATTTGTTTTGTAATAGTGAAATATTAATATAAGTTGTTTTTTTTTATCATACCAATAAAATACGTTATTTAACCCTGCCATGCGCGGTTCCAGCAATTAATATAAGGGGAAAAATCATACGCCACAGTAGACAAATACATTGAGTTCGCCATTGAGGCGTATGATTTTTCCCTTTATATTAATTGCTGGAACCGCGCATGAACCCTGCTTAGATAACGTACGTCTGCTAGACGTACGTTTGTTGAATTTTGTGCTCTCTCTCTCTACCTGGATTGTTAACAGAGAAAGTTCTAACTTTCAGTTATCCCAGTCGTCAGTAGCAGCTCATCGATAATAGTTGTTTTTGTGCGAAAAATTATTTTTTTTCTGAGAAATGGATACATCGTACGTCTGAGCGACGTATCGTTACCTTTTGTGTAACTTTTGCATTTTTTTGCATTAGCGTTTTATTTTTCTGTTGATTTTAAAAGTCTTTAACAACTTTTTATACCCTACACACTACGTGGATAGGGTATATAGAGTTTGTGACCGATTTTTGTAGAATCAACAAATATTGGAACTACTTAGAACCCACTCAGAATCACTTTTTGAATCGATTTAGCGAAAAAATTGGCCTTTTGTTTGCACGTTACATGCCGCAAATATAAATATATTTTAATAAAAAAAAGCTTATTGATTTTGTTAGAATTCTATATTTCTATTCTATATTTCGGATTTTCTCCTAAAAATCAGTTTATATGATCGTTTGCGAAGCTTTTTGGTCAACTAAAATTCATCGGATAATATGAGCGAATTGAAATACCGGAGGATGATGTCAGAAGTGATGACAAGTGGAGATCAGCCTGTCGCAAAAGATAGAAGGCACTCTGGTTTCTATCCATCAAAAGTTCGACTTATGTCCAAAATGGTACAATTTAAATGTAATACTCTTGAATGTAATGATCACGAAAATTTAGTTTGTTATTCTTGCATATAATGCTCTTCGAATTAATTTTTTATTGTTTATATAATTTAAAACAGATCTTATTAATTAATTGGAGCAGAAAGGAAATAATGTTTATGTTTTTAGAATAAAATTGAAGCTTTTCAGAGAAAATTGTGTATGCTCTTATTATATTTTAAAATAAAAATAAACTGAATAACACAAATTATTTCATTAGGAAGATTTTCAATATTCTTTCTTTTAATGTCCTTGCAAGGATTTTTAACATCATACGTCTGTTAGACGTATCGTTATCTTTTCAATACAAAAAAATCACGTTATCTAACTAGGGTTAAATATTCCACTTTTACTTAACCTTTACTTTACTATTTAGCTCATGAAACTTCAAAAATTTATTCTAAAAAGGTTACAATTCGGATATATTTCATCAAGATTTTCTCTTCAAAACTTTCCCCTAACAATATATTTTTTTAATTATTATACTCGTATGGTAAAAAATCAGTGTATTCCTTTACTTAAAATTCTTACTACTTTTCCTACAATTGGAAAGTTTTGTTTACTTTTTGTATTGCATTTTTCCAGCTGTAGTAAAAGTAGTAACTTGTTGTAAGTAAACGAACACGACTAGTATTATGTAATTTAAGAAAAACAAAAATAAGTAGCAAAATATCTTTAATAGTTTGAGAGATAAACAGTTTTTTCTGGTTCTCGACCACTATGATTACACCGGCATGTGCCCTTTTCAAAATTTATAATTCACAAAATCAAATTGCAGTCATATGGATGTGTTTTGTTTCTATTAGTAATGAATTTCTTTTGTTTTTTTTTTATTCCACTCTTTTAAAGTTGTGAACAATACAAAGTTGTTTTATACATATAATATATTTTGTTCGAGAGAAAATGTAATAAAGCTTTTAAATTACTTTGTAATGGCTAAAATGTAATTATTGACATGCATTTAATTATATTTAATTTAAACATTTTATCGCTTTTAATGCAAAAACTGTTAAACTATAAAAAATATATGCTAAAAGGACTTAAGAGCTTATAATTAATTTCAGTTTTAAATAAATTGCACGACAATTAGGGGTATAATGTTTTTTTTTTGTTGTTGTCGACAGTTGAAGTCATTACTTTAGCTGAGAATTTAGGAAAATACTTAGTAGTAATAAAAATTTCCATAGGCGTATTTCTAGAAAAATAAATTTATTTCCAATATATATTATGGTTAAATAAATAAAATACAGATTTTAATTAGATTGTTTGTTGTAAAATATGCTAAAAATATTTCTAACGGGTACACCCAGAAAACTGTCTCAGTTGTGGCCACCGAATTTTTTGCCAATCGAATTTGTGCGGTTACGATAACTATCTTTATATTAAATTATATTTTTCATCATGAAAGCCAATAATCGGTTGTCTAATTCAATATTATTTCCACATATGTGACCTTCTCCGAGAAAAGGGACCTAGTGTGTCAAAAAACGGGTTTGGACTTAAGAGTGGATTTTGGTACCTAAAAGGGTGTAGAATAAGATGAAATGAGTTAGATTTCTGATAAAAATTTATTTACCCCATAAAACGTACAAAACGAACTTTCAAAGTTCAAAGTGATATTGCGTTATGAAACTTTAAATGCGTTCTTCTCAAAACTTCATTTTCACACACTAGGTCCCTTTTTATTATGTTCCAAAAAATTCTATTGAAATTAAAAAACTTTTTCTGGTTTTTCTGGTATTGAACCCGGCCATTCGGGTTAATAGTTCACACTCTTATCCACTGCACCACAACTACTTTTAATTTTCTTAGCCATATTTACTATTTATACACATGAAAATTATATTTTCATTAAAAAAAACATCTAAATTTTTGTCTTTCCCGGATTCGAATCCGGAAATCTAGCGTACTAGGCCAATTTCTCAGCCCCTGCACCACACACACTTCTTAACTTTAATGTCTAATTTCGAATTTATATGTTTTATTTGGAAAACATATACGGTATAAAATTCGTTTACCAATACCAATTAATAGTTGTGTGTGTTATCAACACAATCCACAATTCAGTTTGTTCTCCAGAAACTCGACTTTGAGGTCATATTTGATTAGGATACCCGTATTTGTAGTTACCATTTTCAAATATTGAAATTTTTTTAATAAAGATTATAGATAACATCAATTTTCTTCTAAAAAATAAATGGCTGCTTCTACTGCATAGAATTAATAGCTTTTGGCATGGGGAAAAAAGTTCCGCTATGACATATCAAAATAATCATTTCGAGGCGGCCAAATTTAATTTTTTTGCAATTTTCTAATAAATAATTTTACTTATATACTTTTACCTCTAGTTGCCACATTTTTTATCCGACTTTCATAACTAATACCTTATTATGTTAATTCATAATAAGGACATTGGTCTCGAACAAGAATTAATAAATCTCTAATTTATCAGTTAAAAAGGTCGAAAAAGCAATTTTTATTTTTAAACAGAGACCTAAGATAACTGTTGTATTTCTTAAAAAGTCACCACCCAAATTTATTAATTTATAATATTTCAGTAATGCACTATATTTTATAAATCATATTGCACAAAAAAATCACAAAGTTTGGCAAAGATTTTAATTTTTTCAATTTTTATATTTTACTCTATAAATTTCTGTTGTTTTTTGATTTTTATTTTAAAACTTTTTATAAAAGTTACAGAATGATTTTTTTAAAAAAATTAAGCACTAACTCTCTTATTTGATAATAAAGTAAAAATTTTAAATTTACCTAAATTGAATGTCGGAAGGTGCTTGAATATACTTATTTACTCACTTTAAATCACTGTTCAATCTCTTATTAACACTAGTTGACATCATCAGGATATTATAGTTGTTGAAGTCATTGGTTCCATGGCGTTTTATTTATATTCTCAATTGTTATTTTTTGATAAAGAAAAAAAAAAATCACAAAATAATTTCTATTATTTTTGAAAAAATAAAAATCGTGTTTGGATTGTTTTTGTTTGAATTAAAAATAAAAATCAAACAGAGCAAATAAACAGAAAATTAAAAACATTCAATCAAGAAATAATTTTAAAACAATGAGTTTTTTGAATAAAAGTTATAACTGTTACGTACCTGCTTTTAAATAAAAATTAAAAACCAACAAAAATTGTATTTAGCTAAAAACTACTTACACACATAATAATACATGCATAAAAATACGAAGCAAATGTCAAAACAACAAAAACTTTCGTAAACTAAACCATTTTTCGTATATTTTACAATTTTTGTTTTGTCATTTTCACATTTTTTCGTATTTTTATGCATGGATTATTATGTGTGTAAGATATGAAGAACGGTTTTTAGTAATATATGATTGTATCTATTTAAATTGATATATCCATCTCGATAAAGTTATGTCCCTTCTGAAGGGTGATATGTGCTAAAGTGGTAAATTTGTGTGGCTTCAAAATTGTGTCAAGGAGATGTGTAAAGAGTGGTCCTTGAAATAAGTTTATGCATTAACAAAATACAATTAATTTATTTGTTCGTGATATATTTTTACAATTCCGAATTTCGACACTACTCCATGCTTCTTTTCATATTTTAACGAGAAAATTGCATATTTCACCATTATTATTAAAAAAACCTAGCCAGTTTTATTGTTTTTTTTTTTTTTTTTAAATTAAAATATGTCCTTTTTAATAACAACAAAATATATTATGTATAAATTAGTTTAAATTTCAACAGCCATATTTGTTAACATATTATATTACTATAATAGAAGAAGACAATTAAGTCAAACGTAATCAAATCAATTAAATAATTATATTCATCGTGGCTGGAAAATAAGATAATATTTAAAATTATATATTGTATTTTTAACTCTTTTTTAAAATTTTCATGCCAAGAAATATTTGCATATCTTTCTGTCATGCAGAGCAACCATCAAACATCACCTTATTCGATTGCTCAACAACAAAAAATTTCGAATTTATATTTCAAACAGATAATTTTAAAAACCCAAACATTTTGAATTAAAAAAAATGGAAAAATAGTTTGGAATAACTTGGCGTATAATCATACATGGGAATTTTTCATTACCATTGAAATTTAATTACCATTAGTTCATACCAATGACAATGAAAAAAATTTCATTACCATTTAATGGTAATGAAATATTTTTCATTAGAAAAATCATTACTAATGGTAATGAAATTACACTAATACATAAAAAAACTAATTACAATTGATTAAAAAGCATTTGTTTACAAAAAAATTCAGACAAATGAAAACGAACAACGGGTTTGGCCGGGGAAGTTATAAAACATAATTTTTTAAGGAGGATCCATTCCATTCCGTTAAACTTTACCTGGATACAAATAACAATGGAATGGAAAGTAATATTTAATTTCAAATGAGCCCGAGCCTATTCTATCTTCGATTTCAGCGAGTTTTACTCCATTTTTACGTTTTTCTGCCAATGGCAATTACTTTTTTTAATTTATTCATTATCAATGGTAATGAAATTGAAAATCATTGTCATTAATCAATGCAATTAAATTTTAGAATCATTACCATTAATTAAAAAAAATGGTAATGAAAATAATTTCATTACAATTGTTATCAATGTAATGGTAATGAAATCATCAATTAATTAGTCCACCTAATTAATTAGTCCCATGTATGCGTATAATATGGAATTCTTACTATGTCTTCATTTTAACACTCTATGCTTCTACGACAATACTATTTTGGAGTGTGGATAATTCCCAGCCATGCGTTAGTATTGCAAGACAACAAAAGCGTTTGGCGTTGGTAGCTAAAATTTTTATCGCTAACTGAATCTTATACTTTTTCCAAAGTGCACAAATAGTTGGAAAACTTTGTGAATGTACTTGTTAGATAACTGTTGTTTTTGGTTGCCTGCAATACAATTTTGCAATTAATATTTTCATACAACTTTACAACCCTTAGTAAACCGTTTTTATTTGAATCCTCATTTTTAAAAAAGAGTGACATGTGTGACTAAAATATAGCAAAAGTAAGATTTTTGATGTTCCTGATTTCCAATATAAAGCCAAAATTTAAAAATTTATATGGCGGATACAATAAAACGGACAGTATTTTATAAAAATCATTTGATTCCATTGTTTTTAAATAATATGTGGGCGCTGTGGTGTAATGGTTAGCTCGTTGGACTGTTACACGTGAGGTTGCGGGTTCCAGCCTCAACCAAGGCAACATCAATTTATGAAAAATAATAATATGTATGAGTTTTTTCTATCCCTCATACATATCGCAGCGTCCTCCTTCGGTGTTCCCATAGTACTTAACCCCACCGAAATAAAATAATATAACAGGGCTATGAACTAAAAAGCTCCAACAAAGTTCGCCAACTCACAACAGATGGCGCGCAACAGCTGTTCTAAAAGTCAACATCTCGCGCAATTACAGTGTTGCCATATTTGAAACCTTTCATCTTTTACCACCTTTCACTTCTTCTCCATCCCCTTTCCAAAGGAAGCAACACGTTAATTAATAGGAAGACTTTACTGAGTGTTACTTCTCTTTAAAGAAAAAAAAAAAAATAATAACTCAATGAGACTATAAAATATCAGTTACGGAGTCATGAACAGAGCTTTGAAGAATTAATTAATTTTTCAATGAATTCACTGCAAATTGAATTCAATTTTCTTTAGAGTTGAATGAATTCCTTTTCTTAAATAATTCACTGATTTCGTTCAACTGAACGCATTCAATGAAAAACAAATTCGAAGAATTAATTCAATTGCTATTGTTCTTTTAATTAATTCAAATCCTTACTGAATTAATTCACTACTAAGATCATTCAATTTCATTTTCGCTCACTGAATTAAAAAAAATCAGCTTCAGTGAATTGAAAAAAAATACGTTCACTGAATTAAAAACAAAAAATTACGTGCACTGAATTAAAAAACGAAAAATTTCATTCACTGAATTACAAAGCTTTTTTTCTTCCGTTGAGTATACAGTGAAGTGTTTTCAAAATATTTTGGCTTTAACTCAGCCATTTCTTATCGGTTACTATTCTTTATATAAAAATAGAAAATAATTTGAGATAAGATGAAAAAAATCCACAACTCCCAAAACATAGTGAAAATTTTCTAAAAATGCGATTTTTTACTCGAATTTGGGAGGAAATAGTTGGCGATAGGAGAATAATTTTTTCCCGTAGGTCAATCTAAAAGAAGTATGCTTTCAGACAAATATAATCTGGAGGCTTGCTATGGACGTATAAAGTTTCATCCCATAACGACGAACGAATAATTCCTAAAATATTTCGATAATACTCCAATGTGTACTGAAGGGCAGAAAAAAGCTTTTGAATTCAGTGAACCTAATTTTTAGTTTCTCAATTCAGTGAATTTAATTTTTTATTTTTGAATTCAGTTAACATACTTTTTTTCAATTCACTAAACTTATTTTTCTTTAATTCACTTAAGGAAAATGAAATTATAAGAATTCAGTGGTGAATTAATTCGGCAAGGAATTAGCTCACTTTTATACGTTCGATTTATAAAATTGAACGCGTTCGCCAGTGAATTATGTCATTTGATTTTATTTAATAAAAAGAACTATAGAAATTGAATTAGTTCGTAACAAAAGAAATCGGACGAAAACACATATGAAATAATTCCATTCAAAATTTAGTCTTTCGTGAATTAATTCATTGAGTTTTTAATTCAGAATTCAAATACTGAATTAAAGAGTTAATTCTTCAAAGCTCTGGTCATAAAGGACCTTGATGGGAAATCTAAAGCCATAATTGATATAGTTTTCATGGAAAGTCCAATATAAGGGACATCATTTTTTAATCTGATTCATTTTTTATATTAGAAACAGATTCGATGTTGAAAACCGCATTTGCTCCAATCGAATTGTTCGTTTCTGGTGGCAAACTATCTCAGTTCTGACAACAGAAAAGCAATTGATAAGCAAAATTTGGTAGTAGCAACCAAAAAATTCATTTGATGCAACTGAACCATTCCATTGGCAACAAATTGTATTGTCAGTCTAGAATTTGTTTTCTCGGTAATTGATTACATTAAAAATAAATAAGTTTTCAAAATTACAAATTGCGACAAAAATTTCTTTCGATTTGCTATTACAGAGCTATTTTATAAGAAGTTTTGCCATACATTATTTTTTTTTTTTTTTTTTTTTTTTTTGTAAAAAGAGAAGCAACACTCAGGAAATTCTTCCTATTAATTATGTTGCTTCCTTTGGAAATGGAATAGCGAAGAAGGGAAAGGTGACGAAAGATGAAGGGCTTCAAATATGGCAACACTGTAATTGCGCGAGATGTTGAATTTTAAAACAGTTGGGGCGCGCCATCTGATGGTGAGTTGGCGAACTTTGTTGAAGCCCTGTTATATTATTTTACTTCGGTGGGGTTAAGTGCTATGGAACACCGAAGGAGGACGCTGCGATATGTATAAGCAATGGCCTTGCAACTCTCTCAATATTTTTTATTTGAAAAAATATTAGGCGGCTTGGAACAGGAACGAACTCCGACTGGTTAATCAGGGATGGAAAAGGCTCACTTAATCGGGCTCTTATACCAAAAAATGTTAGATCGCTCTTACATATTTAAAAATGTAAGTAACTAAAAAATAGCTTCCTCTTTGGCTCGTTAAAAAACATAAAAATTAAATATTTAGATATTAGCAAATATTAGCACAAATGGCGAAAAAAAAACATTTGCAAAAAGCGAAATTTTTGCAACAATATATTCGCTTGCAGAATGTCGATCGCTGTTACCTCTTTTAATTCATTTTCTGTACCATAAAGCCTTTTTCGAATTCCGCCGTTATTTTGCAATTTTTAAGTGCGGTTTTTTTAAATAGGGATTAAATTTTTGTAACATAAAGTATTTTTTCAAATTCCGCTATTATTCTGCAATTCTTTACGTGCGTTTTTTTTTTAAATTTATAATCTAAGGGCTATAATACATATTTCAGACAACAAAGTTTGGTGGCTAGTTGCAAAAAAAATCGCGAAAAATAAAATTTGCAAATAGGAAAATTTTTGCATCAATATATTTGTTTGCAGAATCTAAATCGCTGATTACGTTTCCTAATTAATTTTTTGTACCACAAAGTCTTTTTTCGCGTTCCGCTTTTATTTTGCAATTTGTTAAGTACGTTTCTTTTTAATTTATAATCTAGGGACTATAATACACATTTCATACAACAAAGTTTGGTGGCTAGTTGCAAAAAAAATCGCGAAAAATAAAATTTGCAAAAAGGATACATTTTTTCATCAATATATTTGTTTGCAGAATGTAAATCGCTGATTAAGTTTTTTAATTAATTTTTGTACCATAAAACCTTTTTTCGCTTTCCGCGATTATTTTGCAATTTTTTAAGTGTGGTTGTTTTAAATTTATAATCTAAGGTCTATAGTACCAATTTTATACACAAAAGTTTGGTGCTTAGTTTGCAAAAAAAAAATAAATAAATCGCGAAAAAAAATATTTGCAAAAAGGAAAATTTTTGCGTCATTGTATTCATTTGCAGATTGTTAATCGCTGATTGAGTTTTTAATTATTTTTTTCTACCACAAAGTCTTTTTTCGCGTTCCTCTATTATTTTGCAATTTTTTAAGTGTGGTTTTTTAAATTTATAATCTACGGAGTATTATGCCCATTTCATAAAACAAAGTTTGGTGGTTAGTTGCAAAAACAGAAAATTTTGGCATCGTTTGCAGAATGTAAATCTTTTAATTAATTTTTTGAACCCCAAAGTCGTTTTTCGCATTCCGATATTGTTTTGCAATTCTTTAAGTATGGTTTTTTAAAATTCACAATCTATAATACTGTTGGAATAGTATAATTCCATAGTATAGTTCCATTCTTGATTTTTATAACTAAATTATTATTTTCCATCCCTGGTTACAATCGATGTTTTGAGTCATACAAAGAGCGCACATAATGACCCTGCAAACATTTAAAAGATACCTTCCAAGAAGATATTAAAGCGATATCTTCTATTTGTCATTTGAATGAAAATAATCAAGTAGTATTTACTTTGAAATTGTCTTCCTTTTATCACTTGGAAGATAATTCGGCAATATTTGGAAAAAAATAATTCAAAAATTTTATCTTTTGTCATAACTTTTTATGACAATATTGCGGCAATATCACCTTTTTATCATTTGGAAGATAAAGCAAATTTGTTTGAAATCTTTTATCAATTTGGAAAAAATTAAAACTAAATTTGTACAAAAACAATTAAAAGATATATAGGAAATAAACTCGTGAAAAGTTAAGATTACTTGCACGGGAAAAATCGGCTAAGATGAAATCAAAATAATTCATAAGTTGGTCAATGGATTATGTTTGCAGATATTGTTTTTCAGGCTTAAATTTAATAATGAAAAAATTAAATCGTTTTTTTGTTGTACTGAGAGTTTATTTAGCGATATCCCTTTTATCTTCCATATGAGTTATTGCTTTCATATTGCCTGGAAGTATTGTTTTAGTGTAACAGTTGTTTCCAACGGAGGAAACTTCCAGAATACGAAATTGATATTGCCGGCAATAAATGTTTTCTTCCTGGCGATATGTTCGGAGAATCTTCTTCGTATTGCCATGTTTGCTGGGTGATATTGGTTTGAGTATGTTCCTGTTCCAAGGCACATAACAGAACAAATGCTTTCTCAGTGATAGAGAGTCCCCCAATCTCTTTATTATGTATACTCTTTGGTATAAGGGATAGAAAAAACTCATTCATATTATTATTTTTCATAAATTGATGTTGCCTTGGTTGGGGATCGAACCCGTAACCTCACGTGTAACAGTCGAACGCGCTAACCATTACAGCACAGTGCCCATAATGCTTTTTATCTAATTTTTATTTGATATCAGCATTATCCACCTGCTAATTAAAAAAAACAAATTAAATCAGAAGTAATAAAAAAAAAAATTATACCCGCCATAATTATTATTTTTCGACTAAGATTTACGACTTGAAGTGGCAAACCTTTGAAACCCTATATTATATTTGCTATTGCCACATATTCTACTCTTTTGAAAAAGATGAATTTGTGACCCATGAAGACGGTTTACTAAGGGTTAACCCTAGTCCTTATACCCGAATACAGGTGTGGCCAGTTGGCACTTTGGAGTAATGTAGATCCACTATTTTGAAAAAGATGAATTTGTGACCCATGATGACGGTTTACTAAGGGTTAATCCTAGTCTTTATACCCGAGTGCTGGTGTTGCCAGTTGGTACTTTTGAGTAATGTACCTCCTAAACAGCTGAAGACTTTTTGCTGGAACTCTGGACCTACGTCTCTGCGTCGATTAACGCCTCAATCACTCTCGTAGGTCAAGGCGTTGAGGAGCTATTAGCCTCCAAAGTCGAGACCACCAATAACGTATACCCAAGTACAGGTGTGGTCACTAATGCAATTTTATGAATTGATTACATAAATCAAAGAAAGTTTTTGTGTTGGTAATGTAAATTTACGTTTTCATTTATATATTATTTGTTATAACTTAAATTATTTAATTTTTATCCTGTGTGGAGATGAAACAGTGCCATGATTTATAATAAATTTATGTGTATAATATTAGTGAAAATAAGTCACGATATGTATAAATGCTTGCTCCCGGCATTCTAGTTGTTAAAAGTGTATATCTCATTAAAATAAATATAAAAAATAAATAAACTTTAATCTAATTTAAAATAAACTGCAAATAATTATCTCCTATGGGTGCCAGGGGTAGTACACTCATAAAAAAGAGCCCGTACAAATAGTTCAAAATTCTGCTAAAATAACAGGAAATAGTACCTGTATTTGCGCCATCAGAATTTTCAATGAAGTTGAGAATTATCGTCTGCTAACTTTAAAGCTAAATTTTACACGCTGCTAAATACACAGAAACTTGAGTTAAATTTAACAGAAACATAAAAACAAAAAAATTTTTGTTGTTGTTTTTGTTTTTTCTTTAATATTTTAAATGTTTAATAGCGCTCCTAGACAAGAACCAGAAATTCTCCTTGAGTTTGTAATTTAACTTAACAAATATTTCCAGAAATTCTAAAAACGTTGTCCCCTGACGATTTCCTTAGGCAAGAATAAAATCCGGATAGGGACATGCCTACAACGGATTATTTTTCACAATTTGTTAAATACGTTTGGGATTTTAGCATATTTAATTCCTTTAATTACCTGGTTTAACTGAAAATGTCTGTTAAAATGTGGCTTATAGTCTTGGTTTTTGTGATCTACTGATCCCTCCCTAGACAGGACCTTATTTATTTTTGGGAGTATAGGTGGCTTATTAAGATTGATAAGTGCATAGTATCAAATTTTTGTCCATTTTTTTCTATCTCGCTTAGTTTCCGAGATGTAAGCCACTTTCTGATTATACAATAAAAAATTATGAAAGTATAGCGCCATCTCTATGTTATATTGATAGCAGAGACACACCAATATGAAAAATTTGTAAAATTAAGAAACATAAATTACTAAAAATTTGGATGCAAAGTTAAATCAAATACGGATGAAAGTAATTGTTATGCTAAATGGGATTTACAAAAATAGTAGTTCAATTCTAAATTTTAAGACAAGATAATAGAAAAATCAGTTCATTTGAGCCAGAACGCGTTTAACAGACTTTTGTACTAACTTTTTTTTTATAAGTGTACTTACAAAAAAAGATGGCAATATTAAAATATTGTCAAAAGTATTAATCAATTCTAAAGGTGAAAGGTAATTAGAATTATTCCAAATTATTCCCCTTTGATGCTCTATAATGCTTTTAATTAAGTTATTTCCATGATCAGGTATTAAATGATAAAAAAAGTGTGCTTTAGATATGTTGGAATAAATGGCGTCAAATTTGCTGCCTCATATATTGTCTTGTTCGAAAATCGCTTTGTGTCGGTTTCAAAATTCTTATTGAACTTTACGTTCAAGGATTTAAAATTTCCTTATATCTGTTGGAGATATGCTAAACCAAATTGGAAATGCATATAAAAGAATTAAACGAAAACAGGTTTTATATGAAGATTAATAGTTCAGTTTTTTCAGGAAGATATACGTTGTGCAATCCTCTAAATATACTTTTGATCTTGTATGCTTTAATCAAACGCATGTGGACATTGTCATTAAATTTCATCAATTTATTAAAGTGGACTCCAAGATATTTAAAATTATTTACAACAGGAACTTTGTGATGTAGATTTATTTTACAATAGAATTTTGTTCAGTGTGTTTGATTTCAAACACTAGAAATTCAAAATTGTTATCGAAATTATTTCTATTTTAGCTGGTAAATAAACATAATAGAAAATTTTCATTTTTGATTGTTGGCAAGATGAAATTTTATAAAATATTGTATACTAATTTGAAATTTGGTCTACCACCATAATATTGTTTTGGAGGAAAAATTGTCACATTGGAATAGATTCTGGTAAGGAACTTGATTTTAGAGAAAAGGAAAAATGTGGTTTTATAATAGATTTTATTTGATTTAGGTATATAATCAGAAGGCTTACGGATGATTGACCCATTTACATATTGTTGTATATACATTTTGAAGATTTTGTGTCGGTGTGTTTTTTTTTCCCTGCATTAATGATTATAGTGGGAAACATTATTATTTTCCTCATTATCTGGTTTCAATCAAGCAATCAAACAAAAACGCTGCAATCAAACAAAACGCTGCAATCAAACTAAACGCTGCAATCAAACTTATGTGGAGATTTAAAAACAATTTGAGTATATGAAGATTGTTGTATGTATGGTTTTGTTTTTTTTTTTTCTATATAATTGAAAGTGACCAAGTGTCTTAAGATTAGGGTTGATCGGGAATTATTTTTTTTGAAAAAGAAAAGAAAAAAAAAAAAGTGATTTTTTATTTAATCAATTAAATAATTAATTTTTTTATTTTCTAATCCCTCGTAACATAATGATTGCCGTAATTTTACTAATTGAACATAAACTACGAATTAACCGGTTTTGATATTTTTTTGTGTAATAATTATTTCTTTTGGTTAATTGAATTCTTTTTTAACATAAATTCTATTTATTTTGTGGGTATCGAGTCACCCTAACATATTATTTTGAACAATAATTTTTTTATTGTTATCTCATTCACTCCGCCACACTTTACTAACAGCCAATTCATTCACACATGTAATCTTCATTCATTTAGAACTCATACATACAATACTCCTATTAATTTTAATTTCCGCCATAATGATTTCCGCTCTCTGAGGGGAAATCAATACAATTTTACTCACACACATATATACTTATAAAAATAGTTTATAAAGCATTCTACGCAGCAGGAATCTCCATTGTCTCCAGGCGCCAGCAGACAGCGAGTAAATGTAAGTGTGAATTTGTTTTCCTCCTATTTTTATAATACACACACACACGCACATTTAACGTAAATTTAAATAAATATATTAATTTTCGAAGTTAAACTTTATAATGTCACCTTTGTGTTGATACCAATTGTAAATTTTCGATTTATTTCCCCACTTTAGTATAATAATCATGTTTTAAATTAAATTCAAATGTCTATTTTCTTTAATTCTCACTAATATAATTCTAATATTATTTTATTTCATTTATAAAAAAAAAAAAAATATAGTATTTTAAATTTCAAAATATAATTTTACTACAATTATATTTCAGAGTTGCCATTGAGCAAGTTATTGAATAAATAATGGGAAATTCTACAATGGGAATTATAATTTAAATTAATAATAAATATAAAGAAAGCATTTTTAAATTTTGATTTTTTTGAATGGAATAAAATAACCACACTTTCCAATTTTTTATAATTTTTAAATAATTTTAATAGTTAATAAAATTTTTAATTTTATTCAAATAATGATTATTCTGATTTTTTTTTACCACAATTTTTAAATTTTTTCTTTAATTTAATTCTAAATTTTTATCTTTATAAATTTAATTTTTATTTTTTTTTTGTTTTGAAATGGTTTTAATAAAATTTATAATTAATTGTTTGTAAATTTAAAATGAAGTTTTAAAATTTATTTATTTACGAAAAGTGAAGTCCTAGGCAGGTAGATTAGAATTCATATTCGGGCTGGCTAAAATATTCTGCGCAGGAGCCAGCATGGTTGGGTGGGTTGAGACGTCGGTTAGCATGAAGATCTATTGTTAACCAAAGTTAACCATCAACAGTTTTAGTTTCTGGGAATATCCTTTATTTTTTTTTGTTTTGTTTTGGTAATCATGCTACCTAAAATAAAATTCTATGTCTTCGATTCGAACATATCAGTGATGGGACAAGAGCACACGCCTATCGACGAGCACAGCCGGAACTATTAGGTAGCCCTGTCCCTTAGCTGATAGCCTGACTGGTCGGGAATCGTTACAATTTCTGTCCCATAAAAAATAATTTTAAAGTTTTAGTTTTCAGTACAACAAAGTACTAACATTTGCCAGAAGCATTTCTTAAACACATTGCCTCCAACTTGGAGGTGTTTATTTTGATTCCCCATTGTTTATAAAATTTATCTACTTCCAAAAGGTGATGAGAAACACTGCGAAGGGCATCAGTTCGCGATTCATGATGAGCAAAAAGTAGAGAATCATCAGCATAGAGTAGACCAAGTGATCCCGAAATTTCGTGAAGAAAATCAATTATGAAAATATCATATAGGTGAGGTGCAAGTATTGCTTCTGGAGGAACTCCAAATTTTACTTCCCCCGTTGAGGAGTAGTTATTGCCTAGTTGTACATAAAATTTTAGGTTATTGAAAAAGCTTTGAAAAATCTTGACTACAAATGGGTTGATACCGATTCTGATCATCTTATACAAAAGTCAATCCTGAAAGACCTTATGCAATGCTTTCTCAATATCTACGGCATATTTTCTTTATCCTAAGTTACAAACAACATCATTTTGAAATTTTATTAGGGCATAGAGTGAAACCGACCTCTTTTGAAACCATAATATGGTATGTATTGGTTTAAATTGTCATCCATTTCTTCACTAATAATCTTTTCAAGTAACTTTCCTAAATTTTACAAAACAGAGATAGGTCTTGTATTTCTTATATCTGAAATACTTGTTTTTTACGAATAGGAATAATTTTCCCCGTTGTCAGTTTGTTGGCGTATCCATCTTGTGTTTGAATAATCAAACCTTAGAATCGTTTTATTGCTTGGAATCGACTGATGCCCATTGCAGTACGGTAAAGTGGACACTTTTCTATCGACCACAAGTCCAGCACACTTTCGCCGCTACTACGGTTGGCGCCAGTCATAATAAGCACTCCTATGAACGCATACATTTCGCTCAATGTCACATGCTTCCAAGTTTTTGGTTGCGCCTCCGGATGTTTGACGTTGTTTTCTCTATATGTAGCCTCCACTTTTTTGTTTGTATGGCGTGTTATTATATCCACAATTTTCGCGCTTATATAACACTTCAATGTATTTCCGATGTACATTGTAGCTGTAGATTTTACCGAGCTACTTCGATGTCTTGAAATTTTTTCTTGTTTGGTTTGGCGTGCTAGCCTTGGTTGTGTGCTCCATATGGTGCCATCACGTGCAACAAATTCACCTGCACCCAAATTCATTCGCACAGAATCATGTTCAGTGTCGATTTCCTGGGCGTCATCTTTCTCGTTATGGAGAGCATCGCCATAAGAGATATTCTCTCTGTTTCTCTAATATCCGAAACTGTTACCTCAAGTGCGATTTCTCCTTATTCTCCTTTGGTACACTCACAATATATTTTCCATAACCGATTGAGGTTTATTTGAAAAATAATAGGTAAAGTTTGTTTTCAATTGAAGAATCAATTAAAATATATTGAAACATATTGTTTAACTTTTTATATTCGTCAATAAAAAAACAAACTACAAGAACTATTTATCGTCTGTAGGAGTTGATATTTTCAAACAAATAATCTATTTTTAGATTTCTATTTTTAGAAAAAATAATTTAAATAATTTCGTTGTTTTCTGTTTTAAAATAAAAAATTCAAATATTTTCGGTTTTCAGTTAAAAATTGACGATTGTTTTAACAGACTTTTGAATTATCCTTTAATTTTTTAATTGTGTTTTCAATTAATTTAATATGTATTTTAGGTGGTTTTTAACGATAAAATATTTTAAGTGTATATATGTATATATAGTCATAGAAAAAAAAAAAATTTTTTTGGGATGAGATTTGAACCACCACTCTCAAAAATTGAAATTTTGTCAATGTCTGACCTTCCAGACATCTACACCACAACCGATTTAAAAATTGTATAAATTAAATTTGAATTTAAAATATTTTGAAATACTTATAGAACAAAAAGAAATTTAAACAAACAAATGTACCCAACACACAATTTGAATTTATAAAAATAATTTGAATCTATCGCACGACTAGAAAAACTGAACTTCGTTTTATATCTAAATTCTTTTGTTTGTTTTAACTTAAAATAGTTGAATATTAAATAATATGAATTCAGTCAGTGTTTACGATAACGAAATTATCGAAATTGATTGCCAAATTTATTTGAATTGTTAGTAAAAATGTTTAAATTGATTTGATAATCACGGGGTTGCCGGGTTGTAAAAATGTGAAGAAATCTCGATGATGTCAGCTGCTAGCAATAGGGTCGGCATATACGACTAAAATATTTACCATACAAATCGTTTTAAATGTTCACCATACAAATCGTTATAAAAACTAAAAATATAAAATACTAAAATAAAATTTAAAAACAAGCTTTTTTATAATGCCATTTGAGGGGTATTTTTTTACCGAGTTTTTATTTTTAATTTTGTGTGGAAGTAAAATCGAAAGATTTTATATTTTATGAATTTTTTTTATTCTCAAAAAGTTTTATGCATGTCAGAAATAAAATAAATACAGGGTTATAAATTTTATTCAAATGAAAATTTAACTTAAAAAATCAAAAAAAGTAAATATTCGTTCTTCTTAATTAAAATTAAATTTTATAACTGAAGTTAAACACTAAATTCTAGGGACTTTGATTTATGTAAATTGGTATTTCTAGTCCTTCGACTAATCTTATTCTCATCTAATTCAGAGAGTATTGTCACTTTTAAGATAATTGTCGTCAAACAGGATGATTTTAAAATCTTAAATAATTTTATGATAAAAATATTTTTGTGCAATTTTGCTCCAAAGTTTAATATCGATGGCTTAATAAAGAAAGACGCTACACAGAGACAATTTTGCTGGACGAGTTTAAGTGAAATTTTTCAGTAAACTGTTGAAGTTTTCTTCACAATATAAATGAAAAATTTGTGAAATTCGATGAAAAAGCTTCGTATATTTTATGAATATAGTTTTAGTGAAACATTTTCATGGAGCGTATGAAACATTAAGCAAATAAAATGAAATTTTTGATAATATTTTATGAAAAGTTCCATTAATTCAATGAAAAGTATCAATGGACAAGTTCCCGTGAAACTTTATCGATTTTATTCAAAAATTCATTAATATCATGCAGATAATTCTCTCAGTGTATCTTTATTCTTAATTTCTATAGAGGGGAAGGCAATAAAAATACAAAAGCGGTGGAAATATTGTTTCTCAGAATGAAACTTTATATTAATACAAAAACAATAAAATAAAAAGTATAATCTAAGTTTTTCAGATTTCCATTTCCTCTAGTGGAATATTAATTCCAGTTAGGGCCTTTCTGCATTAAGCATTAAATTTATATACCAAAAATTTGAAAAGAGCAGCATGTTCGTTGTTACATTTAGGGCATTTCTTTTAACTATTATATTTATGTCTGATGGTAATTTGAAATTTAAAAAGATAGATTCAAATAAAATAAAAACAATTTGAATTATAAAAAAATGTTTATGAAACTATTTGTATCAATATAGTTTGGCTCAAGGGGTAAGGCGATGAACTTCTAATCGTGTCTGGTGTTGGAGCAAAACAAAATTGCTTTGAATTTAAAATGAAAGAAAATTAAATTAAAGAGAAATTAAATAAACAAAGAACGTGTGTGATATGTGTGCAGTGTTCTGAAAATTGAAACAAAAAAAAAACTTTCGAATATGAAAAAACAAACCAAAAAATCGTTTTTTTTACGTTTTGTCAGTTAAAAATTGATGATTGTTTTAACAGACTTTTCAATTATTTTTATTTCTTTTATGGATTGTTTAAACAATGTTTGAAAATAAATAGCAAAATGGTTTGAATATAATGAAAAATCAGTAGTCCTTTTTTTAATTGTGTTTTCAATTAATTTGATATGTATTTTAGGTTGTTTTTAACGATAAAATATTGTGAGTGTATCTTCAGACTACTAATTTTGCTAAATAATTAGTAGCCTAAAAAATCACCAAAAAATTTAAAATTTTTCCAATTTTTTTTTTGTAATGCAAATAAAAATTAAGCCTTTTGAAAACTGCAGTTTACAATTTTTAGCAAATATTTCTGCTGATTTTAGCAAAATAGACTGCTATTTGCATTCAACTAAATTTGGCTTAAAAATAGCAAAAATTTTGTAGATATAACAGTTTATTTTAGCTATTTTTAGTCTACTAATACTTAGGAAAATTTTCTGCAGATTTTACAGTACAATTTGTTATTTTCAATTAACTAAAATTTAACTTTAAAATCCTTTAAATTTAACAGTTTTAATTTTGCTGTTCTTATTTCACTAGTATTTAGTAAAAAAAATTTGCTAGTTTTAGCAGTTTTTTCAGCAGCATTATTTTTAGCTAATTTTTAGTAACTCTTTGTGCTATTTTTACAGATTTATTTCTATGAGTGTAGTTTCCTAATAGGCTCTATCAAAGATTTCGATTTTAACTACAATATTAATCTGAGATATCACAAATACATAATCAATAAAAACATATCTCGCCCGTTTCAGTTAAAATTCATTTCGAAGAGAACTTAAAATTTTTTTTTCAAGATTTACTAAAAAAATATACTTTTTCATTGAGTATTTGTTAAAAAAATAGCAACGTAATTCCCTTCACTTATTGAATATTTTTATTCATTTTTATTTTCATTTCTGACAAATTGTTATGTTAAATCTACCGAAATGTAGAATGGTCTACTTCATACAACAGTTTGGATTATTGGTATAAAAACAACAGCTAAAAAGTTACAACTCGACAGCTAAAACAATGTATTGAAAAGCAATGTTTTTGATGGGTTCCAAAAAAATATATATAGTAGAACAAACTTTACAAACAAAAAGGATATACATCCATCCCTGTTATAGTGAGGTTTCTTACAAAGCGATATCATTTTAACGCGGTTTTAAAATATATAGTATTGTTACGTTTCTACCTTTTAAAAATTTTGGTTTGTTTCCTTCAAATAAACCGGGTTCTTTTTATTGCAATCAAAACAACAACAAACTATTTGTTTGATATCGAGCTATTTATGTATTAAACATTTTATTACTTTACGTAATAGAATAACACACTCAAAATAATACATCCGTTGGCTGGACAGAAAAATTTGTTACTTTAACAAAATTTATTCCTGTTTTTGGCTTAAAATAAAATTGTTGATTTTAGCAAATTCTTTTGTTAAATTTAACAAATCTAAATTTAAGTAAAAAATTTGTAAAACCACAGTTTTACCTGCAATTATACTGAGTCGTAGAATTTATCCAATTTGGGGTCTCGGGACCCTCCTCGGGCCTAGTCCATATCATTTGAGGTCATACAAGGGCACTCCTGTGGAGCAAACATTTTGTCCGTTTTGCTTATCGTCTCGCTTATTTTTCGAGATATGGGCCATTTTATGAATTAGAAAATTTTTATTAAGAATTTCCGAGGATCCAAGGCCCCGCCAAGGTCCATTTTTGGATAGAGATACCCCCTTTTGCTGGGGTATTATACGGTTAGTTGTAGTCCACATTTTCATCAATTTTGCTCTATGTCTCTTAGTTTTCGAGATATGGGCCATTTTAAAAATCGGGAGGGAACGAAATAGCGTCATCTTTAAAACTTCGAATACATTGGTGGCGCCATCTACCAGGTAATAACAGTAACATGAAAATATTATATTTTAACAATAAATTTTGGAAAATTTAACGAATGGGTTCTTAAAAATTAGTTTTCAATAATTTTGAAAATTAACACTCAAAATTTGTTTAAGTACTCACGATTTTTAGCATTGTGTTACATGAAGATAACTAAAATCTTTGCTTAAATCAGTGTTTCCACTAAAAATGTGTTAAAAATTAATCAAATCAAATTTGAAACCGGTTTGACAGATTTTTCTACTGACGTATTATTTTAAGTGTTCCCAGGTAGGTACTTTTAGACCGTCTTTTGACAGGTCATTGGACAGAACCTTTCAGCCCCGTCCTGTTTTTACCGGTCACGAGACAGGTCACAGGGTAGGTTCTTTCAGACCGGTCCTGCTCCCAACGGTCACGGACAGGTGCTCGCATTACAACTGATCCCTGTTTTCGCGGAGGGATTCTTTCGCACTATTTTAGGTTTTATGTACAATAAAAATAAGTTTTATGTACAATAAAGTTAAGTACTAAATTTAACTTGACTACGCTACAAAAGGTTATATGCAAAACAACAAAAAATGTTTGAGTTAACCATATAATAGTTGATTCAAAAACTGTTAGTATGAAACCCAGCGTTTGTGTTGACGAAAAAATAAAATGATAAAAAATATTTTATTTTAGAAATTGCTACTTATAGCCAAAATATATGCTTTTAGAAACAAATTTGCGATAAATTTCGTTTTTACTTTACTAATTCAACTCAGCCTAAGTGGGGAACGCACTTAAGTTGACGCATTTATACGGAATTATTCCACTGCATTCTGTATGAAATGCATTTCTGTGAAGACTTTTTGCACATCTAAACAGTAGACTCATTTAAACGGGCGCATTTAAGCGGAAACTACTATATACAATATCTCAAAATCATTAGATTTTAAATAAAAAATGGGCATTTTTGTTTTTGAGCCAGATTCTTGGAATCAATTGGCGTATTTCCCACGGGTTGCAAGCCTCATCTAACGCGGTTTCCTACGACGTGGTGTTTTTACGGTATGAACTAACCACGTTAAACGAGGGGATAAATGCCACTTTTTATTCCTGTAGTGAGTATATACGCGTTTTTTGCTTTGTTCTTTGAAATATACGTTTGAATCCACTCTATTTGACTTGCCAATTTGCTTTTATTTTTTCCGATGTATGATGGACAGTAGCAATCTGCTAAATGATGTTTCACAAATACAAATAAAAAATTTAAACCGTGCAACATTAAACTAAAGTATAAAAGGGCTCATATTTTTACTCAAATATGAACAAAACCGGAAAAATTTAAGTAAATATAAATGCTTCCCTTAATCTGCACTATAAACAGAGTTTAATGAAGAAGTTGCGAAATACAAAGTATTGAACTTTTCTATATATAAATTCATACTGCAATGAAATCTTTTAAACTAGGAACAAATTAGGCTAGAATTTTCTACAGACTTCTACTCAAACTTTACTTTACTGTTTTGGATTTCTAAACTTTTGTAATTTAAAAACTTTTATTCAATTTCAGCATTAAATACCCACATTTAAAAAATCTTAAAAAATAATTGAAAATTGGATATACGTAAACAAAACTTAAAATACGTCAGTAAAAAATCTACCAAACGGGTTTCAAATCGATTTGACTAATATTTAACAAATTTTTAATTGAAACACTGATTTAAAGAAAGATTTTAGTTTTCTTCATTTAACATAATACTGAAAATCCTCAGTACCTTAAATAATTTAATTTTCAAAATTATTTATATCTAATTTTTAAGAACCCATTCGTTAAATTTTATACAATTTATTGTTAAAATATCATATTGTCATGTTCACTGGCACGTCCAGTGTATCCGAAGCTTTAAATACTGCGCTATTCTTTAAAATGGCCCATATCTCAAAAACTGAGAGAAATAGAGAAAATTTACGAAAATTTCGACTATCCCTAACCGTATAATACTCCCGTGAAAAGGTTTTCTCTATCCAAAAATGGTCCTTATCTTGGATTCTCGGAAATTTTTAATAAAAATTTTCCATTTCATAAAATGACCCATATCTCGAAAATTAAGCGAGATAAATCAAAACGAACAAAATGTTTGCTCCTTGGGAGTGTCCTTACATGCCTTTAGATGACATGGGCTAGGCCCGGGGAGGGTACCGAGACCCTAAACTTGAAAAATTTTACGACTCAGTATAATAACAAATAAAACTGTAGTTTTGCTAATTTTTTACTTAGCTTTTGTTAAATCTAACAAAAAATGTTTTAAAATCAACAAGTTTTATCAAAAAGTCAAAAAATAAGAACAAATTTTGTTAAAGTAACAAATTTTTCTGTCCAGACTACAGACATATATATATAATTTAAATTCTAAAAATCTAAAGGTAAATACTTAATATAAATAAATTTAACTTAATTAAGTTAGTATGGGTTATTTATAAACTTTCATCGATTAATCCTTAAATATTACACTCAGATAAAAAAGTTAGTAAAAAAATTTGTAAACAGTTTCCAATTGAACTTTACCATTTTTATACTGATTTTTAGTACAATTTTATTTTAGTAATCATTTTTGCTATTCTCCTATTACAAATTACCGATTTTTTTATTAATTCTGGCTGCTGATTTTAGCAAAACATTTTACTAATTTTTCAAAACCGAGTGCTAAATTAGGCAGAAAAATATACTAATTAGTATTTTTATTTTTTTTATTTTTTACAATTCTTGTTTAATTTATATTTGTTACTATTGATATATTCTTATGTGGTAATTCATAAAAAAAAATTATTTGGTATTTGAAGCTTGCTATAGTTAAAGTACATATTTCGCTTAATAAAGAGTTATTAGAAATCTTGATTCATAATCGTATTTTAACTATAAATTAATTTTTCGATTTGATACTGGCAACACTATTGTTTATTTTCTCTCTTCTCCCAAATAAGTCGCAATTGATGTACAAATTTAGTAAACGATTGACTCGGTAATTGGAATTGAAAATGTATTTTTTAAAATTAGAGAACTAATGATGTGCTAAGATAAATTTAAAAGCCATTAAAAATATTTTTTATTTTATTTATAAAGCAAATCAATGCAAATGTGTGTAAAAAGTAATTTTTTAGAACATATTATTCGAAGCATACAAAAGTAATCGAATTTCGAATAATGTTTTGACAGTCTGTACATCACTATTGTTTTGTTTTTCTTTTTAATTTTATTTTTACATTTTTTTGTAAATTTTTTCGAAAAAGGTCATTAGCAACACAATTGTTGTAGTTTTTTTTAATTTGATGGATGCAAGTTGTTGGAAGCCACATATTCTAGGGATGGGATGGCTTTAATAAATCATATCATGCCTGAAAATTAAATAATTAACATTTAAATGGTGGCTTCTTCACTCCAAACTTTATAAAAGGTTTAAAGTTAATGAGAGTCGACTATAAACCTATATTATTTTTTTCGTTATTAAGCAAATATGAATACTGTTTTTCACAAATTAGCTTAAAATCCTACAATAAAACTGTTGTAAAAGTTTATGAATTAGACCATTAGTTTGGAAATAACACTCAGAAAAATTTATTGTATGTACCTCCAATGCATAAAAAGGTCATAACTGCAGAACCGTTTGCAATTTTGACTCCAAATTTCAAGTACGATGAAGTAATTAACGCTTGTAACAATCGAAAGAAAAAATTGTTTTTTTAGATTTTACAGTTTTTGTTTTTTTTTAGTACAATTTTTTGCTAATTTAAGCATATTGATTTTAAATTACAGTTTACAACAATTTACTGAACTTTAGTAGCTGCAACTAATTATTTATACTAATTTAATTGTACTAAAATTATGATATTTAGTAAGTTTTTTAACTGGTTTTAGCAAATCGATTTTGAATTGCAGTTCACATAAATTTTACTACAATTTAGTAGCGGCTACTAATTTTGTCTACTAATTTTATTGTACTACACATCAGCAGACATGTGTTGCTAAAATTAGCAAAAAATACCGCTGGCCTCAAAACAGTTAAATTTCCCGTAATAACAGCAAAATTTTCAGTAGCCATTACAGACTTATAGACTAAACAACTTCATTTACGGTTGCATTGTAAAATTTACCATTTCCTTTTTTTTCGGAATAAGAATATCTGAAGTGAGGCCCACAAAATTTCTATAACATCCCATATATGGTATATTTAAAATTAAATATTCCTTGTAAGTAAATTGTTTAACTTTTAAATTCGTATACAAATAAATCTTTGCTATAATGCATCTTGTTGGAAAAAGCATACCTATATTGTTATCCTTGAAACTTTTCAACACATACTTATGCACTGAAGAATCCAAAGTATTTTCCTTTATAATATATATGTGGCTTTGCATACCAACCGCCCCGATATAAGGAAAAAAAAGTATGAACACAGTAAAACAAAAGAATTTGTATATACAAAAACTTTTTTTAATTGAAATTCGACACAAAAAAAAAATAGTTAGCACCAGCAATAGAATTTCTAAATATAACCAGGTAATTTAAATTGAAATTCGACTGCAAACAACTATCTTGCTTAAAAAGTAGTTTGTTATTTTTCATTAAAAAAAATTCAAAGTTACAAAAAATAAAAATAAAAGTTTTTTGTGTTTGCAAGTTCCATTATTGGTGCATATACATTACAAAGTAATGCATTATGTAATGAATTTTCGATAACTAATTACACTATGCTTCAAAACAATGCTGAATGTAAGGAATATTCAAGTGTTGTTTTTTCAAACGCGTCTTATAGACCAAATACAATTAATATTGTCATTAATATGTATTTTTATTAATTCTAATTTAGTAGGTTTGAGGTTAAGAAGAAGAATAAACCTTCCTCAAAAGTTATAAACACATTAAATTTGCAAATCAGACTAGATCTATCTTTTATGGACAGGCTTGATCTTCCATTAAATTGTATTTTTGTTTATATTTTTATTGTCAGATTGTCTCTATATGAATAATTCCAAAGTAATGCATTATGTTTCCAATTATCGATAACTAATTACTTTATGTTGAACAATAATTACACTTGTAAGAAGTACACATTACAAGGTAATACATGAGTTTCTCACACTCAGAACTAAACTTTTCCTGGGCTGTTAGGCACCCAATACCAAAATTGCTAAATATTTTAATACTTAGAGAATTAAACAAAGACTAAAAAAATAAATAAAAGAAAGTGTACTTTATTTTCCTTTTATATTCGTGGAAAGGTAGAAAAAAACAGTCGCATGTTTTTTTTTTTGATTTTAGAAATCTTCTTGTAGGTTAGACATATGGTCTTAATTTTGGCTTATATTACATTAAAATAAAATTTTGGGATATTTATATAATCCTAATTTTGAACCTCAATTATTTTGATTGCTTTCGCGAAAAGTTATTCGCGCGAATGGATTTGTGCTTCTAAAGTATTAGTTAATATTAGTACAAAACGGCATTGATATTCCATGAAAAAATCAAACTTTTTTAAACCCTGAGACTAAACTTATTTTTAAATTGCTCATATACGTGCATGTTTTATTCAAATACTTTTGTACATTTATGCACAGAAAATACATAAAGAGTTTCTTTTCTTTAAAAGTATTCATACAAACAAATACTTTTTTATAAAATTAATAAAGCTAGACAGTATGTCTGCGGTAGATCAGGAATTGTCTTTTAATTTGTAAAGAATGTTACTTAGATTTAAATATGCAGAAATTGTAAATTTATATAACTTATATCAAATAGTGTTAAAAATATTTTTAATAAAGAAAATTTATGACGTGATCTAAGGTAAGAACAAATTCCAGTAACAAAATAACAATAGCTGTATTTGTCAAAAAAATTAAAAATAGACATGGATAATATAACAGACATAAGTAACTAGATCAAATGTTATAAATATTTAATAAATTATGCAGCTTTATTTTGAAATTTATTTCTCCAATTCACCACGTCCTATATTTTAAAATACATTATATTCGGCTTTAGAATTGGAGCATAATTTTGAATAATTTTAATTTAAAAATATATGCATATATATATTAGAAATATATAAGTATGTTTTACGGTACTTCAAAACCCAAAATGTCGTAAAGTTTCAGCCCCTAGAGATCCTGTTGCTGCAATCGTAAGTAGTTTTCACAAAAATATTAAAAAGTTGTCGTTTAGAAGCCACAAATAAAATAGGGAAAACCTTTCTCGATATAAAAAAAAAAATTAAGGTAAAAATAGCCGAAGCGGAGAAAATTGAGGTGAATATAAAATACGATGTTTACCAGATATTGTTTACTACGAAAATGTGTACCGCTTTCCATGGAAAGGATTATAAGGTTAGGTACATATTGTGGAAAGTTAAGAAGTACCTTCACATTTTCACTCACAACTTTGCAAACGCTCAAACAATTACGCTTATTTTGAACACCAATACTATGATCGCTATTTCAAAAGACGGGCCTTAAGTTTGCAAAAGAAATTGCATAAGTTCTAATTTTTTAAATTATTTGAATATTATCAGAGATATCAAAAGTTAAAAAATAATTAAGACCTAAGTTATTCCTCGCATTGCGCATTATAAAATTCTTATTGCAATGCTAAAACCGCCTAAAATATTTAAGTTTTTATTTTCGAAAATATGTTATAAAAAAAAAAATAAAAATATTGTTGAGTTGATACGAGTATTCTTAAGAAAGCTAGGTTTGAAATTTTATTATTTATTATCATTTATTAAAAAAAGTGAAATCAATAGGATATTTTTTGCTATTTCATGCTGTACTGTTTATTCACAGGCTGCGTAATTAATTTTTAGTATTCCAGATGGCTTACGGAAATAAATCGAAAAGGTATTTAATCCATTACCAAGTGCAAAAATCATTGTTGGTAGTAAAAAAATCCCATTACCCTTTCCACACTGGGTATACTCGAATAAGTTCCTTCAAACTCTCAAAGGGGTATCGACTCTAGGAAAAATTTTGTTTTAGAATTTTTTTTATATTTTATTTGGATAGAGCATACTCTTCGGTATGTACTTAAAAAATTTGAAGAAATAAAATTTCGATATGTTTTTTTTAAATACATTTTAGTAACAAAGTAGTTAGTAATTAGAAATCTTATTTGGCATAATACAGCAGAACAAAACGAAAAAAACCACATCCAAAGATGCGAGAATTTCACGCAGTCTTTAAAGAAAAGCCAATGACGATTCGCCGATTATGGACAAAGGCACGTCATATGAGGCAGGTATTGATGGCTTTATATTAGCTACAAAAGTAATCAGTGTGCATAAAAATAAGAAGCAAATACAAAATAAATTAAAAAGTGTACAAAATTATAGCATTTTGATCGAAATGAAATGTATAATAAATTTTCTGCCATCATTTTTAAGAATAATAGGGTTACTATATTAACTAGCCTTTAACCGATTCGTCCCAAATTTGGTACACACGTAGAAAGCTAGGAGATATCGATTTTATTCATACACGATTTTTAGAAATATTGCTGTTTTTTTAGCGTAACATTAATTTTAAACTTCAAACGCGTTTTCCCACAACCATGAGTTCAAAATCGGCTGCCACTTTACAGCCAAAGCGGGTAAACCTATATCGATGTGGTTTTTTTTCTTTCGTAGTCAACAAAAATCTGTAGTCCTTATCATGGCCTTTTTTTTTTAATTTCAGTCAAATAAATTTTATATTCCCAAGCAAAATTGTTTTTTCTTGCCTTTTTTGAAATTTTTAAGTTTATGTGGCAACTTAGTTAAAAAAAATTTTAAAAATAAAAAATTTACATTTTTACATTCCGATAATAAAAAAGGCCAGTAATGAAGTGGCAACTCTGGTGATTTTGGCTGGGGAACTATAAAACTGATATTTTTAAAAATACTACAACAACATGATTTTTAAATAGAAAAATAAAATATTAACCCCTCAATTCATAAATGCTTTGTAAAGTTATAGCAAATTTACAAAACGTCATTTTCATACAAAATTTTATCAATAAACCTCCTATAATTTTACAAAGCGTTTATGATTTTAGGGGTAAAAATATTGTTAATTGAATTTTTGACAACCGTTCAAATATGCCCCTTTAAAATGCTTTTGTTACAGTATTTATCCCCCTTAACATGTTTTAGGATTTCACATTTTAATTGTTAAGTTTGTGTAACAAATATTCAACAATTAGTAAAGTCTATTATGTTAAAATTACGGCATATGTTACACTAGTTATTAAAAAAAATAAGTGACAAGTTCATAATATTTTATTTTTGCAAATGTGTGCTCATTTTATACGTAAACGAAGTTGTTGTGAAAGTCGGTGGCGTATGATTTATAAATAATATGGTTTACTTATTACGTATACGTATAAGTATACCTTTCTTTTTCTTTTTTTTTTGTTAAATGTTGCCTGCATACAGTTTTCAATTTTATTCCACAAAAACGGAACTTGAAATAGTTGGTCAAAGTTTGTAAATTATCGCTTTGCAAAAATTAAATTAATTCTTTTTTAATTTAATATAAATATACACTAGGCACAACTATTGGACAATTTTTGAAAATATCTTTAAATATTTTTTTTTAGTAACTTTTGAATCAAAAAAGAAGAATCTTTTGGATGAACCACTTTCATACAAAAATTTTATCTTTTATTAATATGTTTAGAGATGCCCCTAAACTAATAAACATTAGTGTACCCCTAAAGTAATGATCCGCACTGTAACCAACGGTGTTGCTAAATTTGTTGTTACTTATTATTACACTCAACCAAAAAAGTCTGTAATGGCTACTAAAAATTTTGCTGTTATTACGGAAAAATTAATAGTTTTGATCCCAGCGGTATTTTTTGCCAATTTTAGTAACACATGTCTGCTGATCTGTAGTGCAATAAAATTAGTAGAAAAATTTAGTAGCCGGTACTAAATTTTAGTGCAATTGTTATAAACTGCAATTCAAAATCGTTTTGCTAAAATCAGTTAAAAAATTTACTAAATATCAATAATTTTAGTACAATGAAATTAGTATAAATAATTAGTTGCAGCTACTAAATTTCAGTAAATTGTTGTAAACTGTAACTTAAAATCAATCTGCTGAAATTAGCAAAAAAGTGTACATACTAAAAAATAAAATAACTGTAAAATATTTTTTTCTTTCGATTGTAACAAGCATATAATTACTTCATCGTGCTTGAAATTTGGAGTCAAAATTGCAAACGGTTTTCCAGTTATTACCATTTTATGAATTGCAGATACAATAAAATTTTCTGAGCGGTATTTCCAAAGTAAGAATATATCAATAGTAACAAATATAAACTAAACAAGAATTATAAAAAATTAAAAAAAAAATGTTTGAATTAGTATATTTTTCTGCTAAATATAGCACTCGGTTTTGAAAAATTAGTAAAATATTTTACTGAAATCAGCAGCGAGAATTAGTAAAAAATCCGTAATTTGTAATAAGAGAATAGCAAAAATGATTTCTAAAAAAATTGTACTAAAAATCAGTATAAAAATAGTAAAGTGCGCTTTGAATTTGTTTACAAATTTTTTCACTAACTTTTTTATCTGAGTGTATTACTGTCAAAAAGAATGCATGTTGATGCATTCCTATGCATCAATATTAAACACTAAATAATTTATCAAGCACTCTAGTTTCGATCGGTGAACAATAAACAGCAAAGAAACAAACAATTAAACAAACTCTAATTTCGACAATCATAAGGAGAAGATAAAAAACAACCAATCATAAAATAAATAAACAAACATCCCGTGTAGAAAACCATTACCAGATATGTGGTTACGTAACTACATACCTGGTAATGGTAACTAGTTACTTTTGTTATTACATTTCTTATTGCCTTTATATGGCGATGTCGCGAAAAATAATGAGTTGTCGTTACACACCAGCATACGAAAAATAAAAAAATATATCGTTACCTATGTGCTTACCAGTACTGACAAAAATAATGAGTCTAAAAATAGATTTTCTGAAAAATAAATTATATAAAAAAAAATATTTTTTATTGTATTTTTTTTTTTTTTTTAATAAAATTTGCTGGTGCGGGAATCGAACCTGGGTCTACAGATTGCCAGTCAACAGCTCTACCATCTGAGCTATATCGACATGTAATATTTAATAGATAAAAACACAATTGACCTGCTGCACACAAGTAAGCTTACTCGCCAACATACAAAAAATCAAAAAATATGTGGTTACATATATCCTTACCAGTGTTTAAAAAATATTGAGTCTAAAAATAGATTTCAAAAAATTTTCAAAAAAATCTAAAAAATTATTTTCTATTTGAAATAATGATAAAAATAAGTCATTATCAGTAACTAATTATTATATGTTTTAAAATAATACAAAAGGTAAGTGGGTGTCATTACTGGTAGTCCAAAAAATAATGATATGTCATTACCGTTTCTACACTGGGATATATTGTTAACAGTAACCAATAACATTTAAACTTTAGAAATAAAAACAACACAAGACTACTAATAATTAAAAATTCATGCAATAAAAAGTGAAATTCTAAAAAAATAAAATTATAAAGTGTAATTTATTTGGACCCAAAAGTTAACAATTTAAAAGATTTGTCGCCAAACAAAAATATATTCTGAGCTCTTTTTTGATTAATTGTTGATCTTATTTTTTGGCTGGAAAATTCGAAAAAAAAACAAACCTTATACAAAATTTTTTGACATCCGATTGTTTAGAATTAACCACAAACAAATTACAAACTTTGATTTTAATAAAATTAGTAAACACATATAATTAAAAAAAGTTTTTCCAATACACCGTTAGTTTTTAGGTTAGCAAATGTTAAAACCACGTCCCTTTTCTAAAAATAACCCAGGAAATTTTTTTGCAACTGTTTCTGGAACAATAATTCTGGAACTATTTTCAATAGAACCGATTCCATGGAACTGGTTCTGGAAACCGGTTCCAAGGATCTTATATGCAAGATATAGCTGACAGAGAATCGGTTATAGAACTGGTTCCATAAGTTTTATAACTAGTTTCGAAACTGTTTCTATAGCAACCGGTTCCTCTATGACGGATAAAGAATTGGTTTCATTTGGGACAATTTCAAACAAAAGTCATTGATATTAGAATTGACAATATAACGGGTTCAAAAGGAGGTAGTTATTCTACAACCGATTCTTCAGAACTGAAAATTGCCCTGGGTAGGTTTACATATGTTCTTAAAACATGTTGCTTTTAAGAAATGGAAACAAGTTAAAGTAGCCTAAAATTATGCTTTATAATTTTCAGAATTTTTGTATAAATATTGTGCGATGCAACCGATCACAACTTTCGCAAATACTAACTTTTTGGCTGAATTTTGGTTTGCGACATTTTTCAAGGAATTGACATGTGAGTGCTTCAGTTGACAAATCGATTAACTCCATAAAGAAAAATGAATGAGTCTCAAATAGAAAATAGTAAATATTGTTTTTTTCAAATTCCTTTTAAATTATAAATTTTATCATATCATAATAATATTTATTAATATACAAATTTGTGTTGAATAGTACACAGTTAAGGGTCAATAAAATGTTTTGAAATTAAAGTTTTTTAAAGTTAAGAAAGTGGAGTTAATCGATTTGGAAACTGAAACATTCATATTATGCTAAAAGAAGAGCTCTTTGACTACCTATTTTCGCTATTCTGTCATATATACTTTTAATATATTTCGCCTTTTTCCTATGAACTGTTCTTTCTTTTTTTTCTTTTACACACTAAGAGAAATATGTCGGTAAAAATCGCAAATGCGTTTAAAATTAACCGATATAGCAGTTATTTTAACTACAATTGCAATTAAAAATAACTGCAACTAAAGTTAATTCAAATGGAAATGCAGTGTACACTTTTTTAACTGAAAATGTAATTTAATTTTACCGACATAATTTTCTGATTGCGCGAATTCAGATTTGTCAATTCGCTTATGCAAAACAAATATTTTGGTCATCGGCAAAAAGATTAAAAACTGTGCAAGTATAGAAAAATATAGTATTTAGAAACTAAGATAAACCACGGATTTACTTAATAAAGCTGTATATTTATTAACCAAAATTGATTCCCAAATATTGCTAAAGACGTTATCGGTACGATGTGTAGCATAACGAAAAAAATTAAATATTTTATTCAGATTGCTAGCAAAGCACTAAAAGTTACATTTTGTATTCTCGATCATTTTCTAAGCTGTATAGCCAAACAACAAGCAATCTAAAAATTAGTAATTTGTCTTGCGCACACACATTGGATGTTCAATATTATTCATGAGTCTATCTCCAAGAACATAAAAATTTTTGATTTAAAATATGAGAATAACCAAAATTTCACACTATACAATGTTTCTCTCAATGATGTCTTGAATTTATTGAAGTAAATACGATTAAAAATCTGAAATAAATACACAAAGAAAAAAAAAACAAAAAAAAAAGTTAAAACATGAGGGAGCAAACAATTTTTTTTTTCATTTAAATAAAAATCCGGGTTTTTTTAACGATCACAAAAATTTTAAAATTGTGATCAACATACTAAAATAAGGAATTTGAAATCCGAATATATATATTGGACTGGTCCAAAAAAAAAATATGTTAGAATTCTCATGCTCCACAACCCTACATATATGAAAATAAATATGGTCTGATAAAAAATCACCAAAAAAGTTTTGTTTAGAGGTGGCACATCGCAATTGAAGTTTCGAGCGTGTACTTGTTCTATTATTTTTAATTAGTTAAAAATAATGGAAAAAATTTGAAAAATTAAACATAATTATTATGATCGCGATATATCAAATCTAATAATATATTTTTAGGTGTATATTACGAATTTAAAATCAAAATTGAAATTGAAGTCGCGAATTACGGTAATTAGGAAATTACCACAAAAACCTTGAATTTTTATTAATTTTCAAAAACCGAGAATAATTTATCAACCACAATTTTTTTTTTTTAATTTCGATTCCTGATGCATAATCTTGCTGCACACAAAGTATTTCATTGTATCCGTAGAGGTTAGTTGCATTGTTCTCGTATATCTCGTAAACTTCTAGGTGCTAACTTAGTGTTTTATATTCTTCCAACTTTATTAATTCTTTATGGGCTTAGATCACTGTACATTCCCATCCCCCTCATTTGCTATAGGTAAATAAATGTCTAATACTTTCGTATTTTCCTAAGTCAATAATAAAATGCTTTTAAATTATACTTTTAAATATTTCATAGTTTGAAAACTTTAGTAAACAAAAATAAAAAAAATAAATTTTAAGTTGACAGATTATTAAGAGATTTCTATTTTACTTTATACCTTTGTACACATAAAGTCATCAAAATATCCAGAACTTTTTACCTTTTTTCTGAGCCATTCTTCAAATACAAAAGCATAAAAGTATGTTGTCAGAGATGATGAAAAACTGTTACGACAATAAAAACATGTATATAAAAAATATACTTTTATTCCCTTTTTACAACAAATTATACACAGTTCACGGTGGAACGGATTGTAATTTTGTTAACACTGCAATGGGCGGGGTTTTTTTTTTTGTTTTTTAATTTTGAAAACCTAATGCTTTCATCCAAATTTAACACTTATTCGCTAATACTATGAAAAAAAAATTTCATTTTTTAAAAATGAAATTTTTGAAATTAAATCAAACTGAACCCAAAAATTATTTACTAATTTTATTAATTCATTTTGGATTTCGTTTAATTTGTTTCCTGTGTTCATTAGAGAATGTGCAAAAGTGTTATTTTTTTCACCTCCCCAAATATTTTCCAGTAGATTTGGCGCAAAAATAGTATCCCTGCAAAAAATTTCATTTCGGATTAAAACAGGCCAGTCATCTGCGGCTTTTAACCCCAAAAATGGACTAAAATTAATTCAAAGCGCCCTTGCGCTATAACTCTTAAAGTGAAAGTTTGACATGCGTATAACGACAGGCAATGAAGTGGCTAACATTTTTATCATACACACTTTTGATGTATCAATAACGCGTCATGGTTATTTAAGTGATTAATATCAAAATTTTTGTTTAACCATAAAAATCACTTTGATTATAACCACTTAAATCGCCATAATGCTTCATTGATAAGTCAAGAATACAGCGACCGTAACGGTTATCAGTGATATCAAAAAAGTTCTTTTATAACAGTTATTTTGTGACTTAAAAAAGAAAAAGGCTATCTAAAACCTTTATTTTGCAACATAAAAATATAGGGTCGGATGAAACTCTTAAAAAGAGAGTTTTATTTTGCCGTCATAAAATAAAACTCATTTGAAGAGTTTTATTTTCCCGTCATAAAATAAAACTAATTTGAGGAGTTTTATTTTTTCCGTCAGAAATTTAAAACTCATTTCATGTAAATTGACATCCTCATCAAAAATTAAACTAAATATGCCAAAAAATTACTTTAAAATTATGCTCCTTAAATTAAACAAATAAATTACTACACACACTTTATCAGGTAGATTCAATAAAAAGATACTGCAAAAACTAATAAAATAAACAAAATGAGGTTTGTTTTAGGCAGAAAAAATACAACTCCTCAAAAGAGTTTTATTTTATGACGGTTTATTTTATGACTGCAAAAAATAAGAAAATAAACAAGGTGAGTTTTATTTTAGATGGAAAAAAATAAAACTCCTCAAAAGAGTTTTATTTTATGACGGCAAAATAAAACTCTCTTTTTAACAGTTTCATCTGATATTTTATTTTTTTGGTTGAAAAATAACTCTTAACTGTGGAGTTGAGATTGTTTTCTTAAGATCACCATCGATTCTGAATGAGCTCTTCAATACGAATCTATTGGTATATAACAGTACTAGCGGGCGCAGCCCGCTACGTTGTTAGCGTGCCTTAAAGTTTAGGGGGGGAGGGGGCGCAGCTTTTTATTTAAAGTACAGTTTTTATAATAAAAGCCTTCACCCAGCCACCACAAATAAATAATTCTGCACAACAATGGGTTTAAAATAAATAAATATTTGATCACTTTTTCTCATGAAAGTGGATTGTTAGTAATGAATCCATAATAAATTGCAATATACGTGTGTATGTTAAGATAATTTGGTAAAGTGCGAACTTAGGTAGATAGACCCGTAAGTAGTTTTGTTCATTTGTGTTTTGAATGAAAATAAATAACGTAAAGCAGGGTTGGAAAGCATTTTATAATATCAAAAATAGCGGGCAAAGCCCGCTACGTTGTTAGCGTGTCTTAAAGTTTTTTTTTTAATTCCAGTTTATGTAAAGGTAGACCTGGCAATTCAAGTAAATTCACAAATTCAGTTGGAAAATTTACTGCGTCGGTTTCTTCCACCGGTGCTTCGTTACATGAAGTTTAAATATCGGAATATATAAGTTCCATTCCTTTTCTAATGTTTTTTCTCTTTTAGAAAATTTGTTTAACTTTTTGGAGAGTATGTTTCAATGCTACATAAGTTTCATATTCCGTGGATAGTGTTTGAACAGGTAATTCCCTCTTCCAATCCATTTGCATTGTCTATAATTTCATTTCCACTCGTTCAACGTTTATATCCATTTCATTCCACTTGTGTAGTGTTTCAATTCCACTCGTTTCCTATTTAGTTTCTTAATTTTAGTGTTTCATATACACTTGTTCTTTAAGTTTTAGGTTTCTAGCTAAAGACGCAGACGTTAAGGGGGGGGGGGGCAATTTTCCCCTTTTGAACCACCATATTTACCACGTTCCTGTCCAAAGTCCTAGAAATGCCTTGTCGATAAGTTAGCCCATACTCCAAGGAAAACATATTATATATTACAGGTTTCTAGCCAAAGGGTTCGGTTAGGCCATCAAGGGGGAGAATTATTCCGTTTTTACCCCTCCCGGTAGGAATTTCCAAAAATTCCGTCTTAGAGGACATCTGCGTTGGAGGAGGAAGTAGTAGGAAGTACATAATTTTAGGTCTCTATATCCAGCAGTTTGGCCAGGCCGTCAAGGGGGAAGTTTTTTCCCTTTTTACCCCTCACGGTATGAATTTCCAAAAATACCATCTTAGGGGACGTCAACGTTGGAGAAGGAACCCAAATACCGAATTTAAGCTCCCTTGTTCCAGCAGTTTGGCCAGACCGTTAAGGGGGAGACTTTTCCTGTTTTTGACCCTACCTGTAGAAATTTCCAAAAATCTCATCTTAGCGGATGTCTACAATAGAGGAGGAACTTTAATACCAAATTTCAACTTCCTACCTCCAGCGGTTTGGGCAGGCCTTTAAGCGGCACTTTTCGCTTCATTAATCCCCATTTTTGCAATGTCCCTGTCCAAAAAGCACCTTCCCGGTAAGTGAGCCCATACTCCAAGTAACATATGTTTTACATTTCAGGTTTCTAGCCAACTTTTACTATTTGTGCCCTTCTCGGTAGGAATTTCCGAAAATCCATCGACAGGGAATTTCAGCTTCCTAGTTCCAGCAGTTTGAGCAGGCTGTCAAGGGGGACACTTTTTCTTTTTTTGTCCCTCCCGGTTGGGATTAGGCTGGAAGAGAAACCTAAGTACCGAATTTCAGCTTCCTAGTTCCAGCAGTTTGGACAGGTCGTTAAGGGGCAACTTTCCCTTTTTGAGCCCCCATTTTATAACGACCCTGTCCAAAATTCAAAAAAGTATCTTTCTAATAAGTTAGCCCTTACTCCAGGGACCCACATTTTAAGCTTCAGGTTTCTAGCCGAAGGGGTTTTTACAGGCCCCCAACGTGAGGCTTTTCTTCTTTTTGCCCCTCCCTTTAGGAATTTACAAAAATTCCATCTTCGCGGCTATCTGCGATGGATGAGGAACATTCATACCAAATTTCAACTGCATTGCCTAAGCGGTTTGGGCAGGCCGTTAGTGGGGATATTTTTCCCTTTCAACCACCATTACTGTTCCAAAATAGAAAAATTACGTTGCCGGTGAGTTAGTCCTACTCCAAGGAATACATATTTAAAATTTTACGTTGGCCAAAAGGGATTGGGCAAGCTGTCAGGAGGAGACTTTTACCTTATTTCCCCTCCCGATAGGAATTTCAAAAATTCCGTCTAAGCGGACGCCTACACAGAAGGAGGAACTCACATACCGAGTTTCCTTTTGGGATATCCTGTAGGGAATTCCAAAAATACAAACTTAGTCGATGTCTACTACAGTGGAGGAACCTTTATACCAAATTTCAACTTCTTACCTCCAGTGGTTTGGGCAGGCACTTTTCCAATTTGTGAGACTGTTTATGCGGAGACTTTCCCTTTTTTGCCCGTTCCGGTATGAATTTCCAAAAATCCCGTCTTAGCGCACGTCTATGCCGAATATCAAGAAACCTTGTTTAGTGGAGATATCCGTGGGGGGAGGAAAAAAATTAGTTTTTTTGAAATTATATATTATTTTAAATGGTACTTTTTGGAAAAAAGAAATTTTTTGGAAAAAGATACTTTGTTTTTACAAAGTACTTTATTTGTACTTTTTTTGGAAAGGTATTTTTTTTTAAAAAAGGTGTTTTTTTTGGAAAAATGTATGTTTTTTGGAAAAAGGTACTTTTTTTGGAAAAGGTACTTCTTTTGGAAAAGGAACATTTTTTTAGAAAAAGGTACTTTTTTTTGGGAAAAGGTACTTTTATTTTGGAAAAGGTACTTTATTTGAAAAAGGTATTTTTTTGAAAAAATGTATGTTTTTTGGGAAAAGGAACATTTTTTTAGAAAAAGTCCTTTTTTTGGGAAAAGGTACTTTTTTTTGAAAAAGGTACTTTTTTTGAAAAAGGTATTTTTTTTTTGGAAAAATGTACGTTTTTTGGGAAAAGGTACTTTTTTTGGAAAAGGTACTTTTTTTTTGGAAAAGGTACATTCTTTTAGAAAAAGGTACATTTTTTGGAAAAAGGTACTTTTTTTAAAAAAGGTACTTTTTTTGGAAAAAGGTACTTTTTTAGAAAAAGGAATTTTTTTTGGAAAAAGGTACTTTTTTTTTGAAAAAGGTACTTTTTTTGGAAAAAGGTACTTTTTTTGGAAAAAGGTACTTTTTTTGGAAAAAGGTACTTTTTTTGGAAAAAGGTACTTTTTTTGGAAAAAGGTACTTTTTTTGGAAAAAGGTGCTTTTTTTGGAAAAAGGTACTTCTTTTTGGAAAAGGGTACTTTTTTGGAAAAAGGTACTTTTTTTGGAAAAAGGAATTTTTATTGGAAAAAGGTACTTTTTTTGGAAAAAGGTACTTTTTTTGGAAAAAGGTACTTTTTTTTGGAAAAAGGTACTTTTTTTTGGAAAAAGGTACTTTTTTCGGAAAAAGGTACTTTTTGTGGAAAAAGGTACTTTTTTTTGGAAAAGGTACTTTTTTTTGGAAAAAGGTACTTTTTTTTTTGGAAAAAGGTACTTTTTTTGGAAAAAGGTACTTTTTTGGGAAAAGGGTACTTTTTTTGGGAAAGGTACTTTTTTGGCAAAAGGTACTTTTTTGGAAAAAGGTACTTTTTTTGTCCCCTTTTTGCCCCTCCCGATAAGAATTTCCAAAAATGCCGTCTTAACGGACGTCTACACCGGTCGAGGAACCTACATACCAAATTTCAACTTCATAGCTCTAGCAGTTTGAGCAGGCCGTCAAGGGGGAGACTTTTTCCCCTTTTTGCCCGTCCCTGTAAAAATTTCCAAAACTCCCGTCTTGGTGGATGTCTACGATAGTGGAGGAACCTTTATACCAAATTTCAACTTCCTACCTCCAGCGGTTTGGGCAGGCCGTCAAGGGGGGCCTTTTTCCCCTTTTTAACCCCCATTTTTACAACGTCCCTGTCCAAAATTCCAGAAAGTACTTTCCAGAAAATTTAGCCCATACTGCAAGGAACACATATCTCAAATTTCAGCTTTCTAGCCAAAGGGGTTTTGGCAGGCCGCCAAGGTGGAGACTTTTCCCCTTTTTGCCCGTTCCGGTAGGAATTTCCAAAAATTCCGTCTTAGCGGACGTCTACTCCGAAAGAGGAACCTACATACCAAATTTCAAATTCCTAGCTTCAGCGGTTTGGGCTGGGCGATGTTGAGTCAGTCAGTCAGTCAGTCACGTTAGTCTTTTATATATAGAGATGTTGAATATAAACTTAAAAAATTATAAAAATTTAAAAACTAATGGGAGCAGACACGAATTGATCAGCGTACCTCACGGTTGTCAGGCAAACATTCTAACCATTACACTACGACATCGCTATGAGTTTTAATGCTTAACGTATGTATACATTTATTGTGGCAGCTGTTATACATGTCTATTTTTCACAAAACTTGTTGTTATTAAATACTGCTTAATCAACATCAACATTTCTATAAATAGATGTCTCATATAAATTACAAAAAACAAAACAATGGAAGCAGACACGAATTGATAAGCGAATATTATGTCTGTCAGGCAAAAACGCTTATCACTAGGCTACGCCATAGTTATGGTTTTTAATGATTTATAACATATATTATTTGTTTCAGTTATTGTGAATTAGTAATGTGTGGGGTATAATTATGGGTAACCCATTACATTCAGTTTAAAAGTAATTCAAAGGGTAAGGAGATATGAGATCTAAGTAATGCATGTAGTAATGACCAGTCATTACCAATTTTTTGCTGGGAATATATTAGTATTTTCAAATCGAAGCTTAAATCTTTTAATTTTTAACGAAATAAAACAAATCAAAAATTAAATTCGGTGATTAAAAATAAGGTCTAATATTGAACTTAGTATTACATCTTTGCATTGAAATAAAATAGAATTAATCTTTGAGCTCATAAAAAAAATTTAAGTAAATTATGGCAAATATAGTTTTTTGTACCACTGTATTTAAGCAAATATTTTGTATATGTTTGTGTGTTAAACTTTTACAATTTAAAGTCAACATTTTGCAAAAATTCTCAGGTTCTCTAGTATATTATTTGTATGTGTAAAGCATAGCTTGTATTCGTATAGAGACGAAGAAAAAAAAATGTGTATACAAAAAGTTTTAAAACTAATAACAGATGTTTTGACATAACATATATTTATGTGTTTCAATTGTAAAATGTAATACAAAATGTTTTAGCTTGCTATAAACAAATAACCGACCCCTATTTTGATGGATGCATTATTCCATCAGAAGGGAAGTTAAAGACTTATAATGTCGCTTCAGTTGTGACACTTTAAAGTTTTTGTGCCATATTAGTGTCGACAAAATGACAGAGATTTGTTATATACAAAGTATTTATTTATGTCATGTGCAACTTAACAAAGTGTGTCCAAAAAAGGCTTCTGATGAAATGGAATAGAGGCTTATATCAAAAATAATAAGTAATTTTGAGATACTGAGGTTTTTGTATTTAATTTTCTTATAAAAAAAATTCAAATATTTTTAGACATAACATATGAATGCACGGACCGATTTTAATATTTTGCACACCAGGCATTTAGGAATATTAAGCAATAGATCACCCAAAAGTCAGACTAATTGTAAAACTATGTATGTGTTCTTTCTACACATTTAAGATGTATGCAACAATTTGGCAAACCCCAGTAATTGTTGCAGATAAGAAACTTTATTCTTTATTTGCACATCAATATTCTACTACTGTGTATGGATATAGTTAAGTCGAAAACACAGCTAAATTTTCAAAGCGTCAATTTGTTCATTGCTTGCGGGATTATTGCAAATCTTTAAATAAGGTTTAAATTGATCTGTTATTTCAGATACTCTTCCTGGATCTGAAAAAAATAAAAAAATATTCCGGCTGCATTGCCATCATTTATATTGACTGATCCTAGTTTTGGCTGTTCCAAATTTGTAATATTCATCTTGAATATGTTTCTTTTTTTAACTTCTTAACTCATTCATGGTGGTTTTCTTATTACTGACCTTTTAGGTTCGAAATCATAACTGATTTTTAGTATGTGTTCCATGAATCGTATATTTTGATATAGCAGTGGTATCTAGTGATTTTTCCCATGACGCATCTAGATGAAATGTTTGTGTCAGTCAAAGCCTGGCCAATTTTTCCATCTATCATTGTTACCACTAATTAGTAGCTTACATAAAATTATTATAATCTGCTAGTAAATTGTGTGTGCTGAAAATTTAAATTTTATATTTTTGCAATAACCTGGTGGGGCTTTTGCCAATAGCAAAGCCAAATCCAATATTTTTTTTAAACTGATATCTCTACTTCCTAATGAAAATGTGTATTAAGGTTCTTCAAAATCATATGGGGAAACACAACGTCATCTGATTTTTGCTCCACAAGTCCGAACCATGGTGAATAGAATACGGCAACGTCCGTACCATACTTTAGCGAAATTGGATCACGTATAGAATTCCTTAAAAATTGCAGGTTTTCCTAACCTTTTGTATGGAGATTTACATACACATAAAAAAAAGTTTAAATCAATTTTGTTATAACTTAAGATTATATCTTCAAATTTCTTCATTAATTTTGAATTTATATACTTCTGTTGTCGAGGTAATCGAGTTTTTATGATTTCTAGGGAAAAAAAGTATTATAATTTAAAATTTTTTGAGACAATCTGCACGAAAAAAAAAAATAAATTTAATTGTCTTCCTTAAAGCTATAATTCAATATTAATTAGAACACCATTGCAGGAAAGATAAAATTATCCTGGCAACTTTTATTAAAATATGACTTTTTTCCATTTGTTAACTAACTTTTAAGATATTGTACAAATTTTTTAAGTTTATATTTTATTAAAAACAGAGATGGGCTAAACTCATTACCATTACATTTTCATTACAATGACTTGATGTAATGGTAATGGAGCTTTTTTATCATTACCATTTTTTGAAGAAATGGTAATGTTTTTTTTTTCATTACCATTGCGTTAAAAAATGGTAATGAATATATTTTTTAATTTTTAATTTCACAATTTTCTTGAGCGTAAGGTTTGTTTTTTATATATAAAAAATTCTTTATTTTCGATATTTCGCTACTCCATTGTGTAGCATCTTCAGGAAATAACAATTAAATTAATAAATTATAAACAATTTGAAAGTTTGAAAAAAAAATTTTTTATAAACAATTTGAAAGTTTGAAAAAAAAATTTTTTTTTTTCAAATTGTTTATAATTTATTAATTTAATTGTTATTTCCTGAAGATGCTACACAATGGAGTAGCGAAATATCGAAAATAAAGAACTTTTTATATATAAAAAGCAAACCTTACGCTCAAGAAAATTGTGAAATTAAAAATTGAAAAAGAAGGTTAAATAAACGACAAAAATATATTTTTTAATTTTCATTTGTTTTGAAAATTAAAATGAACCTTTTTTAATTTTCATTACTTTTACCTAATGTTTACATAGTAATGAAACACCCATTTGTTTTTCATTACAATCCGTTTTTGTCGAAGTTTTTTATTTTAAAAATATGAGGTATACAAATTACTAAAAGCATTTTTTAGTTCATAATCTGAGGCCTATGGTGTGCATATTTGATACCAAGTTTTGGTGTCTAGTTGCAAAAAAAAATTGCGAAAAAAATTGCATAAAGGAAAATTCTGGCATCAATATAATTTGTTTGCAAAACATAAATAGCTGATTAAGTTTTTAATTTCAATTCTAGTACCATAGTCTTTTTTCGCGATCCGCCATTATGTTGCAATTTTGTAAGTGCGGTTTTTTTAAATTTATAATCTAAGGACTATAATATTCATTTCGTACAACAAAGTTTGGTGGCTAGTTGAAAAAAAAAACAAAAGTTGCGAAAAAAATCGCAAACAAAAAAATCCAAAAAGGAAAATTTTTGCATTAGTATATTTGCTTGCAGAATGTAAATCGCTGATTAAGTGTTTTAATTCAATTCTTTTACCAATTCGCGTCTTGCCATTATTTTGGAGTTTTTTTAAGTGCGGTTTCTTAAAATTTATATTCTAGTGACTATATATCCGTTTCATACAACAAAGTTTTGGGGCTAATTAAAAAAAACCGCGAAAAAAATCGGGGAAAAAAAATTTACAAAAAGGAAAATTCTTACATCAATAGATTTGTTTGCAGAATGTAAATCGCTGAATAAGTGTTTTAATTAAATATTTTTACCATAAAGCCTTTTTTCGCGGCCCGCCATTATTTTGGAATTTTTTAAGTGCGGTTTATTAAAATTTGTAATCTAGGGACTATAACGCCCGTTTCATACAACAAAGTTTAGGAGCTAGTTAAAAAAAACCGCGAAAAAATATCGCGAAAAAAAATTCAAAAAAGGAAAATTCTTACATCTATAGATTTGTTTGCAGAATGTAAGTCGCTGATTAAGTGTTTTAATTAATTTTTTTTACCATAAAGTCTTTTTTCGCGTCCCGCCGTTATTTTGGAGTTTTCTAAGTGCGGTTTCTTAAAATTATATTCTAGTAACTATAAACCCGTTTCATACAAGAAAGTTTGGGAGCTACTTAAAAAAAAACCGCGAAAAAAATCGCGAAAAAAAAATTTACAAAAAGGAAAATTCTTACATCAATAGATTTGTTTGCAGAATGTAAATCGCTGAATAAGTGTTTTAATTAAATTTTTTTACCAAAAAGTCTTTTTTCGCGTCCCACCATTATTTTTGAATTTTTTAAGTGCGGTTTCTTAAAATTTGTAATCTAGGGACTATAATGCCCATTTCATACAACAAAGTTTGGTGGCTAGTTAAAAAAAATCGCGAAAAAATATCTCGAAAAAAATTTGCAAAAAGGAAATATCTTACATTAATACCCAGTGTAGAAACGGTAATGACATATCATTATTTTTTGGTAATGACACCAGTAATGACACCCACTTGCCTTCTGCATTATTTTAAAACATTTAATAATGAGTTACTGATAATGACTTATTTTTATCATTATTTCAAATAGAAAATAATTTTTTAATTTTTTTGAAAATTTTTTTAAATCTATTTTTAGACCCAATATTTTTTAAACACTGGTGAGGATATATGTAACCACATATTTTTTGATTTTTTGTATGTTGGCGAGTAAGCTACTTGTGTGCAGCAGGTCAATTGTGTTTTTATCTATTAAATATTACATGTCGATATAGCTCAGATGGTAGAGCTGTTGACTGGCAATCTGTAGACCCAGGTTCGATTCCCGCACCAGCAAATTTTATTTAAAAAAAAAAAATACAATAAAAAATATTTTTTTTTATATAATTTATTTTTTTGAAAATCTATTTTTAAACTCATTATTTTTGTCAGTACTGGTAAGCATATAGGTAACGATATATTTTTTGATTTTTCGTATGCTGGTGTGTAACGACAACTCATAATTTTTGCGACATCGCCATATAAAGGTAATAAGAAATGTAATAACAAAAGTAAGTAGTTACCACTACCAAGTATGTAGTTACATAACCACATATCTGGTAATGATTTTCTACACTGGGTATATTTGTTTGCAGAATGTTAATCACTGATTAGGTTTTTTAATTCAGTTTTTGTACCATAAAGTCTTTTTTCGCGTTCCACCATTATTTTGCAATTTCTTAAGTGCGGTTTTTTCAAATTTATAATGCCTATTTCATATAACAAAGTTTGGTGGTTAGTTGCAAAAAAAAAATCGCGAAAAAAATTTGCCAAAACGAAACTTTTTGCATCAGTATATGTGACCCGAAAAATAGAAATGGACCTAAGGATAGAAAGGGACCTAAGTTCAGGAGAGCATGGGATCGGTCTCATTCGATGCTCAGATGTTGTCCACAAAAAAAAAAAAAAAAAAATTGATTTTTTTACCCTTAGGTCCCTTTCTCTATGCGCTGTCACATATTTGTTTGAAGAATGTTAATCGCTGATTAAGTTTTTTAATTGAATTTTTCTGCAATAAAGCCTTTTTTCGCGTTCTGCCATTATTTTGCTATTTTTTAAGTGCGATTTTTTTTTAATTTATAATCTAGAGACGTACATCAAAGTTTGGTGGCTAGTTGCCAAAAAGAAATTGCGAAAAAAATTTCCATAAAGGTAAATTTTTTAGTGTAGAACAAAGAACAAAACGTTCTTTACATCATTATGTTAAGTAATGGTAATGAAATTTCATTTGTCTACCTAGTGTAGAAAAAATGAAAATGATATTTTGTTTTTACTACCATTGCGTATTGTAATGAAAATTATGAAAACGTTTCATTACATGTAAAGAAAACAAATGAAATTAACATTTTTTTCACTGCAATTACATCTTGTAATGGTAATGAATTTTTTTTAATTTTCATTTTATAGATTTAATGGTAATGAAAACCCGCAATGGTCATTACAAAGTAATTAATTACTCCCATCTCTGATTAAAAACTAGGCTTCATATAGAGAAAGGTTACCTGAAGAATAAAACTGTCCATCGAAATAGTTTCATAATACTGGAAAGGCTTTGGAAAACCGTTTCTCTATTCAAAATTCAGACTTCGTATTCGTAATTACCGCAAAAATACTGCATTCTATGGTATTAAAATTGTCATAGGAGGGGGAAATTGACCCAACACCATGTAAAAGTGCCCAGTCTATTTCATATAAAGGGGCCAGTTCGGTGACAGTTTGTTAAAATTTCCCGTAGGGATGTTTTAGAATAATGCAGAAGGTAAGTTCGTGTCATTATTGGTAGTCCAAAAAGTAATGATACGTCTTTACTGTTTCTACACTCGGAATATTACTTTGTGTTCGAAATAATGACAAAAATAAGTCATTATTTGTAAAGCATTTTTTATTTTGAAATAATGAAAAAAGTAACTAATGATTATTGTGTCTCTATAATAAAATAAAACTGAAAGTTACTCGGTGTCATTATTGGTAGTCTAAAAAATAATGATATGTCATTACCATTTCTACGCTAGGCGGAGTCGCGGATTTCGCATAATTTGAAAATTTTTTATATAAATATTCAAGTTTGATCAGCAAGTTTTCTTATATTTACTGCTATGAAAATTTATTTTTTGCATTAATATACATTAGACCGACTCACGAAAAAAAATAAAAAAGTGAACCCATCAAAATAAACCTTGGTGTGTTTTATGATGTTTCCCAAAATATTTCAGGTCTAGCAATGAGATCTCATGAGCTGGACCATTTTAAAATAAGGTCTTTTTTTAGTTTTTGTAATAATTTTGCATTTTAGCTGAAGAAAACATACTCAATATGGGTATCATATGACAGACGTTCAAGCAGATCTCATTGCTAGAGCCGAAATATTTTGGAAATCATCATAAAACAAACCAAGGTTTATTTTGAGGGGGCACTTTTTTTAATTTTTCGTGAGGGTTCAAAAATAGTTTGTTGTATTAAAATAAATACTTTTCAATAAACTTGAAAAAGTAAAGTACCTTTATTATATACAGTAGTGGACTAAAGTGGATACATTAATTCAAGATTTTCCGAAATTTGTTATAATTTTTGTTTTATTATAGAAACTTAAATGATTTTTTTAAAGCATAAAACTAAAACATTCTTCTTCAATAAAAACCTAAATACAGTAGACTATACCGGTAAGAAGTTGATAAAAAAAAAAAATAATTGCAAATTATGACCGCTTTTATCCAGTAATGTTCATATTTGAAATTTTCGGCAATTTCTTTCTTTAATATTTTGTTCAAAGTCCTTTGTTCTTTAAAACTGATTTTATGCGAGAAGGCATCCTAAGTTGGTCGGTGCTCGTTCGTATTGGGAGAGTCTTCTTTTGACAATTGCCCACAAATTCTCGATGGGATTCAAATCGGGGCTTTGAGCTGGCCACTTCAAAAAGTGGAAAAACTACACCTGGATATCATAAATTGAACAAAAGTTATTAATACAGTTTTAAAAAAATTCAAATATGTATCCACTTTAGTCCACTACTGTAGGTTCTTTCATTTATCATTAAATTATGTTATGTGTCCTAAATACTTAAATGTGTAATTATATATTAAAATACGTATTGATTAAAATTAAGTTCTGTATTGGCAAACCAGATATGAAGAATCTTTGTGTTAAGTACATAACAGGATTTAGTTGAGTCTTAAGCATTTTCCAGGATAAAGTTTGAATTCTTTTTACACACACACATTATAACAAGAGATTTTAATCTTTGTGGGTGTAACAATAGACAGTAACCAAAGTTTAGCAACTGTTAGTTGAACATCAGCTTCCTTTATAATCAAAGAATTATTAATTTTACACTCGGAAAAAAGTTTCAATATAATTATAGAATAGTTAGTAGACAAAACTATATGTGAAATTTTCATAACAATGACGTCTTCATAAACACGAGCATGATGAAACTTTTCATAACATTTGAGAAAAATATATTTCATAACTTAAAATTTTTTATTAATATTTGGTTTTAATAACAATTATTTTTAATTTTAATATAATATTTTTTCAATGTGAAAATCACATTTTTATACCTGAAACTCTTTCTTAAACGCTTTACTGGACGAAAAACTACTTATGAAGTTTCTACGATATTTTTAAAGGTTTACATAAAGAAAGTACAATACAAATTCTCATATAAAGACCTTCTCCATTGTTCTTTTTTTATCACAAACTGTTAATTTAATTTACAAAATATTTAACACACTTTTTATTTCTTCTTTTTTTATGTGTAGGTACTGAAAAAATTCAAATAAGATTTACATAGGATTTAAAATATAATGTAGTAAACTAATTTAATAAGATTTTTTTTGTTGCAACCAACAATAATAACGCAGGTAAGTACTAGAAAAAAATTAAATTATAAAGGAAACTAACTTTGAAATAAAATTGTATAACAAAAGAACTAATCCGTATGGTAAATGTTTGTTTGGGTATTTTGAGATAATGAATATTAAAGAGCTTTTGTGTAGCACAAGCAAACATTTTCAAAACTATTAACATATTATGGTAAATGATACTATTTTCAAATCAGAGATGTAATCTTTGATAAATTTGTAGAATTTTTCTTCAGACATGTGCATTGGCATTGTATTTTCGATATTTATTAATTATTTAAATGAATATTTTTTAGTTTGACTCTAGATCATAAATTAATATCACTTTCTGTTTAAATTATTTTCAAATCAAAGAAAGATGATACAATTTTTACAAGTAAATTACAAAGAATAAAAATTTTTGAAAGAATTCGATAAGACCAGCAAGGCAGAATGAGCATTTTCGGCTTTCGCTACAAAGCCATCATCAGTGCCTTTCGCCTTTGAGTGGGTTAATATTTTGATAATCGTCTACTTATGTGACTGTTGAAAGCAAATCGAATTTGTTATTAAAAACTCAACTTAGACTAACATCAACGAAATTTAACAATGCTATTTTTATCCTATTAACCCACTCAAAGGCGAAAGGCACTGATGATGGCTTTGTAGCGAAAGCCGAAAATGCTCATTCTGCCTTGCTGGTCTTATCGAATTCTTTCAAAAATGTTTATTCTTTGTAATTTACTTGTAAAAATTGCATCATCTTTTTTTGATTTGAAAATAATTTAAACTGAAAGTGATATTAATTTATGATCTAGAGTCAAATTAAAATAATATTCATTTACTTAAATAACAGATCAACTAAAACATTTCCCCCATTTATTAATTATTGTTAGAATTATTGTAGCTACTCCTAGTAGAACAAGTGTGGTGGGAATGAGGAAAATCGGGAATTTTTAAAAATTCGCGTAAGAAAAATCTAGGGTGTTACACATCATTTATATTATTAAACCTTATTTTCACAATATCGCATTGGATACTAACTGAGACTTTAAGTGACACTATTTTTGTTGTTTCCCATATAAAATTTCAATTTAAATAATGGCTAAATTTTAACTGGACATTCCGTAGTCGGGCCTTAATTGATTTCAGCAACCTCTATTTTAATATAATTGTTAAATTTGTATGTTTAAAGACATATTATTGGATTTCATATAAACTCGTATTCTAAGTCGACTTTAGTTAAAATCCACTTCTTCTATAGTCGACTTTAGTTAAAATATTGGGTGGCAGTATGCTTTGACTTGGTTTATTTGGAGCATTCTGATTGGTTAATTTATTTTCAACCAATCAAAATGTTTGAAAATATAAATATTTTTGTAGGGTTTTCATACACAAAATGAACAAAACCGTATGATTAAAAATAAAGTCGACTTTAAATATAAAATACTCTTTTATAAAGGGTTCTTCAACAGGGACGCTACAAAAGTAGAAAGACAGGGACAGCAAACGACGCCATATTTCTTGCCGCTCTTTTGACATTTCTCTTCAGTAAGGTTTGCCATTTCATGATGGAAAGATATACGAGCCAAAAACGAGTCGAAATTATTAAAATTTACTACCGAAATTCGGTGTCAGTGGCCTCAACGTTAAGAGCGATACGTCCAATTTATGATGAATGGCTCAATAAACAAAATATGCGTTATTGGTCAGACATAAATCCACACGTACTCCATGAGTCATCATTGCATCCCGAAAAAATTACGGTTTGGTGCGGTTTATGGGCCGGCGGCGTCATTGGGCCGTACTTCTTCCGTGATGATCAAGACCGGCACGTTACTGTGAATGGGAATCGCTACCGTTCAATGATAACCGAATATTTTTGGCCCCAATTGGATGATATGGACTTGGGACAAGTGGTTCCAACAGGATGGCGCCACAAGCCACACATCGAATGTCACAATCAATTTATTGCAAACCAAGTTTGGAGAACGTGTTATCTCCAGAAATGCTCCAGTCGATTGGCCGCCTCGGTCGTGGGATTTGACGCCGTTAGACTATTTTCTGTGGGGCTACGTCAAATCTATGGTCTATGCCAACAAGCCAGCGACGATTGATGAACTTCGTACGAATATCGGCCGATTTATTCTTGAAAACCGTCGAAAATTGGGTTCAGCGTCTGGACTTCTGCAAGCGTGCCCGTGGTGGCCATGCAAAAGAGATCGATTTCCATACATAATGGCACCGAACGTGCTTTCACAGGAATAAAGAATTTCATTGATATCCAAAACCGTTTTTGTTTTATTTAAAAAAACTTTTGTAGCGCTCTTATTGAATAACCCTTTAGTAAGGGCCATAGTTTTTATTTGTACAAGGTTTACAAGAAATTTACGAGTTTATATAAAAATCCATATTGTTATATACTGAATTGTTTATTTTACATTTTTTAAATTAAATTTCCCTTAAATGGATATTTTTAATTGTGGCGATTTCTTACCGACTTCTTAAAATCAAAGTCCCGAAAATGATTCTTTTGGAAAAAGAGTCGATTTTATATTAAAAACTTCTGGAAACCCTAGTCATGGGGTAATTTTCTTCAGACCGGTTATATTTCCACCAGAGAAATATAACCGGTCGCTTAGACCGGTCCTGCTTTCGCCGGTAATAGGGTAGGTCTTTTTAGACGGCTCTGTTTTCACCTATCACGGCAAAGGCGTTCGCATTTCAAGAGCACAAAATCGAAATTTAAAAAAAATCAAGAAAAAGTGTTTTTGGTACAATTTATTTCAAGAGTTTTTACCATCCTTAGCTGCCTAAAAATTAGCCCTAAAGTCTATAAAAAAGAACGTGTTAATACTCATACCATGAAACTTTCTATTCATGCCTGAAGATGTGAAGATTTTCTTTAACATTCCTAAAGTTTTAATTATAAAAACAAACAAAACCAGACACTTGCCACTAATGTTCTTGCTAAGTACTTACCTTAAACAAATCTTGCGTAGTTTTTTAATCAGTTATATAATAAGTACACTTTTATTACCCAAAAAGAGAAAACGAAAATATTTCCTGAGCTAACAAACCACATACAAAATCTAGTATGTCCTTAAAATAATAAACGACTGTAACAACTTGTTGTTATGTTAACACCAACATTTTCATAGAATAAGTTTTTTGTGTGTATTTAGTAAGAAGATTGAAAATAATTTTATTTGCTTAAGCTATTCGTGTTAAGTTAAATAGAAAATGAAAGTTTTGTTGTAATACCCAGTTGGAAATGTCGCAAATACATACAGTTGTATGATGTCCTAGCGACATGTCACCATTTATACTTGCTGAACTACTCCAATGCGCAACACCTGTAGACATCGTTTCCGTAGCATTAAATAAGGACTTCATCGACATTAGTTTTATTTTCAAAATGAAATATTTAATTTAGTAAGAAATTAAAAATATTAATATTTCAAACCTAAAATATTTTTAAATAAATAAAATATGCAGTTAAGTAAAATACTTAGCTACATTTTTAAAATATTTGAAGTATTTAAAATATTTTAAATTTTTGAAATATTTGAAATACACTGAACATTAGAACATTGCCAAATGGCTACACCATGCATTTAAGGGTTAAATAAGTACCGATTTAGTCTTTCTTAGGTAAATATTTTACTTATTAATTTGTTTTGAACATTTTTCCAACCGAATAGGAAATTTTCCGGGGTAAAAAGTTATTTTGCAAATATGACCAGAAAAATCCAGAAAAATTTCAGCTCAATCGAGCAATTTTTGAGCTATCCCTGGCCCTTCAAAATTTTGTACTACGGTATACAAGGGGAAAAGATTACTTTTTTTGCATTTTTTTTTTAATATTGGCTCTTAGATAATCGTATTTCCGTAAGTGTTGATAGAATCGTAACCTACACTAAATTACCTTTCTAATGAAGCATAAAAATCGAAAATCAGTTGGAAAATGTTTAAGTAAATGCAATTCCCCCAGATCATTGTAGGGTTAAAAGGGGATAAATTATGAAAATAGCAAATAAATTAAATATTTTTTCAAAACCTAACAATGTTATTCTCTAGTTTCATTCTAAGATCTACAAATATTCAGATGTACATTTTTGTCTCTCTTAGATTATGCTAACCTACTCCCAAGTATGGCCAAAGATGGGATGCTTTTTTTTGTAAATTTTTAAAACTCAAATTCTGAGTTTTTTTAATTTTGTTCAACGAAATATAAAAAAGCGGTCAACGCATAGAGTATTTTTAATTCACCACAGAGAATAGTTGTACTAAAAAGTACACATCCCTCTTTTAAGTTAGTAGTGACGGAGTTTTAAATTTGAAAATTTTAGTGGCAGATATGATTTTGGCTAATAATTTAGATAATAGCATTAATTTTTGTTTTTTTAGCTAGCCGTAACAAAATCACTTCCGATTTCTTTTAATTCCGATAAAAGAGATAGTTTCGCAAAGATGAAATATTTGAAAGTTTTAGATTTGTGTTGTTTCTTTCGGAATTTGCCATTTGATCAATGTTTAAGGGTTTGCTAAATCCTTTAGTATATAAAGAGAAAAATGTTAAGGAATTAATGTAAAAACTTTTTCCCTTTTATAATTTATTTTTTTATTGAAATAAAACAAAAAAAAAACACATTGTAAAATCCGTATTCCAGTTACAAACTCTGTTAGTCTAAGTTTAAACATAATCCATATTCAAAAAACTGTTCCTTAGTAACAAACGCCAGTGCAGTAAAGAACTTATTTGAGTATTTCTGCTGTGTTCTTAAAAATGAAAACTGTGTATATTACTCGTATTGCAATGGTTAAAGAAGAACGTGGCAAACGGAGCTAGTACTAGCAATTGTTCTATTTTATAGATATGCGTACATAAGATCAAGTGGCATTCCCTACACTAATCTCAATTTCCAGAATAGACTGCGTTCCCCTATTTATGTAATTAAAAACCAGTTAAACATTATCCATTATTAAAGCCAGCCAACATTCTAGGAATTCAGCCGTCCGTAAAGACACACACAAATGCAGTTAATGTCTGAGTTAGGTTAACCCAATAACATTACATAATAAAAACCACAAGTGTTTAAGAAGACAAAAACGGAAAATATAACAGCTGTATAAAAAAGAAAAACACAGCTGTAAACATGATAAATAAATTAACAAAAATTTTAATAGAAAAAAGTTGTATTGCATTTTAAACTTGAATAAGCATAAATGTACAACAAGAAGTTTTATTTTTACGAAAAGTTACTTTTTAACCTAAATTAGTTTTTATTTCTTTAAGGAAAAGAAAAATTAAAAGCAAATAAAATTTTGTAATATTCGACCATCTGGAACAATAGCAACAACTGCTGTATGTTTACAGCACAACAAACTGAAAAGTCATAATTCTTTTATGTCTTGAAAAAGGTTGTCATAAATTGTTGACAAGTTTTATTCACGCTGTTCAAAGGCAACAATATAAAATAAGCAATACTCGGCTGTGGTAATAAACTTTATTATTTCAAGCGAAAAAAAAAAGAAATAGGAAAGATGTGTAATCAACAGTGAGTAAGAGAGTTATGTTCGGTGAAGTCGCAATTTTAGTCACTATTCTTATTCAGATAGAATACCCCACATTCTAAGACTACAATTGCACTGTTTTAGTATATAAAAACGTACTGATTTGTTAAAAAGGTGTCTTTGCCAATATTCTTATACATCACTCCAGTGTTGCCAGATATTGATTCGATGATATCATTATTATGAATTGCTGAAAGAGTTAAATAAAAAAAACTAAACATATCATTCACCGGATTGTTCTACAACTCTTGTTGCGGAACTTTTATATTTACAGCGGGGCGCACTGGTGAGAACATGTTAGTATTTTAGGCAACACAAGCACCGAAATATGTCTGCCATATAGAATAAACTATACTTTTCTAAAGACAAAAATCCAAATCTGGCGTCTGTGGAAAAACATATTTTTTTAAGAATTTTTCGAATTGTATTTTCCTTTAAAATGCTTTCGATTATTTTTATTCTTGAAAATATCGTCTGTTAAAATTTCCTATCAAGGCATTTTTTTACAATTGCCAATAAACATCGAAAGACTAAAAATTCAAGCGCTTTAAAAATTGCATGAATTAAACGTCTTTGAACGACATTTGTTTGAAAATTCTCTTTTTTTTCTACCGCCAATAAATAACCAAATGTAAATAATTTTAAAACTTTATAAAAAGAAGCATTTGACTGAACTAAAACAAATAAGATTTGTAGAATTTAATTCCTGGTAAAAATCTATTTGCAAATAACAAAAATTTAAATTCATGCAAATCCATGTTTTTTTCAATAGTCCAAAACTAATATGGACTAAAAATTTATCCGAATAATGAAATTTAGAACAAAATTACATCGATTTATAGTTGCATATTTTGACATGTTTTTACCTATTTCGACAGGTTTTTTTCCATCAGTCCTGTGAGAGGTTTTTTTCGTCAGTTCTATGACAAGTTCTTTTGGGTAAGTCCTGTGACAGGTTCATTTATGCTAATCCTGTGACAGGTTCTTTTGCTGCAGTCCTGTGACGGGTTCTTTTGCTTCGGTCCAGTGACACGTCACAAGGGGCAATTGATACCCCGCCCATAGGACAGCCCATGTAAAAGTAACCGGTCCTTTTCATATAAAAGAACCGGTCCAAGGAACGGTCCCCATTCCCAATGACCGATTTCGTGACGTGTCCGGTGACCGGTTCCATTTCCCACAGGTATAGTACATATATACAAACATACGTATATTTTAAGCTAAAATTTTAAAAAATAAAATCGTTTAAAATTTTTAAAAATTCAAAATTTATCGATTGTCAAATTAATTTTTGAAACTTCAGTTATTTTTTCTCGAATGTTAAGATTTTTAATTTTTCAAATGGGCCAAGCCTAATCCCAATGTATATTTCTGTTGCAGTCGACTTTATTTAAAATATTGGGTAATATTTTTTGACTGGGTTTGTTTTTTAAGTATTTTTATGGGTTAGTTTGTTGTGAGCCAATAAAAGTGTTTTAATAGCGAATTTACACTATGATCGAAAACGAGTTAAAGGTAGATTTCGATAGATTTCGACGGAAATACAATAAACATTTGGGACTTCAAACAGATTTCCCATAGGAAATGAAATCCTAATTTAATTTGGATTTCAGCGAAATCTCATCGAAATCCAATTTTTCTCCCATATTAGCAGAAAAGTAGGGAAGTTTGCAGAAAAAGTGGCAACATTTAGCAGCTGTTCTTGTCATAAAAAATTAATAAATAATAAATTTTTGTCGTTTATTTAACCTTCTTTTTCAATTTTTAATTTCACAATTTTGTTGAGCTTAAGATTTGTTTTTTATATATAAAAAATTCTTTATTTTCCATATTTCGCTACTCCATTGTGTAGCATCTTCAGGAAATAACAAATAACAATAACAGATACTGAAAATGTAGCACAGAATTATAGATATTTAATACAAAAGAAATAGCACACATTTAGGGTTTTTCTTTTCCCGGACTTTTTCATTTCCCGGGACAGCGGGATTTTTTTCTGAATTTCCCGGGATCCCGGGAATTCCCGCTCGTTAGAAAATGAATATATCCGACGTATGTTTACTTGAAAAACTCAATATCTATTAAAAAAACTTACGACAAAGTTCATCTTTTGGTTGCAGTCATGAGAAAATCTGCTTAATATATTCCGAAATAAAGGCTTAATATAAAATATCCATATCTTCCAATTTTTCCAGATTAATTCGTTTAACATTTTAAATAGCGAACTAATATGCAGGTAATATATTTGTATGGAAGGCCGTCTTAATTTTAAAACAACTCTTAGAAATACATTAATTAAATATTAATTCGCGGTTTAAACGGTTAAACAAATTGAATCATAAATTCTTTCAGGATATAATGGAATTGTTATTTGGTGCAAATTTGTATCGGACCAGCTTTAGAATCAGAACTGAGATCGATTTTTTGATTAAATATGGAATCCAAAAATTTCTATTTCTAGATATTTTGTTTCTATGCAGATTTTCAGAAGTATTCGTCTATTTTTATTAAAAAGTTTAAAAATGAGTGTTTTTCACACAAATTTTTAGACAAATCGTCTAAATCTTTTTATAAAAATAGACACTAAAATATTATTAAATAGTTTTATAACTTTAATTGGTATTTTTTGAATAGAAATTTTTTATGGCACAACTACTTAAAAAAAATTATTTAATTTTCATTGTTGCATTTTTTTTAAATTAACATATAAAAAATCCAAAATAATTTGGAATAGCATCTGATGCATTATTTTAAAAATAATAGTAAGTCCTGTTCAAAAATATATTTTTTAATATATTGTATTTTTTAAATATCCCAGAGGATGATTTGCGATGCAAATCGAAATATCGGAAGAAAATTAAAAAATAAAATATTGAAAAATAAAATACAAAACATTTGGATTTTTATTTTTTAAAAATTTATGACCTAAAGCCAAACAATACTAAAAATATAACAACACCAAAGGTCAACAATATTTAATCTAACAAAAACATAAAATTTTAAAAATACAACTGAAATAAAGGAATAGCAATTTAAATTTAAATGAAATTATTTGAAGTAGGTAATAAAAACTCAAAACACTTACATCAATTGAAAATACGAAAATATTATCATTTTTTTTTTAATTTTAATGCCGAGTTTTTTTGGAGGTATTTGGAGCTGAAATACTGATGTTGAAATGTTGTTGTTGATTGCTTTATTTGAACAAAGACCATCATTAAAAAATATAAAATTTCCGAGATGCGAGTATTTTTGTTGGTATTTAAAGTTGATAATGTCTAATAAAATTTGTTTACGCTTTAAATAAACCCAAAAAATTCGGCCAAAAATTTTTTTTTATATTATATATTATATTATTAAATTTTAAAACGCATTTTTTAATTTTAAATATTTTTTATTTAAATTATTTTTAAAACAATCAATGTTTTTAATTGAAACAAAACTTCCAAAATTTTTATATACTAGCTAAAACTTCTGTAAAAGAATAAAAAAAAATCCCGGGAAATCCCGCACTAAATTCCCGGGATTGCGGGATTGAAAAAAGGGCGGGATTCCCGGGAATTCCCGTATAAACCCTACACACATTACATTAATTTATAGCACATTATATTAATACATTTTTTATTGTTAATTATTAATATTTTTGTTTGTTATACTTTTATACCAAAGACCTTGTTTACTGGTATAAATGTATACATACAATTTATATTTGACAAATGCTTTTCAAATTTTTTCAAACTTTCAAATTGTTTATAATTTGTTAATTTATTAATTTAATTGTTATTTCCTGAAGATGCTACACAATGGAGTAGCGAAATATCGAAAATAAAGAATTTTTTATATATAAAAAACAAACCTTAGGCTCAAGAAAATTGTGAAATTAAATATAAATAATAAATTTTAATAACTTTAAAAAATTAAGGAATAACATAATAAAGTCTGTTATTTTTAATTGTTTTAATTAAACAAATATTTAAAGTTGAAAACGGCTATTTTATTGTATCCGACGAAGAGAAACTATGAAAAATCATCTGATGGCGCCGACAAGACAACTGAAAAAACATTGAATAATTTAGCTATCTACTAATCATCCCTATACTTAAATACATTTCTTAGCAAATATAACATTGTATCTTTCAAAATATAAATGATTTTTGTATTCCGCCATTAAATAAAATGGTTTTTAGAAAATCTTTAATTTTGGTTATTTTTTAAGGTTAGTTTGTTTACAAAAAAATTGTTGTTGGCCGACCGAAATCCTATTCATCTGTCAAATATTCTAATGTAAATAAACGGTATAGATTTCAAATTGGATTTCAAAACGAAATCTAGTGAACATTTTAACAATGTAAGTTAGCTATAAAATATAAATATTTTTCTGAACACCATATATTTTAATTGAAAAATTTAACAGATACAAAAGAGTCACTAGACTGTCGTAGTTTCGTCTCGCCCAAAGACTGGTCAGTGCATAGTGGTCTATCCATAGGACAAAACTCAGATTTTGCGAAAGTGAATTATGGCAAATTTGATATTCGCTACTGGACCACAATTACTTCAACCTAATTATGGAACAAATATTTCGCTTAAAAATTCATTTTTAATTCATATTTCACCTTCAACAGTGAACAAGTAAACTGCTTGCGCGCTTGTTGTTAATTAGTTAATTCAGTCATCAAGTTTACATTCTTTTTTGACGTTGTATTGTGATTTTGGTGATAGCTCTAGCATGGCATATTTTAGTCAAGGTAGAAGTATCCCAGCAAAATATTGGTAATGACACCTCATTACTATCTGCATTACCAAAAATGATACATCATTACCTCTTGCATTATTTTATAATATAAAATAATGACTTCCTAATAACGGCCTTTTGTATTCATTGTTTCTAAATATAAAATAAAGACTTACTCGTAATAGTTTAAATAAGTAGTTTTTACACAGTTAAATTTTATACATTTTTATTTATTATATGTAAATATGTTTTATGTTTAAATTTTTTTGACGAGTCCTAAAATTACACACTAGAAAAAACTTAAATTTTTCTGAATGTATTTCCTTAAGCTAAGCTTAACTCCTTATTTTTAAGAATCAAGTAAGCAATCGGATAACCACTTATAATTCAACTTTTTGTAAGCATGCGTGTAACCATTTATTATTCAAAATCTCATAACTACTTATTTCTCATTTTTTCGTAAGCGAGCGGGTAAGCGTGACTACTTATAAAAACGACCACGCCAAACAAAAATAATGAGTTTAGACGACAAAAAATAAGTTGTGCGGAGCTATGAATTTCTATTATATAACCACTTATTTGGTAATGAAAGATTTTGCTGGGATATTTAGTATTTGGTAAAAGTTTTAATATTTGCTATCGATTATGTACTATTTTAAGAGTTGTTACGCCTCTGCGATTTTGACACAATATATTAAGAGGAGGCTTCAATTTTCTTGACATATATTTTGAAGTCCACGTAAGTCCGCGCTATAACTACATTAAAATTAAAGAGAAAGCTTAGGCTCTTGATTTGCGAAGGTATCTAGATGCGATTCCAGGAGATATAGCCTTCTCAGCACTATAACAAAGCTGCTATGAAAACATGCGTTTTTAACGTTTCTCTTTTTTTAAGGTTCATCACCCGCGATTTCTTTTACCCGAATATATATTTTTGGTATTTGGGTGTATATTAAAAATAAGTGTGGTGTCGAAAGGGCTAAGGAGGTCTCCCATTATGCTCTATCGAATCCTTATGAAGAAAATAAAGAAAATATAGGTTCATACGGAATCGTCGAAGATAAAATAAAATATATATGCAAGAAGATGGACACCATGTGGAAAAGTAGTTACAGAAATAAAAACGTGTAGGTAAGAGAATTTTATCAACATACTTTTTTATTACGTCAATATTTTCAATAAATTTGTATTATTATTTTTTATTCTCAATTTCTAACAAAGAATGGCGGCCTGCCATAAAAAAAATTATATCGTCCATGAAAATGACAGCAGCATGAGTAAAAACATTAATCTTCCACAGCGGAGTGTGAACCCTGGTGGCCGTCCAAAAAAGACTTTGGTGAGTGTAGTTCTAGATTAAAGCGGAGGCTGAAGTCCAGTTTGTCAAAACAACATCCTTCTTCTGTCGATGCCTTTCTTAACGCATCAGGTGGATACTGATCATATTGTGGCACTTGTTGTCGAAGATAAATTAACGAAATTTCAATGTAACTTCCTGACATTTAAGAATTTTAGTTAGGACCAACTAAATCCATTCAGCTATATATTAGTTAGGGGTATTTCACCTATAAGATAGTTAAAATATTCGTTATAATCAACTAAGGAATTTTTTGGGTGTATCAAATGATTTTAATTTAAAAATTAATCAATTTCAATTAATTTTTTAATCGTTATTCGTGATTAAATGAGTTTTGGTCGCCACTTTAGAGCGCTAGACCAGTGTGCGGAGTGGTTAGCTCATATGTCAATTAATCAAATTTATTTATATATCATATATATATTTTTTAAGTTTTTTATTTCAAAATTTTTAAATAAAAATTTTAACTAATTTTATAGTCGGAACTAAGATCGATTTTAAAATTACTTACTTAAAAGATGTTTACCTTTATGGCTATTTTAGTTAGAAAATTCAGAAGTATTAAAGACAAAAGTCGATCTTAGTTCTGACTATAAAACTGGCCCTTAATTCTTTACGAAATAAATTCAATTTCTTTTACGAAACATGTCGACATTCAGAAAAAACATGATATTTTGCATTAAAAAAACCTTCTCACATTTGTCAGGTTTTATTTTTGTTTTTCATTACATTTACGAAGCTCTTTATGAATATGTTATTTCTAAATGTAAAATATGCTATAACAGAATTATTAGATTTGTCTATAATTTAGGATATAGGGATCTTATTTGACAATACTCAATGAACTTCTCAGGATGTTAATTTTCTAATCTCATGAAAATTCTAACACTTTGTCTCTTCTACAGATCCATAAAATATCGTAATCCTTCATATATTACACGTAAACTTTATTAGAATTTAGGATCGGTTAACAATTTATTCTACTAATTTCATTATACTACAAATCAGTAGGCTTGAGTTGCTAAAATTAGCAAAATATACTGAAGGGCGCAAAATAGTTAAATTTCCATTAAAAACATCAAAATTTTCAGTAGCCATTACAGACTTTTTTGTTGAGTGGGCGAGTTTTATAGTCTAGAATAGAACAAAGCATGAGGTTAAATTTAAATTTTACTTTAGTGAGAAAATTTGTTTCAAAATTTATTACTCAAGCAAATATTTACTAAAATTCATGCTTATTGCTGAATATAATACTGCGTCGCATTGGTCTTAATAGTGCCCCGCATTGGACTATATGAAAAAGTCGGCGTTTTAATTTATCAAAAGCACATAAATTACTGACTAAATCTTTAAGTTTGAATTCATCGTCTAAATGTACCTTTAAAGGGCGAAATTTTTTGTTTGCCCTGCGCAACGAAATTGTTAAATAAAAATTCGAATCCAGGAGGCTATGAATTTTTATACATGCTTTTGTTGGCGAAATAATATTCAGTCTTTTATAACTAGTTGAGTTTTCAAATTTTCGTTGACCGATTCCGCGACACCGAGGATCAATATGAAAACTATAAAAAAGTTTTCCAATAATGTTTATTTCTACTTATGTTATGTAATTCAAAAATACTAAAACAGAATTTGAAAAAAGGTTGAGTTTGCAATGAGTTCTTGTGGAACCAGTTTTGGAATAGATGGAGTTGAAAACCGTTTTTGTTTTACAAAAAAAAATATTTTTTTTCGCTTTCACTTAAAGCTTTCTAGTTTTCTTTCATTTACTGTGTGGTGCGGCCCTTTATAATTTATGAAAAACCACAATATGGCCCTCGCGGACAAATCCGCGCCCATCCTTGTTGTATATATTTATTTATATCTACACACATAATAATCCATGCATAAAAATACGAAATAAATGTCAAAACAACAAAAACTTTCGTAAAATAAACCATTTTTCGTATATTTTACAATTTGTTTTGTTATTTTGACATTTTTTTGTATTTTTATGCATGGATTAATATGTGTGTACACACAAAAAAAAATAATTGGCAACCGAATTGCTAAGCCAATAAATTCGGTTGGTGAAACCCTATTGGAATTTGATTCCTAAATATTTTGGGTATTGCAACTAAAATTCAGTTGTATAAACGGATTTTTTTTGTGATAACCAATATTCAGTTGTACCAACCTATTTTAGTAGACGCAACCGAATTTAAAATCGAAAATGGCATATTTTTTCTCTGTGTGTATATGAAAAACTTTTTTGTATATGCTATGACCGGGAATCGATCCAGCAACCCTCTGCACAGGCTATGACTCCTAGCATCACCTCATAATTCGATACACCAGATCTGAACAGCGATGAGTGTGGCGAACTGAAATTCTGGCAATCTGAAGAGCCAGAATTAGATAATATATCAGCAATCAACTACAATATTTCCTTTCTTTTTGCTATTGTGTTCTCCTATTTTTAATCAAGGATGGCAACCGAAATGACAAATGGTTACGGATTTCCTAACATTATAATTGTAATATTTGAAAGTCTTCTGGTTGAATGTAAAGTAATATTCGGCTTCAAAATTTAAATGTGTGGATTTGGACTTGAAATCTTGGCTGTAAAATTTAGCTTACCTAAATTTAGCAGACCATAATTCTCAACTTCATTTTTGACTATTTGTACGGGCTTTTTTTATGAGGGTATGTATACAATTTAAAAAAAAACGCACATTATGTTTAGTTAGAAATTTATTTTAAATAAAAATAAGCAAATTAATTCAAAATCTACACTCATAAAAGAACCCGTACATATCGTCGTTGCGCCTAAGAAAATAGCTATTTGTCGAAAAACTTTTTTGTGAGGAGGCCTACAAAGCAGCTTTTTTGCAGCCTTTAGCGAAACTTTTCAAAAATAATTTTTTGACACATATATAAACAAAACTCCAAACTTTCCGTTTATAAAAGAATTACGTCCAAAAAGCATAGCCAAGATACAAAATAAAGTCCTAATTTAGGTGCCTCACAAATAATTTTTGAAAACAAATAGCTAATTTTAGTTCAAAATTCTGCTAAAATAACAGGAAATAATACCTGTATTTGCGCCGACAGAATTTTCAATGAAGTTGAGAATTATGGTCTGCTAAATTCAGGTAAGCTAAATTTTACACACTCCTAAATACGCAGACAATTCTAGTTAACTTTACTAAGAAATTTGAGCTAAATTCAACAGAAACATTACCTGATTCAACTGAAAATTTCTGATAAAATGTCGCTTACAGTCTTGGTTTTGGGACTCTATGAATCTGTCGCGAGACAGGCCCATATTTATTTCTGGGAGTATAGGTGGCTTATAATAAGTTCATAGTATCGAATTTTTGTCCATTTCGCTCTATTTCGCTTAGTCTCCGAGATATAAGCTATTTTGTGATTATACAATAAAAAATTATGAAAATATAGCGCCATCTCTATGTGATATTGATAACAGAGACACAAAAATAAAAACTTTGGGAAATAATTGGGGTTTAAATTAGCTGAAAATTTTGTAAAATTAAGAATCATAAATTACTAAAAATTAGGATGCCAAGTTAGTTCAAATACGGATAAAAGTAATTGTTATGCTAAATGGGATTCACAAAAATATTAGTTCAATCCTAAATTTTAAGACAAAATAACAGAAAAATCAGTTCATTTGCGCCAGAAGGCGTTTAAAAGACTTTTGTATTAACTTTTTTTTATAAGTGTAAAAAAAATTAAATAAGATGTTGAAATTCATCGTTTTTAAAAATTTGGTATAATAAAAATTTGTAATAACTGTTGCACTAAAAGCAATTATAAAAGAGCTTTAGTCTGCCACAAACCGCAACAATAAATACAAGAAGTTGTCTTTTTTAGCGATTTTTAAGTTCATGAAATTCCTTGCCCTAGTAATAAGTTTTTCGGCTGTGAGCACTGAAGAATACATTTTTAATTTGGTTTGGGTTTCTTGAGCGAAATGAAGTTGCTTGAAGCAATATCTGTTCGAAATACTCCAAATTTGTAAAATATTTTCAACCAAACCGAAATTGTCTCAGCCAGCAAACAAGCCCAAAAATGAACCAAAAAAAAAGCACAAAAAATATTATTAAAAGTTCGAATTCAAAATTTACTCAAAAATTCGAAAGGCTAAAAAATTAATCTTGTTTTTGAGCCTTTATTGAATTGTTCACAAAATATTAAAATTTGTTTACATTTCTGAGTCATTTCGGAACCATCTTTTGGATTTATTAATTTGGCTCAATTTTTTGTGTCTATTAGGATTCATTTAAGAAGGAAAAATTAAAAAAAAATTCAAAAAAATGTGTTTTATGGGACTAAGTTTTGACTCGTAGAATAAGTACCCTCATATATCCAATTTTTGCTGGCTGGGTCATTTAAAAAATTGTGCTTAGAAAAATTAATATAAAATAATTTAAATTTCAATTAAAACTAACAAAAAGCCAACAAAGTAATTTCGAAGAAGAGAAAGTGATTTCAAATTTTGTCAAATGCCATCTGATCATCGAAGTGGCGCTTTATTAGGTAATTATTCATAATCTTAGTCCAACTTTCCACAAAATTTTGCAATTGTTTCACGGTTCTATATTCATTATTTGTGGTTGATTTTGTATTATATCTTGAAGTTTTATGAACAATGAACCACTAAAAGCTCTGAAAATGTTATTGCTTTGTAGAAATGTTAAGTGTGGGATTTTTTTATCTAAATAATATACCAAAAAAAAAAAAGAAATTAAAGAAATTGGTATAAAAACCACCACACTAAAAGTTCCTGAAATATCATTTGTCTTGTAAACATTTTATTTATAGACATCAAAAATGAAGTTTTTAAACTAATGATCATATAATTTCGGTTTTTCTTATCATTTTATGGTGTTAGTTGCTAAAAATTACCTTTAACATAATTGCCACAGAGTGATCTACTGAGAGTTATGCTTATAAAAAACCTGGAACTATTTGTACATTAAATTTAATGACTTGGTGGAAATCGATTTTAAATCGGTTTAAATTGCCGTATCTAATCAATGATTAGTAGGGCAAGGAATTCCATGCAAATGCATATTTTTTCTCGATAGTCCAAAACTAATATGGACTAAATATTTATCCGAATCAACAAATTTAGAACAAAATGACATCGATTTGTAGTTGCATATTTTTGCATATTTTGTCAAAAATTCATGTTTTTGCCTATTTTGACTTTAAATGCATATTTGGTGCCTTTTTAATGCATATTTTGTGCTTTTTAACGCATATTTGTGCATATTTTTTTTTGAGCATTTCTTATTTTGCAAAAAATATAAAAAATTAATACGTTTTCACATTTTGATTCCATCAAAATAAACATTCTTAAAAACCTTATTGACCTATGGAAAATCTTCGAGTTCTGTGTCTGTTTGCAAAATAACTAACTTAAATATATTTTGAAGTTTTAAATTACATTATTTTTGCAAAAATAATAGCTTTTAGTTCATATTTCTTATCTTTTAAATGCATATTTTTCTTTTTTAGCCGCATATTTTAGGCGCATATTTTCCATTTTTAAGTGCATGAAATCCTTGCCTTAATGATCAGTAATAATAAATATTTCCTTTTGAATTAATTCTATTGCTAGGATAACCAGTATAGGTTTATAACTTTTATTTCAATATTTATAACCGAAATCGTTTTTAATTTTCCATTGCTTCAACTAATAAGTTTTGATAGTAAATGGGACCGCATAAATTCGATTGGCAACAAATTGGGTTGTTAGAACGTATCTATTTTCTGGGTGTATTATCAAAGTTTCCTTAAATTATTTTACAAATGCTAGAAAGATGATGAAATTCCAAATAAATGATAAAGAATTAAAAATTTAAAAATGCGGTACTCACTAAAAACTCATCACCAGTATCCATGCAAAAAATTTTCTGACACAGCAACATTTTTTGCTGACTTAGCTGACTTTTTTTTAAGTGTAGTGAGTTTTCTATTTCACTAGTGCATGTACGAAATTTTTGTATTGTTCATACACTACTACGTTCTAAATATACTACGTTCAAAAATATAGTGCACGTATAAATAATAATGACTTAAAAACTGACTAATCGATTTCAAATGAGTAGGAGTTTAATTAAAACATGTTTTGTAGTAAGGTTTCTCAGTATATTCATAAATTCTTATTTTGGTGTTGAGTCTATTAACATGCCACTATAATTTGAAATAAAAATTCTATTAAATTGCAGCAAATAGCACTTAAAACTTTGTATACATACATTCGTATTGTAAAGGATACACTAGATGTGAAACTTTAATCAAGAAATTATTTACTTTTATTGCTAAAGGGCAAATTACGATATAAAAAGCTATAAAATTCTTAAGACTATTTCTCAGGGGTTTTTCTTGAATATGATGAGAGTCTTTTCAACGCAGTAAGATAGCATCATAAAATTATTTGCACTTTAAATGATCTTATGATTATAAAAGTAATATGAACTACTACTGCTAATATCTATTGGGACTACTACTAAATTTTAAATGCACATAAAAATGTTCAAAAGTATTATTTATTTGAATACAATACATAAAGGCATTAAAAATATAAAATATTCTCAAGGGTAGTTAAATATGTTTGGTTATTTTAAATAGAGTTTCCCGACTAAAAAATATGTTATATAATCATATATCACCATATATAAACCCATATATACGTCCATATCTAATTTGATCCGAATATTGGAATATATAATTATATCATGCGAGATAAGCATGTTATCTCACCTGATACAATTTGATCCGAAAAATGGGTCTATCTAACTGCATCAAATTATATATAAATACATATAATTTGATGAAGATTTTCGAAGAAAATTTTAGTAAATATTATTGAGATCACTTATTTCATTCATATTAAATACTACTGCTTAATGTTTAGAACAATTTTTTCTAATAAACTTGGAAATAGCTGACAAAATAAAACATTACAAAAAGTTGTCGGAACAACTTTTTCTGGGTTAGAGTTTTGGTCTTTCTTATAAAATGTGTGTCTTTCTTATAAAATAAAAAATTAACTAATTAGAAATTTATTAATTCAGTTCGAAGCCAATTTCCTTATTATGAATTAACATAATAAGTACTTTTTTCAAAAACTGCTATTTTTCTTCATCAGGATACTTTCCTGACAAATACTTCACAGAGTTTTTGCTTTAAAATAACCTCTACACTTTCAAGAATGAAAATACGATCGTTTCGGGGATTACACCACCACTTTCTAAAGAAAACTGATGAAGGGGACCTGAAAAATCCCCGAAACGATCGTCTTTTCATTCCTGAAAGTATAGAGGTTTTTTGAAAGCAAAAAATCTGTGAAGTATTTGTCAGGAGAGTTTCCTGGTAAAGGAAAATAGCAGTTTTTGAAAAAGTAGGGTAGAGGGGGGATCCTTCGCCAGTGGGGCACATACACTAATCCCATTTTTCTGCGCTATTAATGGAGATAAAAAATTGGGAAAAATATGTTTTGTGCATTTTTCAATTACCTTTCCTTGACATCCACTTTGATGAATTTATATCACATTTGGTCGCAGACAGACGTGTTTTTGTGTTTTTTGGGGTGCCAAAAAATTAATAGGAAGCAACTACGTTTTGCAATAACTTCCTCAAATCGTGTGATAAGAAAATAATTTTTCATTATGTTAGACCTACGACCTTAAGGATTCGAAAAATAATAATTTGATTTTAATAAATGCTGAAAAAGTATGAAAAAATATTAATTTTATGTTAGTGCCTGTCTCTGGCGCACAATTACCATATGGCCCCTGGAGCTACAAGAAGTTGGTGCATCCCTGCCTAAAATGCTCTATAAGACTTTTCTATATGTTTAAAATATGTTTAATAGTAATTTAGAACAATCGTGTTCATTCTTAAATTTATATTTATTATTCAGTTTTTTGAAATTTTGACAAATCATTATATTATAGTTTTAAATTATTTTTTTTTAATGTAGTGGAGATTTATTGATTAAAAAGAATCACATATCTTAAAGAATTTATTATTAATTATTTATTAATAAAAAAAATAATAGAAAATATGCAAATAATTAGAATAAAAATCATAGAAATTAAAGCCAAGATATGTAGATTTTCAATTTGAAAGGTATTTTTGAAAAATTATTAGGGGTTAAGAAATGACAGTGCTTCGAAAAAAAAGTGACGAAGGATCCCCCCTCTACCCTACTTATTATATTAATTCATAATAAGGAAATTGGGCTCGAACCGAATTAATAAGTTTCTAATTAATCTATTAAAAAGGTCGAAAAAAAACAATTTTTATTTTTTAAAATAAAAATTAAAAACCAACATGATAAAAAATTTAATTTCACAATTAATTTTTTTTTTTACCGAAAAATAAATGAACTTAAACCATATTTATTTCAACATAGGTTTGTCTAATTTTTAAATTTAAAAGTAAAAATAATTATTTCGACCTTTAATTCAACAATAAAAAAAAAAATGTCCCTTATTTATTTCTTTAAAATTATTTTTAATTTAATAAAGAGTATTTCGCCAACTATTTGAAAAATATATTTAAAATTCAATTATAAACATTTATTTATATGTCAAAGTGCAAAATTCAAAACCAGATCCACAATTTCGGATTTTTTTTAATTTTTATAGTGCAATTAAACTTTATAAAATTTTGTATAATTAGATATCATGTAAGATAAATTAATACAAAAAATTAATATCATTTTATATTAACTTTGTTATATATTTTGATATGAGATTGTTTAGAGAAGCTTATACGCCATTATATATAATTTTATGTATAAACTATATTTGCAGATCTCTTAGCCCCGTATTCAAAATGAAAAGTTAGTAGCTTCTTATACATCGCACACAACGAGATGTTAACTAGAATGTTTTTTAGCTCAAGCATCTTGTTAGCATAGAGTTTATTCAAAATGATTTTTTAGCACACCGATTAAGATCAACCCTGTGTTTGAAAATACAAGGCTTTTTTATTATTGTGAATGGAATTTTTTGTTTTTTTGGCGTGTGATAACAGATACTTAGAAGGAATTTAGCAGCAACAATAGAATGAGTATAACAACAGTATTTTGAATAAAACTCATGTTAACTCTATGCTAAATTTTCATTTTGAATACCGCTGTTAATATACGGCTGGAAACCAAATCGCATATGATTATATATAACGTCATGTCAAACATATTTATAAAACCTAAGTGTTAATATAAATGTATATGGTCATATAAAGCCATACATATAAACATTTATAATTATATAAAATCATATAAGATTATATGAAAACTTTTTTAGTCGGGTTGTAATACAAATATCAGTTTAGTATTCACAACTAATAACAAGAAAATTTGCACATTATATGTTTGAAAAAACTAAATTCGCTATAATATTTATAATTTTTTCTTAAATATGTAATTTTTTAATAAAAAAAACTACTTCATTGTTTGCAGTTTTTTAAATTTTACACAAATATTATCAATTTTAATCAATATCCTTATGTATCCTTAATATCATTTTAACCGCAATAAATCTTATGCAAAATACAAGTTATTGATATTTTTTTACTCTATACCACTTCGAGAAGAGGGCATAATTAGTTTGTTCTATTGTTTGTAACTACCGAAAATAACACTGTGAGACAAATGGTAGGGGTCAGTGATCGGGAAGGGTTCAAACTACCGGAGAAAGTTATATCGGTAAAAAAGAAGTTATACGTGTCCCGGCGTTTCGCTGGGTCACCTCTAGGAATCGAGATTTATCGATTTGACCTTTGGTGGTTTTTTTTTTACATAACTCGAGAACCACTAGTCCGATTTTGCTCAAACAATTTTAAAAAAATTAAAAATTACAATTCCTTTAATCTATTCATATAACGTTTTTCTATATACTCAACAGTTTTGCCGGTAAAAATAAATGTATGAAGAACAAAATATTTTTTGCCTAAAATATTAAAAAAAAAGTAATAAACAAAAGGTTATTGATTTTTATGGTAGCGGTAACAAACATTTATTTTTACCGGCAAAACTGTTGAGTATAGAGAAAAATGTTATATGAACAGATTAAAGGAATTGTAATTCTTAATTTTTTTAAAATCATTTGAGCAAAATCGGACCAGTGGTTCTCGAGTTATGTCAAAAAAAAGATATATCTCCATTCCCAAGTTATACGTCACCCAGCGAAACGCCGGGACACGTATAACTTGTTTTTGACCGATATAACATTTCCCGTTGGTTTCATCCCATCCCGATTTTGACTGTCGCATAGTGTAATGGATCTATACCAACATTTTGGTACACTCAAAATAGTTTGTAGTTTTTTTTTATCATCATGAGCAAAATTTTGGCGCACAAAAAATAGTGCTTAAAGCACCAAGTAAGCATAACTGTCTATATGGTCCTATATGGTCGTTGCTTTTATACCAGTTGATCACACACACAAATAAGATAAGCAAACATAACACACAGTTGTCCTCAACACAAAGGTGTAACATTCAGTAGTTTTTCTTATAAGTGTTGTATTTCCTGGAAGTACTTGATAGTACTTTTATTACTATCCACTAGAGGGTGTTCCGTTAAATTTGAATTTAAATAAATAGAGTTAATACAAATTTCTTTGATTAAGAAAAAACATGTTGACAAAAACATGCTCGCGTCTTTTGTTATTACAAAATTTAAACGACTTTTATTTCAGTATTTCGTCGGCTTGCCCGCAAGTAGTGCTATGTGTTTTTAACTAGTTTTGAGGAGAGTGAAAAAACTGTTAAAAAATAGGCTTTTAAGATATTTTATTGGAATCTTGTGCCTTAATGATTCATGACCTTATTTAGTAAAATCATCATTAAGCCATATGATGTCAATAAAATATCTTAAAAGGTTATTTTTTAACAGTTTTTTCGCTCTCCTGAAAATCTATTAAAAAACACATAGCACTACTTGCAGGCAAGCCAACGATTTGCAAATAATACCGGCTGCCGCTTCCATTGGGTTTTCTATTATAGAAAACACAATTTGTTTATAAATAGAATGAATTGTTTTAATAGATTTTATGTAAGAACAAATTAATGCAGTTTCAGAATAATTTTATAAATTTTGAATTTCCAAAATTATTCAAAACTACAAATCAGTTTAAAATAAAAAATACGTCTAAAAATTTTATTTTTATTTTTTTTATCTCAAATACCCAACTGCCAAATTAAAAAAATTTCAATAATTGAAATTGGTAAGGTAAGTAAAATAAATCACATGTAAATTTCTGAGGGAACTGCCTATAAAAGCATTTATATATATCAATGTAATAACCAGGGCAAGTTTAAAACGGCTCAAAACAAGTTGAAATTGGCAGGCAAATTGGCACGAAAAAACAGTAAAATTGGAACAAAAAACCCAAAAATGGCACGCTTATTCCAAAAATTTTAAAGTATTGTAGTTGATTTAAATCTTTTTCTGAATGTTTTTAACAAAAATATAATAATGAAGGAATTTACCGTTGAACTGCTAAAGTGCATTCGCCGTATATTAGTATGATTAAAAAAAAAACCGAAATTTTATTAAATATTAAAAAATATCCCTATTCCCATCTTCATCGGGACATACATTAATATCGTTTTTTTCTAAATTTTTTCCAAATATTATCTACAAAGATTGAGTTTTTACTGAATTTTATAGCATTTTTTTAATGAAAAGTCTAAAAAATAGACAAAATGGCTTTTTTTTGGCAAGGATTTATAAAAATGGCATTTTTACAAAATAAGTGAAAAAATGGAAGTTTTCATTATACAAAGGTTTTTGCAGTTTATACCGCCATCTCTACGTCAGGCTAAGAATATTTCGTACTGCCCTCGTAATAGACAACGAGTCAAAGCTATCTATTCAAAACAATCTATTAATATAATGGGTATACAATAGAGATGGGCGCGTGAGTGAATTTTGACTCACGCAGGCTCACGAAAGAAAAATAATAATAACGCACGACTCACTCACGAAAATTTTTTTATAATTTTAATTTGAATCACGCTCACGAAGTACTCACCCTCACGAAAAATATGAAATTTGTTTTTATCTTAATTATTTAAGGAAACTTTCTTTATTGAAATTAGGTTTTATTTATTTAGAATTAAAATTAGCTTAACTAAAAAAAATGTTGTTAAAAATTTAACTAATATGCAAGTGCTTGTGCAAATATAAATATTACTGACACTTTAGAAAACATATTATTTTCTATTGTTGCTTATATTTGAATTGATGTCACTACATTGCTAGATCTGTCAAAGATGACAAAGCAAATTGTGGTCTTTTTTTGTTTTTCTTTGATATTTTAAATCTTTAGAAACGCTCCTAGACGAGAACAAGAAATTCTTATTGAGTTTACACGTTAACTTAACAAATATTTCTAGAAATCCTAAAAACGTCACCCCTGACGATTGCCTTATTCAAGAATAAAATTTGGATAGAGACATGCCTTTAATAGATTATTTTTCAAAACTTGTTAATTAGGTTTTAGGATTTTAGCGCATTTAATTCCTTTAATTTAATTTTATAAAATTTTTAAATAACTTAAAAAATTCACTTTAAATCTTTAAATGTTATTCCAAATTTTTGTGGAGGAACAAAATTTTTCAATGTTTTGTACAAGAAGTCGATTTTTTCTTTACATAAGAATTCTGTCAGAAGTAGAAAACACCCGTTCGCTAGTACCTGAACTGACTGGAATACATATTATTTAAAGGAGGGGAAGATCTCTGGAACTTTTCCAAAATTGTAAAGTATCGCAATCTGGTTCAATATAATTACGCAAACTCATGCACAAAAATTTACTCACGCACGACTGACTCACGAGCATTTTTTTTAACTCGCGCTCACGCACGACCCAAGTGAGTGCTATCATTTTAACTCACCATATCCGAATTTAATAAAAATCTGATAAATGTTATTCTGTAAATTTCCTAGTGGGTCTTTTTTGTGAAAACTGAGAACATTAACCCTATATGGATTCAAAGTGATATTTTTCCGAAAATTATGAAAGGTGTTATTCTCTAAATTTCCTAGTGGCGCGTTTTTGGCCAAAAGTATAAATATTAACCCCATATGGATCATGTTACATAAAATAATTATTTTTATCCAGTTCAGATTTTTTTTTATCAATTAAGGCATAATTAGTATTAAGTTTCATGGGTCTTTTCTAACCCCAGGCTATGAAGGGTTAAATATTTTTTAAACAAATGTAAATATAATTATAGTCTAACTAAATTTAAGTGATGTTTTCCTGAAAACTGTGTAAAATTTGATGAAAACATTCAAATTTTGTTAAATTTTTGACAAAATGAGCAATTTTTGTAAAATGTCCTGGAAAGCAGTTGCCCCAAATACAAACTCGAATTATAATTTTTCCAATTTATTCTTTTTCTTTAATATCATTTATTATGTGGTACAAATAGCAAACGACATCTCAAAATTAGGCTAAAATCTTTAAAATTAATTTAAGAAAAAACACATTTTTGCACTTTTATCAAGTTCGTGGGTCATTTTGTATTCCAGGCTAAAGTGGGTTAGTGATATCCGATGAAGTCAAAATTCCATGTCTGAAACATTTTGACTATATTAAATGAATAAATGAAATAAAAAATATTTTTTTTGAAATTTCGAATTTTGGGAATTGTTAATAGTAATGCACTTTTTTCCACAATGGGCCATTTTCAGCAACTTTCGGCACGGGTTAACGTTTTCCAAAAAACTCGATTTCTTTCATTTGGCACCATTTCCAATAAAACTGGGGGGTGCAATGACAAATCTATTTTTAAGGAACATCCTAATATATATGTATGTGAAGCGCATAGTTTTTTAACCTAATAAATATTTCTATAAATTCTAAAACGTCGTCCCCTGACGATTTCTTTAGGCAAGAATGAAATCAAAATAAATACTAAAACCTAAAAATCCAGCTAATAATAAATACAAAATAAAATATAAAAAAATAACACTAACAAAAATATGCACACCAGGGTTTCTCAAAAAAAAAATGACTTCCTGACCGGGCTACCCTTGTAAATATTTACTTGGGTGTAAAAATACGTCCCCCAAAAAATTTGGATAATTGGATATCGGAAAGGCGTGCCGCATCGGGCCTGAATTTTGGAACAGTGATTACAAGGGGAAAATATAACTTTTTGTATATTTTCTCAAAAATATTGATATTTTAAAACTAAGTATTTCGCATTAATAACATTAAGGAATCCTGATTTCGAACAAATTCTCTTTGTAATAAAGCAATGAAAATTTAAAGCGGTTAAAAAAGAGCTGAGTTATTACAATTTCCTCCGGAAAATGATGTATCGCGGACCATTTAATCAAGAAATTTGATCTACAATTTAAAATTTTTTTAAAAATTTTTTTAAAAATTTATGATTGAACTTTAAGGTTTAATTGAGAACATATTGGAGATAAAAAACTACAAAAATTGTAGGAATTTCTTTTCTAATTTGTTAGAGATTTTATTTAAGCGGATTTCGAGAAAACAATTATGTTTGGCACTTATTTAGCTATTATGCAAGGTTTTCTTTTTTCTTCTTTTACTTCCTCATGATTTTGGCCGGAATATAAAAGCACAAGATTAGGTACTTCAATTCTTAAAATAAGGGCAAAATGGAAATATACTAAATTGCCCATGTGTAAGGTCAAAAGTTAAATTTTACGAGATTTTAATGTTTGTATACATATTAATATAAATGATATTCCCGAGCGGATATTCAACAAATTTCTTGATATTATTTTTGTAGTTCTAAAAATAATATTCTTAATTTAATTTTAGGAAACTAGCCCTCAAGTGGTATATCTTAAATGAAATTTTGCCGTCGATTTGGGCTTTGGAACTGATTCTTCTGTTACCACAAAAAATCTCTACTTTAGTGCCGTCATGTTTACCAGCACTAGGTAAAATGTTTTACAATTTTTGGAAAAAATTTAAAAAGTTATTAAAAACCAATTAGCCGAAACAAAAACCCGTTTTTTAGTTCATTTTTATGTAGAGAAAACAGCTCGGTTTATAAAAATGGAAAAACCGAATTTTGGTTTTTTTTCAGGTGTAGCGTATCGCTTTGTACTATTTGATCGATTTAAGTTTTTAACTTGTTTTTATACAATTTATTATAAGGCCATCATATAAAAATTTAAACTCAATATCCTCCAAGCAAACCGCAGACACAAAATAAACACAACATTTACGTAGCAACAATGCATTGCAATGCAATCAACAACCACTTGAGTGAATGATGCATGCAAAATTTCAGCTGTAGTTGCAACAACATCAGCAACAGCAGTTACTAAACCACAACCAATATAATGCAAAAAATAGCGAAAAAAAATATGCAAAATGCAAACAATGGTGGAGTGAAAAAACGTGGCAAAACAATTTACTATGGACTAGAAATTTAAAACAAAAATTGATACGACAATGGTTTTATTAAAAAAAAAAATTGAAAGCATAGATGGGCATCAATATTAAGTACAAGTAAATCCTACTTGTATTTAAAAATTGTAATTACCAGTACCAAGTTTCAAATGTACTTTGTAATCAGAAATAATTGCTGGGGATGTAATCGATACTTAATCACCAATACCTTAAAATGTACTAGCTACACTCGTACAAATAAGTCCGTAAAAATAGCAGAGAAAGTTACTAAAAATTAGTTAAAAATGATGCTGCAGAAAAAACTGCTAATATTAGCAGAATCAGTTTGCTAAATATTAATAAAATGAAAACATCAAAAAAACTGTTAAATTTACAGAATTTTAGTAATATTTGAGTTGAATTTTTATTAATTGCAAATAACAATTTAACTTGCTGAAATCAGCAAAAAAATTGCTAAATAATAGTAGAATGAAAATAGAAAAAAAACTGTTAAATCTACAAAATTTTTGCTAAAATTTTCTGAAATCAACAAAACTTTTGCAGATTTATAGTAGACTGGAAAAAGGTAAAAAAAGAGCAAATGAAATGAAAATTAATAAATAAAAAATAAATGTGTATTTAAAAACATACTTGGGACCAGTTTATTGAATGTGTCAATTAATTGAAATTTTTTCAATTGGCATTGTTCAATCCCTAAATGCCCATTTATAGAAATTTTCAAATTTTTACTTGACAAATATTTAAGCATAAAACCTCTCATAGTTCTGATGATACACACAGAGAAAAAATATGCTATTTTCCAATTGAAATTCGGTTACATCTACTAAAATAGGTTGGTGCAATTGAATATTGGTTATCACAACAAAATTCGGTTTATACAACTGAATTTGCGATTTTTTACAGCACGGTAATTTTGCCGTACGAATTAACTGTGTCACACGAGTGAAGGTTGATAAAGTGCGTCTGGTAGTTGCCGCCTCAATCGTATCTTCAAATTGAATGTAATTGTTGTATTTACAATCTACCCCATAGTGCATAATACTTGTAGGTGAAGATTTGCCGGAAGATTTTTTTGTTCTATACATATATGGAATGCAAATTTTATTTAGCTGATTGTGTGTGTAGTAGTAAATTTGGTTCATTTTAGGCACTATAAATCTGCACAGTTTGTACTAGTAACATAAATAGTACACTCAAAAAAAAGTCTTTAAAGTCAGAAAACAAATGTTGCTGTGTCAACAAATTTTTAGTCAATTTCAGCCAAATAGGTTTGCTGAAAATCAGCGAGCTGATTTTTACAAAAAAAATTTAACAAAATAGTAATCTATGAACAAAAATAATACTAATAAAAATACAACTCTTCTAAACCATATAAACGAATGTCCTGTTAACTACTAACTGGAACTTCAACTGACATATTTGTTATTGTTTACCACGTAAATTCTAAATTTAAATTTAAATTAGATTTTTATAGGACATTATGTTATCTGGCCTAAGACATATAAATAAAAAATATAACCGCGAAAGATTTCGGTAGCTGTCTTTCATATATAAAACAAAAGGACGCCAAAAGTTGGTTTTACATAAAAATAAAACACAATATCACAAAATGTGATTTAAATTATAGACAAAATAAAAGATATTTTCTTTGTGTAAAAATATTCTTCGTTTTAATAGACAAAGCTTCTTATCTGAAAATTTCATCAACCAATTATAATCAATTAATAAAAAATAATTTCAAAGAGCATTTTTTATAGTTATGTAAGAACAAATGAAGGTTTGAAATGGCAAAAATAAAAAGATTTGAAATGGCACCATCCTGTTGAAATCGCATCTCGCCCGGATTAATGTCATCCACATTTTCACACAAAGACTCATTAATCATGGTGTGGTAGCAATCTCTTTAGAGGAAATAAGCTCCAATGATGCTGCCAGCGTGTAAACCTCACCAAACGGTGCATTTTTCTGGGTGTAATGGAGTCTGTAGGGTCTGTTGTGGATTGGTTTCACTACATATGTTTTGTTTATTTTTTTATTAACAAACCCGTTAAGCCAATAATGAGCCTAATCGATGAACACAATTTTGCGTCTATAAGTTCCGTGAATTGATGACTGATTTTCAAGGTAATACTGGATAATTTGGTAACGTTGTTCAAGCGCCAATCTATTCATGATGATTTGCCATATCATATTGATCATAAATGTCAAAAAGTGAGCGCAATATGACAGTTCATTTGACACTTAACCCTTTTGTAAGTTCTATCGGGCTTTGTTCCTATTAGATACGAACAAAGTTTCACATATAATTTTTTTAATTTCTTTTTTCAGTCTAATAATATTTAGTAAAACGTTTTATTGATTTTAGGAAGGTTTTTCTTCATTTTCAATTGACTATGTATTAGAAAAGTATTAGAAAACTTATAGAAAGGTTGTATTTTTTATAATTTTCTTTATCCGTACTACATCTAGACAATCTGCGATATCTAAACCTTGAAAGTGGGGTTGTTGTCCGCACTATAAATGTGTTTATCAGCATAATTTTGGCAGCAAGCTAAATTAGTAAAACATTAGTTAAAAATTAGTTTGGTGATAAAAAAAAATATAACTAAAACTTTTACTGAAAACAGAACTTCAGCAGAAAAGTTGCTGAATATAAGTGTATTACTGAGTTTTCTTCTAACTTTTTTTGTTTTTTAGTGTAGTGTATGGTGTTGTTTGGTTAAATGTATTCATGTTTATTCACCAATAGTATCAATATAATTTTTTCTTCTATACTTCGTAGAAAATAACCAATGTTGACTCTTTATAGTCGTTGATAGATCACTGTTTGGTTTTTTTTTTTTTTTTTATGGTTGTTAGGTTTGCTGTCTGTCTGCTTGGTTGAATGGTTGCTTAGTGAAATGCTTAGTAGCTTGACATACTACTCCAGATTTGGAATATGTAAATTTATGCTGAGGTTGAAAATTTTTCGCATTGTTTGTTTGATAAACATCCTTGAATGTTAAATGGTGCGTATTTAATTTGAAATATGAATCATAAACATACAGATACAGATATTCACAAAAATTTATGACGTTTAGTTTTTGTGTTCAAAATGTATAGTAGAAAATAAATATTTTTTTAATATTTGAATGAAATGTTTTTGTTAAAGATGAATAAATCATTGAAATAATGGTTCATTTACATTCACATGAAATGTTATTTTAAATTTATTTTTATCAACTCTTTTTTGTACTACCACGACGTATGAGTTATATTTAAATTTCATAAATATAACTCATACGTACAGTGATCAACTAACAATATTAGCTCATTAACTTTTTCACTACCCTTGTACACATCTTTAAAAGAATACATAACATTTGATAATTCAAAAAAACTTTATACCTTTTGTAAATAAGTTTATTAGGATCTTGCACTTCAAACAAAAATCATCGTATGTATAAGCAGTTCAACATGGCAATATGGTCGCTATATATGTTAGTGAAGTCTAATTTTTTTAATATATCATAATCTCCGCGAAAAGGGGGTTTTGGTGTTTGTCCTAAACTAATTTAGATAGATGATTGAAATCTGGCATATAGCTTCGTTTTATGATGAGAGGAAAATCAACCAAAGGAATTTTGGCTATTCGAATATTTAAGGGGTAAAACGGGGATGAGAATTTAAAAAAAATCGATTTTTGAACGTCATTTTTGGTGGATAGGAGGGGGAGGGGGCGAAATATTCTAATTTAAGGACTCCTAACAAGAATATGCAGTCAAAATAACGATACATTCGCAAACAAAAAGTCGGTAGTGAAAGGGTTAAGGATAAGGCGTAGATTCGCTGGCACTACCAAACCTTGCAGATATTGGACAATATTTCATTAACAAATTTTTGCAATTACTTTTGTGCCCTATAGCGCCCTCTAGTGGAAATATTGGAAATTTTTTTTATAGGATATAAATTTTTCACAAACTTAAATAATTTTTTAAGAGTCATATGCATAATCACTTTTAAAATTTATCAGTGACTTTTAAAACAAATTTTTCATACAAAATTCATTTTATAAACGTTTAATAGGGTTTTCAAATTATTATGCATAAGCACTTCGATATTTAGTGCAATCATAAAGGTCAGATTTTTTTTTAATACTAAAATATTTGGCAACTCTGTAAAATATTATTCTGGTTTTTGTGATTTTTAAATAACTGAATTATCTTTTCAACACACATAAAAGAATTTGGTTGGAATTTTAACGGAATCAAAGAATTTAAAAAACTTGAAATAACTTTATTGCAAGTGCGGCCCTATGTTCCACTGGGAATTAAAGGATTAAATATATATTTAAATTCATCATAGGAAAAGTTAAATATATTTGTGAACAGAAAATATGTAAGATTAACCCAAACACTATCAAACTATTCAAAATATAGGATATTCTAAATAGTGTTGAAAATAGTGCTGAAGATTTGGTAATTTTAATAAAATCTCGGCAGCAAAAATCTAGTATCAGTTCTGATTCAATAAAATCTATAACTCTATCTAAATTATTATTTTTTCCAATAAACTTAATTTTCTTTTGTCAACTTCAGTGCAATTAACCATTAATCTCAACCTTTTTGGTAATTATAGTAACATATTGAGATTGAGAAAACAGAAGAAATTATAGAATGAAAACAGATAATGCAATTTATGAAGTTACATGTATTGGCAATTATAGGCACCCAGCAAAATCTCAGTAATGGGTGCTTATTATTAATATCTAAATAATAAGCAGTAGAACTAGGGTCTACAATCAAAAAAATAAGTTAGTAGAAAAATTAGTAAAACGTCTTGTATATCAAGTGTACTAGTTTTCAGCAATTTTTTTTGCTAAAACTCCGTTTTCAGCAAAAGTTTTAGTTATATTTTTTTAGCACTAAACTAATTTTGAAATAATGTTTACTAATTTATTTTGCTACAAAAATTGTGCTGATATCCGCATTTGTAGCGTGGACGACTCCAAAGAAAATGATAAAAAAGAAAAACAACTCTACACAATTTCTATATTTAAATTTTCAGCAAATAAATTAATTAAAGTAAAATTTCACTTTTTTCAGTCTACCAATATTCAGCAAGAAGTTTAGTGAGTTAAGCAAGGATTTTTTTCATTTGCAATCGACTAAGTGTTAGCAAAACTTTAGCTGAAGATTACTATTTTGTTGGTCGCTGATTTTCAGCAAACCTTTTGCTGAAATTACCAACTTTTTTGCAAGCACGCTCCACGCAGCCCTAGGAATCGAGATATATCGATTTGACCTTTGGTGGTCTTTTTTTTGACATAACTCGAGAACCACTAGTCCGATTTTGCTTAAAAATTACAATTTCTTTAATCTGTTCATATAACGTTTTTCTATATACTCAACAGTTTTGCCGGTAAAAATAAATGTATGAAGAAAAAAATATTTTTTGCCTAAAATATTAAAAAAAAGTAATAAACAAAAGGTTATTGATTTTTATGGTAGCGGTAACAAACATTTATTTTTACCGGCAAATATTCAAATATCAATAATTTTATAAGTAACGTTTTCATTAATAAATATGAAAAGAAAAGACTAATGGTTAACGGTGGTATCTAAATTTGGTTATCAGACATCTTAATTTGGTTAACAAAAAAAAAATGATGGTCATGCAACTTCTCTTGAAGAAAACAACAACAAGAATAACCTTTCAAATAAATTAGCAAAGTACCCGAGGAAAAAAGTGTAACCTGAATAGGCATTAAAGGTTTCAAACATTTCCTGAAATGGTATCCAAATTAGCCGCAGTCAATCCGCACCATAACTAGATCTTCGTTTATTCAAGAAAGTTTTTATAATAAAAACCTGGCATGGAAAAAAAATGAAAACGATGTAAAAAACATTATATTAAATTACTACAAACATGTAAAAGATATCATGATAAAAGAAATATCGAGCAATATTTCTAACGATAGGAGATTTACTATAATCTTAGATGAATGGACAAGAATATCACAAAAGAGATATTTGAACATATATATAAATAATTCATTTCGTAACCTGGGGTTGGTTTATATATCAGGAAGATGTAATGCTGATGAAATAAGAAGAATTGTAGAAATAAGACTAGAAGAGTTTTATTTGTCTTTGGAAAATAACATTGTGGCCACCATATCTAATGAGCCAAGTGTGATGAAACGGTTTGTTTCCGACAGTGCAGTAGTAGGTGCTTTCTGAAGGAATCATGCAATTCATTTGGCAGTGCTGCGAGTAATTTATTTGAAATCAAATGTTCAACATTCTGATATTTTTACTTTGAATTCTCACTACACAGGCTGAATTTGTACTGAAATAGTGTTTTTTTTTAACAAAAATTACTTATATAGGTGGTTTTCAATAACAATTTTGTTCATAAATATTCCGGGAATCTAATTTTTTCATTCCCGTTTCCCGGGAAATAAAAAAGTCCGGGAAAACCCAAACCCTAAATATGACATATGTACAAATTTTGGACATTTTTTTTCCAAATTGGCTTTGATATATAAAATCGCTTTTCATGTTATATTTTTTTTTAAAGAAGCCTTCAAAAAATTTTAAATTTTGATTTTGATATTTACACACACTTAATTTTGAAAAATAGCGCACGGCATTTATCTTAAACTGTGTTTTCTGGTTTTCTTTCTGAAGCTTGGTTACCAAATTATAAATTTTTTATTGAAAACATCGGTTTAAGAATAGGAAAAGTTAAATCGCGAATTGTGCAAAATCTAGAGGCAATTTGAACAAACTGGTGGCCGATTCGAAATCAACACCCCTAATTACACTAAATACATTGCAATGTTATGCACCTTTTTTTGTAGAGCAGTGCTTTTTTGCCATTTTGCAACTTATTTATTTTCCAGATACACATAAAACATAGAGCGCAAAAGTATGTAAATTGGTTTTATTTGTAACTGGTTTTATTTATAACTGGTTTTATTTATAAAAGCACTGGCCATCATTAGCTCGTAGAGAAATCTCAAGTTTACAATAAATAACTTGCAGTTGGTCGAAAAGACAAAACCAAATATAAACCAAAATAAAAAAATGATTATAGAAAACTGTCATTTTCTATTTGTAAAATTTTGGAATTCAAAACTTTTAAATAAATTTCGGTAATTACCGCAGTATTAAAAATTAATAAAAGTGATTGTGCTTGAAACTGCAAAAGTTCGGTTGCAACTGGGAATCTGTTTACTGTGTGCAGTTAAAAAAAATGGCCATTTGTAAGTGACATGTTGAAAAAGGGACAGTATTTCAGAAATTCAAAGTAGTGCTGTTAATATTTTACGATATTATCATTCGACGATGGTAACTGAGTTATTTTTAATAATGAACGATTTTTAAAATTCCGTCATCTATCTGCCATTGGCGTATCAGATTTCTAAATATTCTTAGGTTCAGAGCTTTGAAGAATTAATTCCTTAATTCAATTTTTCAATTCTGAATTAAAAATTCGATGAATTAATTCACTAAGCACCATATATTGAATGGAATTAATTCATATTTGCTTTCGTTCGATTTATTTTGTTACGAATTAATTCAATTGCAATAGTTCTTTTTATTAAATCAAATGAATTAATTCACCGGTGAACGCGTTCAATTTTATAAATCGAACGGAAAAAAAAGTGAATTAATTCCTTACTGAATTAATTCACCACTGAATTCATTCAATTTTATTTTCATTCAGTGAATTAAAAAAAAATAAAATTACATTCAGTGAATTAAAAAAAAAAATAATAAGTTCACTGAATTGAAAAAAAAAATAAAATAAGTTCACTGAATTGCAAAAAAAAATAAAATAAGTTCACTGAATTCAAAGCCTGTTTTCTGCCGTTCAGTAGAAGAAAACAATAATGTACAAATAAAATTTTTAAATAAGCAATTTTACAGCGTGTGCTAGTAACAAATTAGAAACCGGATGCCGTTTATCAACCTACATGATTCAAAAATAAAGCCTTTTACTATTAAAAATAAAAACTTTACAGATATAGATATATTTGGAAAAAAAATATAACTATTAATTTTTCAAACCAGTTATATAGTTATATTTTTTTCCAAATTTATCTATATCTGTAAAGTTTTTATTTTTAATAGTAAAAGGCTTTATTTTTGAATCATGTAGGTTGATAAACAGCATCCGGTTTCTAATTTGTTACTAGCACACGCTGTAAAATTACTTATTTAAAAATTTTATTTGTACGTTATTGTTTTCTTCTACTGAACGGCAGAAAACAGGCTTTGAATTCAGTGAACTTATTTTATTTTTTTTCAATTCAGTGAACTTATTTTATTTTTTTTTTTTTTTTTAATTCACTGAATGAAAATGAAATTGAATGAATTCAGTGGTGAATTAATTCCGTAAGGAATTCCGTAAGGAATTAATTCACTTTTTTTCCGTTCGGTTTATAAAATTGAACGCGTTCACCGGTGAATTAATTCATTTGATTTAACAAAAAGAACTATTGCAATTGAATTAATTCTTTGAATTTGTTGTTTGATGAACGCATTCAGTTGAATAAATTCAGTGAATGACTTAAGAAAAGGAATTCATTCAATTCTACAGAAAATTGAATTCGATTGGTAGTGAATTCATTCAAAAAGGAATTAATTCTTCAAAGCTCTGCTTAGGTTGCAGCAAACCGAAAATTTTGTTTTTCGTAATCGAATGCATAGCTGAGTCAGCAATACTGTTTTTGGAAAGTTCCCAGGGTGTAGCATATAAGACAATATCATGTTCACACTTTTGCTTTTTATTAATTTAAAAATATTTTCTTATTATCAATTAATATTTGTAATGTTTAATAAGAAATCCTTAATTACTTGTCAATGTCTTTGTTAGATTACAAAATGCCTATAATTTATATATTTACAATACATGTGGTAACTTAAATTACGTACCCAAGAACAACTAATTAACAAACACCTACAACATAAAGTATAAATTATTAACGCACAGAAATAGTAAAAGCTCCTAGCAACGTACACTTCAGAATGCGGATGTTTTCGTTCCTGTGGAACATCTAACCACTCAGCGCGCACTAAAATCATATATGTTTGCATATGTTTTCAAAAGATTTTATAACTTTATTTCATTTGACAAATTTTGAGATTAAAAATAAATACAAAAATATTTTTTTTATTGCCAATAATGTTGTAAATATTTTACGATGAAAACCGAGCTATTTTTAAATTAAAATCTATTTAAATTTTTACCCTTCAATTCATAAATGCTTTGTAAAGTTATATCAAGTTTACAAAACGTCATTTTCATACAAAATTTCCTCAATAAACCTCCTATAATTTTATAAAGCGTTTATGAATTTAGGGGTTAAATTATAAAACTGACCTTAATGCTTCTAAAGAAATTGGTCAGACATAAAAAACCTTTAAAAAAAATCATATTGAGCCCCGTTTTTTACATTCCTAATATTGCCGATTATGAAATTGTGAATACACTTTTTACTTTGGAATATTCCGTTAAAAAAAAAAAAAAAATTTTGATATTATAGGGATAGCATTCTGATGATAAGTTTACCGAGAATCATATCATTAACGATACGTATTATACAAAATAAATATGCTGTTAAGGTTTCGAAATTAGGCAGCGCGATAATAATAATCTAGATATTTCATATTTTAATAATAACGATGTCGTTATTTTTTGTAAATAACAATAAGTTTTTCTACAGATAGCGATGAAATGTAATTTTATATTGGAATATCCCATTTTTATACCTTACACCTCTCTTTCTAAAGGGGTATAGGTTATGTTTTGGGATTTCCCGGAATTCAAATTTTCAAGGAAATGGGATTGAAAATATGGGTAGGAAATTTTCTATTTCATAAAAATCGAAAAATATGAATTAAGATTTTTTGTATGAAAAATAACAAATAACAAATAAAAAATAAAAACTCAGAAACATATTTTTAACAATTTTAGCACTAAATTACCTGCTATCGGTGATGTTGAAAAAAAAACATCCTCTTTCTTTTTACATGAACAAACAATAAGATTTGGGAATGGGAAGCTAATTTTTATATTAGGGAAATTTGCTTTACTGTAAATGTTAGATTAAAAAATATCTAAAATCTAAAAAGTGTTATTTGAAAATCTTCTATATTTTTAATTATTGGTTTATGGAAGTTAAGCAAACAAATATTCAGTATATGTTAGAAAAAAAACTACTGAAAACTACTACTACTTTCAGAAAGTACACACGCACTCACAATATTCTTCCTTAAATTCTATCGAATATGTTCATTAAAACAATTGAAAATAATTAAAAAGAAAAGACTACCCACTTTTCGTAAAAACAATTGTATTTTGTCGTTTATTTTGAATTGTTAAATAATTAACTGACAAAATCTGTAAAAATAATAGATTTCTGGTTTATTTTAAAATTAGTTGTATTAAAATAACTGATTGCTTTTTACAAAAAATTTTATTGAATATTTTAACTTCTACCGAAAGTCCGTATTTTGTGTATTTTGTTTATTGAATGACTGATAGAAAAAGTTAAAAATATATTTCTTTGCAATTTAACTACTTATTCAATTGAAAAAACTTGACTGATTTACTTTTAAACAACTGTTTAACTTTTACGGTAAAGAAATTGTGAGTGCACGAAGGTGGTAAATATATATCTACTCAAATATTTCCTTAAATTAGAATTTCAGGAGAACCAACCGAATTGTACATTGTACTGATAACAGACTCAACTAATGATTGGTATAGATAAACGAATTTTATACCGTATTTGTTTCCCTAACAACACATATAAATTAAAACTTAGCCATTAAGATTTATAAGTGTATATGGTGCAGTGGGTAGATAGGTAGACTATGTAGTATGATGGATTTCCGAGTTCGAATCCCGGAAAAGACAAAATTTTAGATTTTTTTCTTTTTAATTAAAATAAAATATTCATATTCATAGAGCAAATAGGCTAAAGAAAATTAAAAGTAGTTGTAGTACAATGGGAAAGAGTGCGAACAACGAATTTGAATGCCCGGTTAAAAAAAAATTTAATTTCAATAAAATTTTGTGGAACATAATAATATCTATATGGAATAAAATATAATAAAATAAAGTGTGGTTTTTAAGCCCGATAGAATTTACCAAAGGGTTAATTGGCAAACGAACTGTCATACTGCGCTCACTTTTTGACATTTGTGATCAGTATACTCTGGTAAATCGGCATGAATAGATTTGCGCTTGAACAACGCTACCAAATTATCCAGATTTACTTTGAAAGTCCGTCATCAATTCGCGAAATTTATAGACGCAAAGTTGTGTTCAGCGATGAGGCTCATATTTGGCGTAACGGGATTGTTAATAAACAAAATTGCCATATATGCACTGATAGAATTTTGTGCATAGTATTAATAAATTTGTTCATTAATCCAATGATTTTTTTTCATTGAAAAGTCCCCAAAGAACGCGTTCATTAAATCAATGAAACTTATTCATTAAATGAAAACTAATTGAAAAAAAAATATTTTTTTGCGTTTTTTTATTTATTATTTATTTTTATTTGTACATATACATATTTCTTTTTTGTTTTTATAACGTTTTTGACATCTCCCTGAACTCGACCTGAACCCGCAATCTCCAGAATGTAAACATTACTGCGTTACCGATTGATCTAAATAGCCAAAAGAAAATGATGTCATTACTTGGACCTTTATATTTAAATAATTTCATTTTGCAACCCTAGCGTTCATTACTGGAACATATATCTATTTGAGTAATTATCAAATTCAAAACCCTTATAAAAATTATAGCATATCTTACGGGTTAGTTTAAAATATATAATGAAAAAATTCATTAAATTAATGAATTTTTCATTAATTCAATGAAAATGTTTTATTAAATCAATGAATTCAGATTAATGAAATCGATTCATTAATAGTATGTACGAAAATTCTATCAGTGTGGAGTGAAACCAATCACAACAGACCTACAGAGTCCATTAAATCCAGAAAGATGCACCGTTTGGTTCGATTTTCACGCTGGTGGCATCATTGGACCTTATTTTTTCTAAAATGAAGCCTGAGCTCGCATTACGGTCAATGAAGATCGTTACCACACTACTCAGCAGAAGTTCGGAAGCGGTAAAATTGAGTAAAAATGATTAGTGCTTCTTTTCTGCTTCGTTTACAGCTTCTGAGAATTTATACCTTGCAGTAGTGTGTTAAAAAAGGCAATAGAGTTATGTTAACCACACTTTATCGCTCTAACAAAGCACGAAAGAATGACAATGATAACCGAATTTACTAGCTAAAAGCTGGGATTTCATGCCATTATTTGGAGCTATGATAGAAGCGCATATCGGATATCGAAACAAGTGCTTTCACGCGAGCTATCTCGAACAAAAATTATGCCTTATATCAGCAATTATGCAAGCGCTACACTATTTTCTTTCCCTGGCGAACCTGCTTCCAAGCAAGCAGTATTTTTTGCTGGGTATGGTCAATGATTTTTTGTATGGAAATATGGATGATGTTGATCCGGTTGAGATGTGTTTTAAATAGGATGGCGCTACGTGCTATACGGCGACCGCAAACATCGACTTATGGAAATCACAATTTGGCGATGAGTTGATTTCGAGAAATGGACCTCCAAGGTATCGCGATTTGACACATCTCCATTATTTTCTATAGGGCCACATGATAAACCAGCAACAGTTGATGTCTTGGAGGCCAAGTTTGTTAGTGTTATTCAACACATATGGCTAGCAATGCTCGAAAAAGTGGCCCAAAATTGGACGTCCAGAATGCACTTCATTAAGAACAGCCTCGGAAACCATATACCCAAAATTATTTTGAAAAAAAAATTTTTTAGAAAAGATATCATTCAGCCTCTAGTTCGACGTTTTTATTTTTCATTTATTTAAATAAAAACCGTGCATATTAGTTTTTCAAAATTTTGTTTTTTGCAATCAGGATAGACAGCTGTTTCGGAGGGCGTTACTCCCCCTCATCAGTATCCGCGCAAGATCATAACCATAAAAGATTATGAATAAAGTTAGTTTGATTACTTATGTGCAAAACATCAGAATTTATACCGATCCACACTTTTTAAATAAACAAGAATTCTGTATTCTCCAATGTTTAGAAAGTAACCAAAAAATTTAAAAAAATTATATCAAACTAATACGATGTGTAAGTAGGCCAACAATACCAGCCAATGCATACACTTTGTTTATGTCTCCCTATCCGTATATATCAGTCCGCTACTAGAAGTATTATCTGTATATATAATACGTGGAATTGCACATATTTTATGCAATTAACGACACGTAGTAGTAACACAAAATGTACGGTGTACGGTCATACATGGAACTTGAATAAGGGTTTCGTTTTAAGTTCTTTCTTTTATACTAGCAAAGAAAATATGTGTTAGATAGAACCGTTTGCACAACCTATTCTTGCTCTTGGTACCATTTGCACTTTTAGTTGTAAAATCGATGATTATACCTTATACGCCTCTGTGGTATAGGGTACGAATATATATTTTTTTTCATAGAAGCCAAACTCAGCAAATTCTTCCAATTAATTCTTGGAACAGTTCTAGCGTGGGAGTTTTCGAAAACAAAAAATAAAGTAGGCCTAAAAGGAGTTTTTCTATACCCGATTAAAAAAAATTGATATGGGGCTTAATATAGTCATATGTAATTTAACATATGTATTTATACAATTTTATCCGAGAAATGGGCCCATGTAATTACATAAGTTTGCATCAATTCAGTTACCATTTTATAATATCAGATATAAACGTATCAGAATAATGGCGCGTTCCGATCTGATCAGATATTATATTGTGGTATAATATCCGGTTTATGAACTACAAATTTCACTGAAATCCTGAATATTTGCAGAAATAATTACTTGAGATTAATTGAGGGTTTTGTCAGAGTTAAGTCAATTGCGAAAAGTTTATGGTTTTTTAGGTCTAACGTTAAACTTCATGAAAACTACTACTTTTTGGGAAAAGAACATTTTACAGGAAAGCACAAACACCTGTTGCTTAGAATTGTGTGTATACATTTTCTAACAAACTTTAAAAGCTTGTGTTATAAAAAAATTATAGATAACACTTTCCATTGAAAATTTTATTTTTAACAGTCTCTGGAAAAATTACCTCTCGACGAAAATCTTGGAATATATTTTTAAGTCTACTTAAATTTTTTTGCTTAAAGTCCTAAGATATGAATTCATACAAAATAAGATAAAAATTTGTCTATTGTTTTATCTAATATATAATTATATTCAATAGACGATTGACAAATTTTCAAGTGTGACTGAATTGGATGATACATATTATATTTATATTTTTTTATCCAAATATTTTTATCCAAAACAAAATTGTGTTTATTTTAAATACGACATCATATAAAAATATATATTATTTTGGATTATGTACTAAATATTTATATATAACGTCATATATAATTTTGTAAATGTAAATGTAATATACAATTACATATTGATCGATATGTAGTAAGATGCAATTAAATGTTACATCATATTATATATATGAAATATTATATTATTATAAACAAACGTTTTTACTCGGGTACACAAAAAAATTGATTTTCTCAATAAAAATATTTTTATATTCAAACAGATACAAAAACAAATTTTTTCTTGCAACCGGATTTGAACTCGGAACCTTCTGCTTACAATCCTCTTTTAACGCGGGTTCATTCTTTTTAATAAAATCACTTCAATATCAGTGAATTGATTTTTGCACCGCTGGAAATTTCTAACTAGGTTGTACTGGAGAACCACTGATTACAAACGTTCGCATAGCACTCTAAGCCCATTCTTTGCCAGTGTCTTTTTTTTATAAACAACCGAAATTTTTGTATAACAAATGCTGGCGAAACGCATTTGGAAGCGCTGGCAAAGCGTCAGAAATGAGTATTTTGTCAGCCATTAATTTTTAACACAGCGGTTATCCCATGTTATGCTAGTGCTTGATTTTTTGTAACACTGGCAATTTCTGAATATGAATTCTTCTTATTTTTGCTAAAAAATTACAAAAATGTTTGATAACACTGTGAGACAAATGGTAGGGGTCAGTGATCGGGAAGGGTTCAAACTACCGGGGAAAGTTATATCGGTAAAAAAGAAGTTATACGCGTCCCGGCGTTTCGCTGGGTCACCCCTAGGAATCGAGATATTTCGATTTGACCTTTGGTGGTTTTTTTTTATCATAACTCGAGAACCACTAGTCCGAGTTTGCTCAAACAATTTTAAAAAAATTAAAAATTACAATTCCTTAATCTGTTCATATAACGTTTTTCTTTATACTCAACAGTTTTGCCGGTAAAAATAAATGTATGAAGAAAAAAATATTTTTTGCCTAAAATATTAAAAAAAAGTAATAAACAAAAGGTTATTGATTTTTATGGTAGCAGTAACAAACATTTATTTTTACCGGCAAAACTGTTGAGTATATAGAAAAACGTTATATGAAGAAATTAAAGGAATTGTAATTTTTAATTTTTTTAAAATTGTTTGAGCAAAATCGGACTAGTGGTTCTCGAGTTATGTCAAAAAAAAGATATATCTCGATTCCTAGAGCTGACCCAGCGAAACTCCGGGACACGTATAACTTGTTTTTGATCGATATAACATTTCCCGTTGGTTTCATCGCATCCCGATTTTGACTGTCGCATAGTGTAATTTATGACTGCAATAGCACGGAATATATAAGTTTTTTATACCCTACACCACTATGTGGTCAGGGTATTATAAGTTTGTGCTGATGTTTGTAACACCAAAAAATATTGGTCGTAGACCCACCTTACAGTGTACCGATCGGTTCAGAATTTTTTTTTATTTCGATTTAATGATGTCCGTCTGTCCGTCCGTCCGTCCGTCTGTCTGTCCATTCAATCTTGTGCGTACTATACAGGTCGCAAATATTAAGATATTTTTATGAAATTTAGTACGCAGACCTATGCTGGCCCAAGAACGAACAAGTTTGGTTTTAGTGAACATCGGTCCATGTTTAGACCTAGTGCCCATATAAGGGTCCTACCAAAATTATACTGTTTATACGCTGCAGGTCGTAAATATTAATATATTTTGATGAAGTTTGGTACATAGACCTATGTTGGCCGAAGGACGAAGCCTATTGATTTTGGTGAACATCGGTCCATGTTTAGAACTAGTGCCCATATAAGGGTCCCCCCAAAATTGGCTTGGTTACAAACTGCAGGTCGCAAATATTAAGATATTTTAATGAAATTTGGTGCGCTGACTCACATTATAGAAAATTTTGACACGAGCCCCATTTTAACCCATTCGAATTTCGGATCCAAACATTAGTTGGCTTTTACCCAGACTGGTGTAGGGTATTGTATAGTCGGCATGCCCGACTTTAACCTTTTTACTCGTTTTATTATAAACGTATAAAAATATATTAAATAAATTGCTTTACCATATTCCTAAGGAGCGTAGTGACGGTATGCATATGATACATATACAAATAGATGTCGTTAAACTGAATTTAATTAACTGGTTTTATAGATATATAGACCTAAGGTATTTTGAATATTAAAGTTAATATGGACACATTTTAAACCTTTGAAAATTCTAATGAAAAAGTAACAAATGCATGTATTTAGTAAATGCAAACATCACATCACGCCTGTCTGAAGTCTGTTTACCTTACCATTGTTTAATGCATGAGAATTCTTTGATTTTTTTTTAAAGTACTGTATCAAATATGATGCACAATATTAGTTCCCGTAATATTCTGAATTTACAAAACAAAAAATGTGTTATCGAATTAAATTAATATGTATAGAAAATGGTTTATAAGATTTTATATTAAATTTCTTTAAAGTCGTTTAAATTCCGTTTATTTTAGTTTCATCAGAACTTATTTGTTATGATGATAAAACATTTGTTGTCTAATAACTTCAACCACAACTGTTGTTGCAGTCAAGGCAGCTGTATTCTACTAAACCAGAAGTGGCAAGATATTTTGTCAAGACATATCTTTCAAAATAAACTAATTTTAAAATAATTTTTACTCTGAAATCTCTTTTTAAAAGTAAAAACTTATTAAATTTAAAAGTGACTTATTAAAGAAATTTTTCCTAGAAAATTCATTTTATAAGCGTGTTATACGGTTTTAAAATTTTTTTAATTTTATGACTTTTTAATTTAATTTTTTTTGCAGATTATTTTTCTCTTTTGTAAAATTTTAAGAAAATATTTTATTTCTTCGGTTTTATTACATCTATCCTCATTAGGGTTTGGGATTTCCCGGACTTTTTTATTTCCCGGGAAACGGGAATGAAAAAATTTGATTCCCGGGATTCCCGGGAATCCCGGGAAATGTTTTTGAACAAAATTGTTAATGAAAACCACCTATATAAATAATTTTTGTTAAAAAAAAACACTATTTCAGTACAAATGCAGTCTGTGTAGTGAGAATTCAAAGTAAAAAATATCAGAATGTTGAACATTTGATTTCACATAAATTAATCGCAGCACTGCCAAATGAATTGCATGATTCCAGCAGAAAGCACCTACTACTGGACTGTCGGAAACAAACCGTTTCATCACACTTGGCCCATTGGATATGGTGGCCACAATGTTATTTTCCAAAGACAATTAAAACTCTTCTAGTCTTATTTCTACAATTCTTCTTATTTCATCAGCATTACATCTTCCTGATATATAAACCAACCCCAGGTTATAAAATGAATTATTTACGTTTATACTTATGTTCAAATATCTCTTTTCTGATATTCTTGTCCATTCATCTAAGATGATAGTAAATCTCCTACTGTTAGAAATATTAGTCAATATTTCTTTTATCATGATATCTTTTACATGATTGTAGTAATTTAATATAATGTTCTTTACATCGGTTTCTTTTTTTGCAATGCCAGGTTTTTATTATAAAAACTTTCTCGAATAAACGAAGATCTAGTTATGGTGCGGATTGACATTCCGACGACTGCGGCTAATTTGGATACCATTTTAGGAAATGTTTGCTCTACTATAAAATCTTTAATGCCTATTCAGCTTACACTTTTTTCTTCGGGTACTTTGCTAATTTTAGCTTGTTGTTGTTTTCTTCAAGAAAAGTTGCATGACCATCAATTTTTTTTTTTTTTTTTTGTGGACCAAATTTAGATGTCGGTTAACCAAATTTAGATACCACCGTTAACCATTAGTATTTTCTTTTCACATTTATTAATGAAAACGTTACTTATAAAATTATTGACCCTTAATATAAAGGAGTATTTTAAATTTAGAGTCGACTTTATTTTTAATCAAACGGTTTTGTTCATTTTGTGTATGAAAACCTTACAAAAATATTTTGTTTGGTTGAAAATAAATTAACCAACCAGAATGCTCCAAAAATAAACCAAGTCAAGGTATACTGCCACCCAATATTTTAACTAAAGGCGACTTTACCTAAATTATACATTTGAAAAATTTAGATAGTAAGGGCGATTATTTGTAAAAAACAAAGCTTTTTTTTCATATTTCTTTTAAACATTTTACCAAGTTTTTAGGCTTTACTACTTAAATTTTGAATAAGTTATGCGAAAAATCTTTATTAGTTGAAATGCTCCTAATTACTTGGCAAAGATTTTATTTGTGAAATGAAATTTTTGTTTTGGTATTTAAAATGTTTTTTATGACTAAAATTAAAAAATCCTATTCGAAACAAAAACAATTTAAAAAATTTAATATTTTTAAAATTTCCCGTTTTCCCGGGAAAAATATATTATTTTCCCGGGAATTCCCGGCAAACTTTTCCCGGGATTTCCCGGGAATTCCCGCCCGGGATTTCCCGAACCCCAAACCCTAATCCTCATACACCAAGAAAACCGTTTCTGGTGCCGCCACTAAATTTGTTGCCAATTTGTTGCAGTTAGGGTAACTTTATTTATATTAAATTATACACACAGAAAAAAGATTCGTAGTTCCAACCGAATTTTTCGCCAACCGAATTTTTGTAGTTCCAGGTACAATCACCCAGATAGAAAAATACGAACGGCACAGTACTGGTTCAGCGTTGGAGACAGTAGTGCATGTACTGGAGATGTGTCGGATTTTTTACGTTTCCAGTACTGGTACGGTGTCGAAATGATAACACCAATATACGCTTGGCCGTAAGTATTTGCCCACGTTGGCCTAGTGTTGGATTTTGTTACTTTCTGGTGTTCTCACAGTACTATAAATTAAAAATATTCAGTAACTTGCCAGTACTTTAAATACAAAAAATCAGTGTATAGCCAGTACTATAAAAACAATTAAAAATCTGGTGGTGAATCACCCTAAATTTTAATAAAATAATAAAAAATATATATTTTTGTTTCAAATTAATTTTGTTGTTTTTTATTGTGTAATAAAATATTAAATAATTGCAAAACTAGAAAATAAAAAGTTTTTCAACAATTATTTTAATTTTTGCATTAAAAAATACAAAAATTGTTTTTTTCGGACTTTCTCTATTTTCATATATTTTTTGAAACAACAAATAAAAATCTAATATGACAATATAATATTAGAATTTGGACTTGAATTGGAAGAATATTCTAACTAAATATATGATAAAAATTTTTTCTTAAATTTTCTGGTTTCTCGCTATTTTATATAAAATATAATGAAAAAAGTAATATTGAATTTCTTCATGACTGAATTCGGTATTAAAAATTAGGGTAAAAGAAGTGTCAGAAAGAAAAATATTGTTAAAATAGCAGAAAACAGTGGCAAAGCACATTTTAAGTAGTACTGGCATAATAAAAAAAAATAGTGCTCTCCCAGTACTATTTTTTTCTACCGTGGGCAATTTCCAGCTGGGCACTTTTATTTATTTTTAATACCATTGTAACTACCGAAATTTATTTACAATTTTTAAATTTTTGTTGTGTTAATAGATTACTTTAATGTTTGTGGATTATAAATTCTATAAATAGAAAAACACGTTCCAAAAAATTTATTTAAAAATTAAAATTTTTTTTATGTCGCTAACTGGGATCGAACCCTCGACCCTGCGCTTGTCAGCCCATTGCTTTCCTAAGCTAAGCTACACTCACAATATATTTTCCATAACCGATTGAGGTTTATTTAAAAAGTAATAGGTAAAGTTTGTTTTCAATTGAAGAATCCATTAAAATACATTGAAACTTATTGTTTAACTTTTTTTGTCAACCAATAAAAAACAAACCAGAAAAAATATGTATCGTCTGTAGGAGTTGTTATTTTCAGTCAAATATTCTATTTTTAGATTTCTATTTTTTGAAAAAATTATTTAAATAATTTCGTTGTTTTCTGTTTTAAAACAAAAAATTCAAATATTTTCGGTTTTCTTTTTTGTTAAAATAGTTTGTTTATATACAAAATTATTTCAATTCAAATTACAAGAAATTCTTTACTCATACACACAAACATAGCCAATAAAAATATGAACGTGTCTGTTGTGTATGGTGTAGTGTTTTGAAAATCGAAACAACAAAATAAACTTTCAAATATGAAAAAACAAACCACAAAAACGTTTTTTTTACGTTTTGTTAGTTAAAAAATTGATGATTGTTTTAATAGACTTTTAAATTATTTTTATTTCTTTTCTGGATTGTTTAAACAATGTTTGAAAATAAATAGCAAAATGGTTTGAATATAATGAAAAATCAGTAGTCCTTTTTTTAATAGTGTTTTCAATTAATTTAATATGTATTTTAGGTTGTTTTTAAGGATAAAATATTGTGAGTGTATATTTAAATTTTTTTAGTCAAATTTCAAATTTGAATTTCTTCAGGTTTGAATATTTTATCTATAAATAAAATTATATCAACAACAGAAAAGCAGTTGTGTCTTTTAATTTGAATAAAAAAAAAATTTTTTTAAAATTTAAATCGCGTTAAAGCTACTAAAGTTAAAAAAAATTTAAATTGATTGGAAAAACTAATACTTTGGATAGAGTGATCGATTTTATTGAAACACAACTGATACTAGATTTCTGCTGCCGATATTTTATTCAATTGGCTAAATCTTCGATAAATTGGTGGTTGTTATTATTGAAGGTAATGTGGAAGTTAGTTTTTTTTTCAATATTGGTTAGAAAAGCCAATTTTCTGTTACATTAGTGTTTTGGTTCATCATATATATTTTATGTTCACAAATAAATATAACTTTCCTGATGATGAATTTTAAATAACTGCAATTAAAATTATTGAATGATGAAAATATTTCGTTGGTTCCGTTAGAATTCCAACCAATTTATTTTCTGTGTTTATTCTTCACATGTAGTCGAGAACTAGGTATTGACAAAAAAAAAATGCTCCACAAAAGGTGAGTATCATCATTTTTAAATCATCTGTAGACTAATTTAAAAGTTATGACCATTCAATGTTTTGCGTTTAAAAAAATTGGGGGGCATTGGGAAACTCTTGAAAAAACAACTTTTAAAATAAATATTTGACAAAACAAAAAACAAAAAATACAGCAAGGTACGTTGGTTTTCATTAAAAAAAAATATTCTTAAAAAAATCGCACGACGAAATCAAAAGTTATGGCAATTTCAATTTCTTTATTTAAACAAATTTGGCACCCATGGGGAAATCGAAAAATGACAACTGAAAAAAAATAATACTTCACTAAAAGTACGCATGGACTTAAAAGAAATCTATTTTTAGTTAAATAAATATAATTAAAAATTTTTTTAGACCGAAAATATGCTTTTTTGATGAAAACTGCATAAAAGAGTCGTCCTTATCTCAAATAAAACTAATTATACTTAGCTATATTGTTATACACATTCTCTATTCTTAATTAAAAGTAACTTTTCTGATGATGGATTTTAAGTAACTGCATTTAAAATTACTACATAACTAAAAAATTTCATTAGTTCCGATACAATTCCAACCAATTTACTTTCTGCCTGTGTTAGTACATCATAAATTTCCTTAATATTCTCGAATTAACTGATTTCTTATTGGTTCAATATCAGTACATTCAATACGATAAAATACAGTCTCGTTTTTGTATGTGTTCATACTTTTTTTTATTCTCATAAAAGTTTGTAACATGTTCATTACCATCTTCATATGAATGTGTTGAATTTTAAACAATCAACACAAATTGCGTCGAGAAAACCAGTCTTATTGAGGGTAATACGACAAAACATTTATACAGGCAAATATCAAGCATTTGGTATGACTACTGCTACCGACTGTGATAGATTTTAATTAAGACTAAACAAAAAAGGAAACGAAGTGTGAAGTAAACTGAATAAATTCACAAGTTTACGGTGAAACCAAATATGCTGAGAAAATTGAGCTCTATAATTGAATTATGTATAGCAAGCAATATTGGCTTAAAAAAGAAAGTTTAGAATTTAGAAGAAGTTAAATAAATACCTACCTTTTGAATACCAACCCAGCCAGCAATTTCGGAGCGCTCATAAATAAGATTCTTAAATGGCTCACAGAAATGATTATTGTTTTTTTGAAAACACTCTTTTTTTGGTAAAAAAATATGAACCCTCAGAAAACAATCCAAAAAGTTGTCTCTACAATCAAAAAAGATGTCTCAAAATGAGGGTTCATTTCTCAAAAAAGATTACAAAATTATTTAAATTTATGAGGAAAATTTCGATTTTATACGTTCTTTTTTCTGAGTCATTTCTGAGTACACACGGGGCTCTTTTGGACGGGCCACTTTCATAGGAAAAAGTGGAAAAATGTTTATGTTTTTGGAGCTCATTTGTGAGTCATTAATGATCATCTTTGTTTGCTGGGAACCCATTTTATTCCAATTTATTTCAAATACGAGCACATGTGTTCCATATATGTATGAGTATCTCGTCGCTGCGCCTCGAAAATTAGCTATGTGCCATTTTCCAATAGTTTTTTTTTGTCATTGCATTCATAAGCCTAATTGGTCGTGCATTTACTGACCAAAGCGTTTCCCGATACCTGTAAAGGCTCAGAAGTTAGCAAACATCTCAGATTAGTTTTAATAGATTAGAGAATAATACTGTTTTAGATTTTAGTTATTCAAAACATGTGTTTAAACTTTATTTAAATAATTTGTTTTAATTTTTTAATTGTATTTTTAGCGAGTAGTCTGTAAGGATCATTGTTATCCATAGACTTTATAAAAATAAAGAAATGAAATGTAATCAAATGAAAAATAGCAATGTGTTACCTATAGTAAAAATTTTTGAAAAACAGAGTTTAGAAAATAAAAAGAGTGCAATCCTCTTAGTCGGTGAGCAAAAATATATAAAATGTGGCTGTTAATAGGAAAGTGAATTTTTTTCGCGCCGTTTTAATGATAAAATAATATAATCTTTAATGTTGCTACTTATAGACTTCGTCATATTTATTATAACGAATTTATCAATTCGTATTTTGTTTTCCTTAAAATTAGCCCGTTTTCTGCTTAGAGGTGCCAGCTATTAACAAAAGGAGAGAGAAGTACTCAGCCAATGCTATATGACTACTACAGTTTAGGATTGTCCAAAAGTTTGATATTTTTTAATTTGGAAAATTTACTCAGTCTAATCTGCGTGTTGATATTTTATTAATATACACAAAAAATAAAAAGTAAAAACCAGAGTAAAAATACTTTTTACATACCTAACCATTTATGGTTTTATAGAATTATATACCGTTGAATATTGCTATATGCAATATAACGTACAACTCCATGTGATAGAAATAAATCTCATAGAAATAAATCTGTAAAAAAAGCAGAAAAAGTTACTAAAAATTAGTTAAAAATGATGCAGCAGAAAAAACTTCTGAAATTAGCAAATTTTTTTTGCTAAATATTAGTAAGAGCAAATTTAAAATTGTTAAATTTACATAATTTTGGTTATATTTAAGTTAACATTTAGTTTGTGGGCGCTGTGGCGTTGGAATGTTACACATAAGGTTTCGGGTTCGAACCCCAACCAAGGCAACACCAATTTATGAAAAATAATAATATGTTTGAGTTTTTCTATCGCCCATACATATCGCAGCGTCCTCCTTCGGTGTTCCCATAGCACTTAACCCCACCGAGGTAAAATAATATAACAGGACTATGAACTAAACAGCTTCAACAAAGTTCGCCAATTCACCATCAGATGGCACGCAACAACTGTTCTAAAATTGAACATCTCGCGCAATTACAGTGTTGCCATATTTGAAGCCCTTTATTATTCACCACCTTTCGAAAGCAAGCAACACGGTAATTAATAGGAAGAATTTCCTGAGTGTTGCTTCCCTTAAAAAAAAAAAAGAAAAAGCAAATTGTACCGTAAAATCTGCAGAAAGTTTTGCTAAATATTAGTAGACTAAAAATAGCAAAAATAAACTGTTATATATACAAAACTTTTGTTATTTTTAAGCTAAATTTAGTTGAGTGCAAACAGCAGTCTATTCTGCTAAAATCAGCAGACATATTGGACTAAAAATTTCACACTCCTGCTTTCAAGAGGCTCAATTGTTATTTGAATTGAAAAAAATAAATCGAAAAAAACATCTAAAATTTTTATGATTTTTTAGTCTACTAATTATTTAGCAAAGTTTTTGCTGATTTTAGCGGGTCAATTTGCTATTTTCCATTAACAAAAATTTAACTCAAATATAACTAAAATTCTGTATATATTATTAATATATAGCAAAAATAATTTGCTAATTTCTAATCATTTTTAACTAATTTTTAGATCTACTTCAATGAGTATATTTTATATATTTAGTTATATAAAATTACAGAATTACCAGGTCCACCATTTTTTAGATCTAATAACATATTTTTTATATAACAAAATGGATAAATATATCTTTTGATATAATTATAAAAAAAAAATTCACAATACTCGACGAGATATACATAATTGTATATGTACACCCAGAAAACAGATTCATTGTATTAACCGAATTTGTTGCCAATCGAATTGTGGCGGTTACGATAACTATCTTTAAATTTAATGCAGTAGCGGTTGTCATCATTAAACCTTCGGTTACGAAAATAAACATTTTCGGTTGTGACTACCAAATTCTACGAAGGATAGTTCTGTTAGCTACAATAAAAATTTAAAATGCCCTACACCATTTCCAATTAAAAAAAACGTTCTTTCTAATTTATATATTTTTTAATTAAAACACAGTTAAAATTTTAACCCTAAATTCATAAACGCTTTGTAAAATTGAAGGAGGTTTATTGACCAAATTTTGTATGAAAATTTCGTTTTGTAAACCTCCTATAAATTTACAAAGCGTTTATGAATTGAGGGGTTAAAATATAAATATACTAGCGGGCGCAGCCCGCTACGTTGTTAGCGTGCCTTAAAGGATAAGGGGGGGGGCCGCGCCCTCCCCCCCGGGGGGCTACGCCCCCCACAATTTTTATTAAATTCGTTTTTTTATTTAAAGCCTTCACCCAGCCACCACAAATAAATAATTCTGCACAACAATGGGTTTAAAATAAATAAATATTTGATCACTTTTTCTCATGAAAGTGGATTGTTAGTAATGAATCCATAATAAATTGCAATATACGTGTGTATGTTAAGATAATTTGGTAAAGTGCGAACTTAGGTAGATAGACCCGTAAGTAGTTTTGTTCATTTGTGTTTTGATTGAAAATAAATAACGTAAAGCAGGGTTGGAAAGCATTTTATAATATTAAAAATAGCGGGCAAAGCCCGCTACGTTGTTAGCGTGTCTTAAAGTTTTTTTTTTTAATTCCAGTTTATGTAAAGGTAGACCTGGCAATTCAAGTAAATTCACAAATTCAGTTGGAAAATTTACTGCGTCGATTTCTTCCACCGGTGCTTCGTTAAATGAAGTTTAAATATCGGAATATATAAGTTCCATTCCTTTTCTAAGGTTTTTTCTCTTTTAGAAAATTTGTTTAACTTTTTGGAGAGTAAGTTTCAATGCTACATAAGTTTCATATTCCGTGGATAGTGTTTGAACAGGTAATTCCCTCTTCCAATCCATTTGCATTCTCTATAATTTCAATTCTACTCGTTCAACGTTTATATCCATTTCATTCCACTTGTGTAGTGTTTCATTCCACTCGTTTCCTATTTAGTTCCTTAATTTTAGTGTTTCATATACACTTGTTCTTTAAGTTTTAGGTTTCTAGCTAAAGAAGCTGACGTTAAGGGGGGGGGGGGGGGGCAATTTTCCCCTTTTGAACCACCATTTTTACCACGTTCCTGTCCAAAGTCCTAGAAATGCCTTGTCGATAAGTTAGTCCATATTCCAAGGAAAACATATTATATATTACAGGTTTCTAGCCGAAGGGTTCGGTTAGGCCATCAAGGGGGAGAATTATTCCGTTTTTACCCCTCCCGGTAGGAATTTCCAAAAATTCCGTCTTAGAGGACGTCTGCGTTGGAGGAGGAACCTACTACATACATAATTTTAGGTCTCTATATCCAGCAGTTTGGCCAGGCCGTCAAGGGGGAAGTTTTTTCCCTTTTTACCCCTCCCGGTATGAATTGCCAAAAATACCATCTTAGGGGACGTCAACGTTGGAGAAGGAACCCAAATACCGAATTTAAGCTCCCTTGTTCCAGCAGTTTGGCCAGGCCGTTAAGGGGGAGACTTTTCCTGTTTTTGACCCTACCTGTAGAAATGTCCAAAAATCTCATCTTAGCGGATGTTTACAATAGAGGAGGAACTTTAATACCAAATTTCAACTTCCTACCTCCAGCGGTTTGGGGAGGCCTTTAAGCGGCACTTTTCGCTTCATTAATCCCCATTTTTGCAATGTCCCTGTCCAAAAAGCACCTTCCCGGTCAAAAAAGCCCATACTCCAAGTAACATATGTTTTACATTTCAGGTTTCTAGCCAACTTTTACTATTTGTGCCCCTCTCGGTAGGAATTTCCGAAAATCCATCGACAGGGAATTTCAGCTTCCTAGTTCCAGCAGTTTGAGCAGGCTGTCAAGGGGGACACTTTTTCTTTTTTTGTCCCTCCCGGTTGGAATTAGGCTGGAAGAGGAACCTAAGTACCGAATTTCAGCTTCCTAGTTCCAGCAGTTTGGACAGGTCGTTAAGGGGCAACTTTCCCTTTTTGAGCCCCCATTTTATAACGACCCTGTCCAAAATTCAAAAAAGTATCTTTCTAATAAGTTAGCCCTTACTCCAGGGACCCACATTTTAATCTTCAGGTTTCTAGCCGAAGGGGTTTTTACCGGCCCCCAAGGTGAGGCGAAAATTCCATCTTCGCGGCTATCTGCGATGGATGAGGAACATTCATACCAAATTTCAACTGCATTGCCTAAGCGGTTTGGGCAGGCCGTTATTGGGGACATTTTTCCCTTTCAACCACCATTTTTACTATGTTGCTGTTCCAAAATAGAAAAATTACGTTGCCGGTGAGTTAGTCCTACTCCAAGGAATACATATTTAAAATTTTAGGTTGGCCAAAAGGGATTGGGCAAGCCGTCAGGAGGAGACTTTTACCTTATTTCCCCTCCCGATAGGAATTTCAAAAATTCCGTCTAAGCGGACGCCTACACAGAAGGAGGAACTCACATACCGAGTTTCCTTTTGGGATATCCTGTAGGGAATTCCAAAAATACAAACTTAGTCGATGTCTACTACAGTGGAGGAACCTTTATACCAAATTTCAACTTCTTACCTCCAGTGGTTTGGGCAGGCACTTTTCCAATTTGTGAGACTGTTTATGTGGAGACTTTTTCCCTTTTTGCCCGTTCCGGTAGGAATTTCCAAAAATCCCGTCTTAGCGCACGTCTATGCCGAATATCAAGAAACCTTGTTTTAGTGGAGATATCCGTGGGGGAGGGAAAAAAGTAGTTTTTTTGAAATTATATATTATTTTAAATGGTACTTTTTGGAAAAACGAAATTTTTTTTAAAAAGATACTTTGTTTTTACAAAGTACTTTATTTGTACTTTTTTTGGAAAAGGTATTTTTTTTAATAAGGTGTTTTTTTTGGAAAAATGTATGTTTTTTGGAAAAAGGTACTTTTTTTGGAAAAGGTACTTCTTTTGGAAAAGGAACATTTTTTTAGAAAAAGGTACTTTTATTTGGGAAAAGGTACTTTTTTTTGGAAAAGTTACTTTTTTTTGGAAAAATGTACTTTTTTTTGAAAAAAGGTCCTTTTTTGGAAAAAGGAATATTTTTTGGAAAAAGGTACTTTTTTTGGAAAAAGGTACTTTTTTTAAAAAAGGTACTTTTTTTTGGAAAAGGTACTTTTTTTGGAAAAGGTACTTTTTTTTTGGAAAATGTTAATTTTTTTAGAAAAAGGTAAATTTTTTGGAAAAAGGTACTTTTTTTAAAAAAGGTACTTTTTTTTTGGAAAAATGTACTTTTTTTTGGAAAAAGGTACTTTTTTGGAAAAAGGAATTTTTTTTGGAAAAAGGAATTTTTTTTGGAAAAAGGTACTTTTTTTGGAAAAAGGTACTTTTTTTTGGAAAAAGGTACTTTTTTGGAAAAGGTATTTTTTTTAATAAGGTGTTTTTTTTGGAAAAATGTATGTTTTTTGGAAAAAGGTACTTTTTTGGAAAAGGTACTTCTTTTGGAAAAGGAACATTTTTTTAGAAAAAGGTACTTTTTTTTGGGAAAAGGTACATTTTTTTGGAAAAGGTACTTTTTTTGAAAAAGGTATTTTTTTGAAAAAATGTATGTTTTTTGGGAAAAGGAACATTTTTTTAGAAAAAGGGTTTTTTTTGGGAAAAGGTACTTTTTTTTGGAAAAGGTACTTTTTTTGGAAAAAGGTACTTTTTTTGGAAAAAGGTACTTTTTTTGGAAAAGGTACTTTTTTTTGGAAAAGGTACATTTTTTTTTAGAAAAAGGTACATTTTTTGGAAAAAGGTACTTTTTTTAAAAAAGGTACTTTTTTTTGGAAATAGGTACTTTTTTTGGAAAAAGGTACTTTTTTGGAAAAAGGATTTTTTTGGAAAAAGGTTCTTTTTTTGGAAACGGGTACTTTTTTTGGAAAAAGGTACTTTTTTGGAAAAAGGTACTTTTTTGGAAAAAGGTACTTTTTTTGAAAAAAGGTACTTTTTTGGAAAAAGGTACTTTTTTTGGGAAAAGGTACTTTTTTTGGAAAAAGGTACTTTTTTTGGAAAAAGGTACTTTTTTTGGAAAAAGGTACTTTTTTTGGAAATAGGTACTTTTTTTGGAAAAAGGTACTTTTTTTGGAAAAGGTACTTTTTTTTGGAAAAGGGTACTTTTTTTGGAAATAGGTGCTTTTTTTGGAAAAAGGTACTTTTTTGGAAAAAGGTACTTTTTTTGGAAAAATGAATTTTTTTTTGGAAAAAGGTACTTTTTTTGAAAAAAGGTACTTTTTTTGGAAAAAGGTACTTTTTTGGAAAAAGGTACTTTTTTTGGAAAAGGTACTTTTTTTGGAAGAAGGAATTTTTTTTGGAAAAAGGTACTTTTTTTGGAAAAAGGTACTTTTTTTGGAAAAAGGTACTTTTTTTGGAAAAAGGTACTTTTTTTGGAAAAATGAATTTTTTTTGGAAAAAGGTACTTTTTTTGGAAAAAGGTACTTTTTTTGGAAAAAGGTACTTTTTTTGGAAAAAGGTACTTTTTTTGGAAAAAGGTACTTTTTTTGGAAAAATGAATTTTTTTTGGAAAAAGGTACTTTTTTTGGAAAAAGGTACTTTTTTTTTTGGAAAAGGTACATTTTTTTAGAAAAAGGTAAATTTTTTGGAAAAAGGTACTTTTTTTAAAAAAGGTACTTTTTTTGGAAAAAGGTACTTTTTTTGGAAAAAGGTACTTTTTTTGGAAAAAGGAATTTTTTTTGGAAAAAGGTACTTTTTTTGGAAAAAGGTACTTTTTTTGGAAAAAGGTACTTCTTTTGAAAAATGGTACTTTTTTTGGAAAAAGGTACTTTTTTTGGAAAAAGGTACTTTTTTTGGAAAAAGGTACTTTTTTTGGAAAAAGGTACTTTTTTTGGAAAAAGGTACTTTTTTTTGGAAAAGGGTGCTTTTTTTGGAAAAAGGTACTTTGTTTGGAAAAAGGTACTTTTTTTGGAATAAGGTACTTTTTTTGGAAAAAGGTACTTTTTTTTGAAAAAGGTACTTTTTTTGGAAAAAGGTACTTTTTTTTGGAAAAAGGTACTTTTTTGGGAAAAAGGTACTTTTTTTTGGAAAAAGGTACTTTTTTTGGAAAAAGATACTTTTTTTGGAAAAAGGTACTTTTTTTGGAAAAAGGTACTTTTTTGGAAAAAGGTACTTTTTTTGGAAAAAGGTACTTTTTTTGGAAAAAGGTACTTTTTTTGGGAAAAGGTACTTTTTTTGGGAAAAGGTACTTTTTTGGAAAAAGGTACTTTTTTTGTCCCCTTTTTGCCCCTCCCGATAAGAATTTCCAAAAATGCAGTCTCAACGGACGTCTACACCGGTCGAGGAACCTACATACCAAATTTCAACTTCATAGCTCCAGCAGTTTGAGCAGGCCGTCAAGGGGGAGACTTTTTCCCCGTTTTGCCCGTCCCTGTAAAAATTTCCAAAACTCCCGTCTTGGTGGATGTCTACGATAGTGGAGGAACCTTTATACCAAATTTCAACTTCCTACCTCCTGCGGTTTGGGCAGGCCGTCAAGGGGGGCCTTTTTCCCCTTTTTAACCCCCATTTTTACAACGTCCCTGTCCAAAATTCTAGAAAGTACTTTCCAGAAAAGTTAGCCCCTACTCCAAGGAACACATATCTTAAATTTCAGCTTTCTAGCCAAAGGGGTTTTGGCAGGCCGTCAAGGGGGACACTTTCCCCCTTTTTGCCCGTTCCGGTAGGAATTTCCAAAAATCCCGTCTTAGTGGACGTCTACCCCGAAAGAGGAACCTACATACCAAATTTCAACTTCCTAGCTTCAGCGGTTTGGGCTGGGCGATGTTGAGTCAGTCAGTCAGTCAGTCACGTTATTCTTTTATATATAGAGATAATTTCAACACATTTAAAAAAAATCAGCTTAAAGGACTTTTACGGTTAAAGACTTTAGGGTTTGGAAAATTTTTAATATGAAAATATCTGATGTTTCAGAGTCCTTTCTAAGTATACTTTTTTTTACAAAAACACTAATCAAGATCCACAAAATACCGCAGATCAAGAGCGAATTTTTTATATATTAATATTATATTTTTATATAAAAAATTTCTTTCGGTGAAAGTCACCACAATTTGAATTTCTGTAGGAATATTTAGTTGTTACCAACCTGTGGTTCTTTCATGAGAACAGGAACTCGGAATATTGGTCTGCCATTTTAAGAAAAAAGGTTTTTAGAACCAAAGGTTTTTAAAGGGACGTCTCTAAAAAATAGATCTTATATTGTACATTTTTTGACTGAAACCTCCTTTGATGCTTTATCGATTGTACAAATTAAGCTGCAATAATCGAATTAAATAAAAGAATTCCGAGCTCTTGGGATCTTGAATTTTTATATTAAGGATCTTGAATTTTCATATTTTCTAATTACATTTCACATGCTGATGGAAAGGAAATACATATGTTGTAACATAAATAAGTATATATGAAAACGAGTATTTATTATCTTACATGAAACATGATTGTTTTCCACCTTTTTTCATTATTTATAATTGAATAGATTATGGTTAATATAAAAAATAAAACCAAAATTTTTATTTTAAACATTTTTTTATTTTTAGCCTGACAGTTTGTAATAAATTAAAGACTGAAAATATGTTGTCACTAAGCATTTATAATTTTTATGACTTATTTTAATTTTAGTAGCGGTTGGGTCTACCGATAATTGTCATAATTAAATTTTTGATATAGTAAAAGTTGAGTCCACCAATAATTGAGGATTACGAAGTTAAGAAAACTATGTAATAGGGATAAATACTGTGGTTTAACAACTGAGTTTCAATAGTTGCTACCGAATTCCAACTAATAAATTTTCTGTGTGTATCATTTGGCACTAAATTCTCCATTAGTATTGAAATTTTTAAGTTATGACCAGTAGGGAAATTTTTTTTATAAAGGAAAATGAGCACTTATTTAAATTATTTGTGATGCAAATATTACCCTACAAATACCCTATCGCGTTTAGCTCAAATTGTAGCTTATAGAAAAAGATAAGCTTAATAAATATGTATTAACTTTTTTTAAGAGCTGTGTTTAAATAAAAATGTACAACACATTTTTTGGTGGAGGATAATTCCTATCGTTGTAAAAACATAAATTTATAAAAATTTATCTAGCATTTTTAATGGACTGTACGTGAAAAATAAAATTTCACATTTTTAGTTATTTAAAATAACCGGATGACGTTTTCGTCTTCGACACTTCCTAGCAAAATTTGCTGCAGAACACATTCACAGAACCTTTTAACCCTTTAAAAACATGTTTTAGAATACTTTTTGGTATTTGTTGAAAAAAGGACTTAAATGACCCATGAAAATCGCAGATATAGGGTTAACATGTTCTATGAAAAAATTCCTCTTAAAATTCTGTTGGGAACATCCGAACTCAGAATTTAGTTCAAGAGAATTACTTACTACACTACTTTTTGAGTCTTAATCAAAAGAGTGGTGCCGAAAAAAATTAAAAATTTGACTGTACCCACAAAGGACCAAATGCTTTAGGGCTTTTACTATAATAACTTAATACAATTGTTCGGTATAAGAATCAACAACCACCAAGACCATGTTCCTCATTTCGTTTCATAGTGCAATTGCAAATTCATAAAATGGGAATACTGCAAACAATTAAATCCACTAAAATTTATATTTCTAAATTTCCCATTAAAACTGCACAGAACTAATTCAGAATTAATTAACTGAGGTGGTCATTTTTGATATCTAGTTTTGAAACAAGAAGCCTCTAATAAAATTATTTTACGGACCAAATAGGTATTCAAGGACAGGAATTCTACTATGTAGGCTCACGGGAGAATATGAATAACAAATTTAAAACAATCAAAATTTCTTTGAAAATTCCTGGTATGGCTGGCTATCTGATGAGAGGAGCATGTCTTTCTTGACCACATGTAAAATAAACTCGGAAATATATCAAAGAGTTCTTGGAGAAACGACTACCTCATTTTGTTAGACAACATGAAATACATACTCGTACTATCTTTTGGCCTGACCTAGCCTCTTGCTATTACATCAAAGAGGCCTTGGAGGGTATTTAAATAATAATGTGTTTTTGATATCTGGAGAAGCAAATCCACCAAACTTTCCAGAATTCAGGCCACTTGAAAGGTGCTGGACTTTATTTAAAAGAGAAATTGAGGCAACAAAAAGTCGTCAAAGACACACTTTACACACAGTGTTCTGTTTTCAAACCAGTACCTTAAAACGGGCATATTTTTTCACTGCAAAAAGGTAAGTCCTATCAAAAAATATGCGGAAATATGATCCCAGTTAATGAAATGTAGGGTCACATTATAATTGTTAAGGTGTAAAACAAGGAAAAGTTAGAGCATAATTCCACAAGTTAATTGTGCATGGCGAAAAGATCAACGTAAGTGCCCAGGGAACTTCTCCTACTCGGACAACGAAGGTAAGTAGCCTTAGGAGTATTAAAATCACACCCAATTTCACTATTCGCGCAATTATCCAGAATTCTAGATATGGAATTCGAATCAAAAAAAAATTTTTTTATTGTTTTCATATTTGAGCATCTATATAGAAACCCGAAATGGCAGATCTGTGCCCTGATTTAGAATTTAAACCAGATACAGTTGCATTCTGTATCATGCGTTGTACATTTTATACCAAATGGAACAAGACTGGGGTTTTTAGTATAGAAAATCGAAAATTCATCATTTAAACGACACCTTAATGCATACTAATATGCAGCACACTTAATATTTAATTAATCATAAATCATGCGCACTCACAGCAGTTATACGAGTAAACAACAAAATTCTTTAACGACAAGATTTCTTCAAGAATTTTTGTTATACATAAAGTTCTAAAGTTGTTTTCTTCAACTTTTGTCTTCTTTGTATATTACTGATTACAACACAATTTACAACTCAACTATCACTATATTACTAATAAAATTGAATTGATCAATAGTGACATATTCATTTATGACAACTATATCTATATACAATACAATGAAATGATAATATAGCTGTCAGTGCTATAAAAATAAGCTTAACATAAAAAGATTTTTACAAACTTCAATTTATGATGCGACAACAATATTGTGATTTTTTATTATTACGCTTTTGACATGTCATGAATATCAATTGAGTACATTAACTTGACAATTTAAATGTGGGTGGTTGCTGATATACTAAAAATATAATCAAGTTTAATGTGACTTTTCGTCATTATCAAAGTCAAGATAAATTAAAATCGCAAAAGTAATTTGCCTACCATAAAATGGTCGAAGTCAAAATATTAAAACATTTTAATTAGAGCATTTCATGATGTTGGGAGTCGGAGGTCTCCAAAATTTAGATAAGTTAAATATGACTTGAATATCATAGTTAAATATAGTAGCTTTACTCTTTTGCTGTCATTTGAAAAAATGAAGTAGTGTTTGTAATTTTACTTGTACATATGATTCTTAATACCACTACAACTACATGAGATAGGGGCAATCTCTCAATTTTTTAGTGAGTGGTACTACTATAGTATACTATGTTGAATATATGTTAACAAATTGTACTTTTAAAGGCATGATTTAATTTTTCCGAATTATTCCAGAAAAAACATAGATTACCAAGTTGTGATAGGTAATTACCTTTTGCATTACTTTAAAATACAAAATAAAAACTTACTGAAAATAAGTTATAGAAGTACTTATATATTCTTGCAAAGTAATCACTTACTGGTAATTTATTAAATAAGTACCGATTTAGTATTTTTTATGTTATTATTGAACTGCTGTTTTATTGTTTTGAATAGCAAATTTTTCGGGGTAAACGTTAGTTTGCCATTATGACCAACTATTTCACAAGTTAGGATAACCACTTGTATCCTAACTTCTGAGTAACCACTTATTCTATCTTTGTGAGTAAATAATTATTCTTTAACGATGTTTCAACATGCTGGTAACTCATTATTATCACTTTATTGTAAGCGAGATGGATTTTTGGACATCGCGAACAAAAATAATGCAGCTAATAAATAGCCTGGTGACCACTAAACCCTTTGCGTGCTACTTACTCGCTTAATTACAAGGTAATGTCTATTTTTGCTGGGATTAGACAAGATGTGTGACAAAATGATGCTTTTAATTGTTGCTTTGATTGTCGTGTAACTTGGTACTTTTCGTTTTTGCTCTTCAACATCTCTTTTAATATGACAGGCAATAAAACTGTAAAAAGGCAGAAGTAAAAGATTTTGCACGCTAATACTAGATCTCATATCGAGGACTTATATTCAATAGGGCCATCTGCCGTTTTGAAGAAAATAAAATTTTCAGTGCAAATGCTTGAGCTATACAGCTGCGCTCTTTGATATTAATTTTGGACTGAACAAGTAATTCTAGAAACACTTTTTTCTAATTTTTAAATAACAATATTTTACGAATGTTATATGGGCTATCTGCTGAAATTTCATTTCATTCTTAAAATCAAGAAAATAAAGTATCTCTATAAAGAGATATTTCCATCTATGGTTTACAAGTTCGTGTAGATTTCAACTCCGTGATTCTAAATCCTTTTTCACAGTTTTTATACCACGTCACAATTTTGAGAAAATCGCGGCTTAAGTTCGTGTTTTTATCGTTTTTGAAAGTCCGTGAACCGCGCAAAAGAATTTTTTAGACATTTTATGACACTTAATATTGTTAAATTTTTAGCTTTTAAAAAACGTTATTATATTTCCTTTAAATAAACCGGGTTATTTTCTACTGTAATCAAAATAACCCCACACTCCTTTGTTTGATATTGAGCTTATTTATTTAACACTTTATTACTTTACATACAATAATACAACACACACTACTATACAAACACTAGTGCGTAACTCACCACATAAAGGCTAATATGCAACTGACTACGTAAACGCTATTGAGCGAATAACTTCTTAACCATTTGACGACCACATTTGATGCTTGGGTTTTTCGTATTTATACTTGCCCAGGCAAAAGATATAGTAAATATGTCTAAAGGTGATTTGTAGAGGAGGGTTGAAAAAACAAAAGTGTAGTAGGCGGTAAATCCTTTCTTTGCCCCACTTTCCCATTGCGAGCCCTCGAAGTTGGTTAACGAGAATTCTTCATTTTAGGGGTAAAAAGCACAAATTTTGACAAGCGAAAGGAAGGGTAAGCAAGGGGTCTATGAGACCAATTTTTGTAAATTATCTATAATTTAGTTGCAGAACGCTAAAATAAAATAATAATAAAAATCGCTTCATCCGGAACGGCAGGGTCGTCAAATGGCAAATATATTCGGTAAGCGAAATGAGAGGTAAAGAGGGGTTCAACGGAGCCAATTTTTGTTGCCATAACTATTATTAGGTCAGAGAACGTAAAAACTTCAAAATCTCTTCGGCAGAAAATGCACGGTCCTCAAAGGGTTAACGTTAAGTGGCAACTCTTAACGTCAGTGGATATAGAACAGAGAAAAAATTCCAGTGGTACTAAAATTGTAGAACTTATGTTATTTATAGCAGAGTCCCCAATTACTTAACATAAGTAATACGCTTTGAGTAAATTCCTTTTCTCGGCATATTTTTCTTCTGAAATTCCAGAATTTGATATACTGGACTAATCCAATTTCGTAACAATATTATCATTTGACTTCTTTTCAAAATATTTCAAAATTTTTCTACCAGTATAAAAATTCATCCGAATTAACGGCTTGTGTCTCGAAATACATGTTTCGAGCAATTTAAAAATTTTAGACACATGGAATCAGAAATTAAATAACCTTCACATATATTTTTTTCCCTGGGACACTAAGGGTTAAAGATTTTTTAAAGAGATGTTGATCACGTTATATAAAGAATAAATTTTCATCAAGTGGCATGCATGTTTCAAGCAATTTCGAAATTTAGGAATCTGGAGTCAGAAACTAAATAACTTTCATGGGGTTTTTTTTTGTGGCAAAGACTCTAAGGGTTAAACATTTTTTAAGTAAAAATAAATCAACTCCTTTTGAAAGCAAAAATTACATAAAATTACGTCTTGATAAATTCGCCCCGAAAAGACAGATTGTACAGTATTTTAAAGTAACGTTTATTACGATATCGACCCTTTATCAAATTACATAGTAAAATTTAGAGAGTACTGATCCCTTCTATACAAACTGTATATTTTTTGGAAATCCTATAAAATTTTCTTAAGTCTTGCATTATTCCTATCTACAAATAGTCGCCAAACTTAAAATGGCAGTACCTTAAGCATGACCAAATTTTTCTTTGTTTTTAGGGATTGTAAAATAAAGTTAACAACACTGAAATTTTAAGGTGAATAGGTTTATTCTTTTCTTACCACAATATAACAAATCAGTCAAGCTTTTTTTGCATTAATTAATAGAAAGAATTTCCTGAGCGTTGCTTCTCTTAAAAAAAAACTCTGTTACACACCTGTGGTACTACTGCCAACTTAAAACCCTTCCACACTTATTTACCATAATCCGTTAAATAACCCAGTGTAGAAAATCATTACCAGATATGTGGTTATGTAAGCACATACTTGGTAATGGTAACTACTTACTTTTGTTATTACATTTCTTATTACCTTTATATGGCGATGTCGCGAAAAATAATGAGTTGTCGTTACATACCAGCTTACGAAAAATCAAAAAATATATCGTTACCTATGTGCTTACCAGTACTTACAAAAATAATGAGTCTAAAAATAGATTTTCAAAAAAATTAATTATTTAAAAAAAAATATTTTTTGTTGTATTTTTTTTTTAAATAAAATTTTCTGTTGCCGGAATCGAACCTGGGTCTACAGATTGCCAGTAAACAGATCTACCATCTGAGCTATATCAACATGTAATATTTAATAGATAAAAACATAATTGACCTGCTGCACACAAGTAAGCTTACTCGCCAACATACAAAAAATCAAAAAATATGTGGTTACACATATCTTTACCAGTGTTTAAAAAAAAAATCTAAAAATAGATTTCAAAAAATTTTCAAAAAAATCTAAAAAATTATTTTCTATATGAAATAATGATAAAAATACGTCATTATCAGTAACTCATTATTATATGTTTTAAAATAATGTAGAAGGTAAGTGGGTGTCATTACTGGTACTCCAAAAAATAATGATATGTCATTACCGTTTCTACACTGGGAAGCTTCGTTTCAGTCCAACTACTTTGCCAGGTTATACGACATGCCTTTTTAAAAGAAATGTTTTCTTTACTAAATAATAACAAAAAATAATAACTAGTTTTACACTTTTCTAAAATAAATTAGCACACAATTAATACAAAAAAAAATGTGTTTAGTTTTATAAAATTAAATATTTTTAATCTTATGGAAAGTAACATCGAATCCATTTTAAAGTTGTAAAGCTTTTAATTAATTGCATTTTGATTAATAATTTGAAAGGAATTTGAGAAATAAGTAAAAGCAGTTTTGAAAAGCTGCTAGTTTTTGGTTAAATATAAAAGTACACTCAAAATAATACGTCTGTTGGCTGAACAGAAAAATTTGTTACTTTAACAAAATTTATTCCTGTTTTTGGGCTTAAAATAAAATTTGTTAATTTTAACACTTTTTGTTAAATTTAACAAATCTAAATTTAAGTGAAAAATTTGTAAAACTACAGTTTTTTCTGTAATTGTACTGAGTCAATGAATTTATTAAAATTTAGGGTCTCGGGACCCTCCCCGAGTCTAGTCCACATCATGTGAGTGCATATAAGGGTACTCCAGTGAAGCAAACATTTTGTCCGTTTTGCTCTATCTCGCCTGTTTTCGAGATATGGGCCTATTTATGAAGTGGAAAATTTTGATTAAAATTTTCCGAGGGTGCAAAGCCCCGTCGCAATTTTAATTAATTTTAGTTTATCTCTCTTAGTTTTCGAGATATGGGCCATTTTAAAAATCCGGGAGGGAAAGGAATAGCGCCATCTTTAAAACTTCAGATACATTGGTGGCGCCATCTGCCGGGTAATAACAGTAATATAAAAATATTATATTTTATCAATAAATTTTGTCAAATTTAACGAATGGGTTTTTAAAAATTAGTTTTAAATAATTTTGAAAATTAACACTCAAAATTAGTTAAAGTACTGAGGATTTTTAATATTGTGTTAAATGAAGATAACTAAAATCTTTGCTGAAATCAGTATTTCAACTAAAAATTTATTTAAAATTAGTCAAATCGATTTGGAGCCGGTTTGACAGATTTTTCTAGTTTCAGTTATTAAAGCATATTTTTTTATTCAAAACTAATTATTTTACAAACTTATGTTGAAACGAGTAAAAAGGTTAAAGTCGGGCATGCCGACTATACAATACCCTACACCAGTCTGGTTAAAAGTCAACTAATGTTTGGATCCGAAATTCGAATGGGTTAAAATGAGGCTTGTGTCAAAATTTTCTATAATGTGAGTCAGCGCACCAAATTTCATTAAAATATCTTAATATTTGCGACCTGCAGTTTGTAACCAAGCCAATTTTGGGGGGACCCTTATATGGGCACTAGTTCTAAACATGGACCGATGTTCACCAAAATCAATAGGCTTCGTCCTTGGGCCAACATAGGTCTATGTACCAAATTTCATCAAAATATCTTAATATTTGCGACCTGCAGCGTATAAACAATATAATTTTGGTGGGACCCTTATATGGGCACTAGGTCTAAACATGGACCGATGTTCACCAAAATCAATAGGCTTCGTCCTTGGTCTGACATAAGTCGGTGTACCAAGTTTCATCAAAATATCTTAATATTTGCGACCTGTAGAGTGCGCACAAGAATGCATGGACAGACAGTCGGACGGACAGACGTACATCGTTAAGTCGAAATAAAAAAAAATTTTGAGTCGATCGGTATACTATAAGGTGGGTCGGGGACCAATATTTTTGGGTGTTACAAACATCAGCACAAACTTATAATACCCTGACCACCTAGTGGTGTAGGGTATAAAAATAAATAAACAAATAAATACTCGTATAAAGGAAAGTAGTGTGATTGACATATTTATTAGACTGTCCCTTAAAATAGCCATTTGTCGATTTTCGTTCATTACACCCCCCAGTTTTATTGGAAATGGTCCCAAATGGAAGAAAGCGATTTTTTTTTAGAAAACGGTAACCCGTGCCGAAAGTTGGACGAAAATGGCCACTTTTGGAAAAAAGTGTATTACTATTAAAAATTCGAAATTTCGAAAAAAAATTATTTTTTATTCCATTTATTCATTTAATATAGTCAAAATGATTCAGACATGGAATTTTGACTTCATCGGGTATCATTAACCCACTTTAGCCTGGAATCCAAAATGACCCACGAATTTGATAAAAATGCAAAAACGTGTTTTTTTTTTAAATTAATTTTAAAGATTTCTTAAAATGCCTAATTTGGAGATGTCGATTGCTATTTGTACCACGTAATAGTTGATATTAAAAAAAAAAAAAAAATTGGAAAAATGATAATTCGAGTTTGTGTTTTGAGCGACTACTTTCCAGGTCATTTTACAAAAATTGCTCATTTTGTCAAAAATTTTAAAAATTTGAATGTTTTCATCAAATTTTACACGGTTTTCGGAAAAACAGCACTTAAATTTGGCTAAAATATTTGGTTAGAATATTTTCATTTCTTTAAAAAACATTAACCCTCAGTGGCCTGGGGTCCGAAAAGACCCATGGAACTTAATATTAATTATGACTACGAGATTGTAAAGCCATTAAATTTATTTAAAAAAAAATCCCAACTGGATAAAAATAATTATTTTGTATAACGTGATGCATATGGGGTTAATTTTTATACTTTTGGCCAAAAACGCCACACTAGGAAATTTACAGAATAAAACTTTCGCATATCCCAATTTAATAAAAATCTGATAAATGTTATTCTGTAAATTTCCTAGTGGGTATTTTTTGTGAAAAATGAGAACATTAAGGTTTTTCACAAGGGGTGTGCTATTTGTTGTATCGTTTTATCGTCCTAACAAAAAACAGAGTTGTTGAAAATTAAATTGAAGAAATACAACATTTGAGAATAGCACGATACAACATTTTTACGTATGTTTAATGTCCTAGGTTTGAGTGTGCTAACAGATAGAAAAACAAATAGAAAATCGTTGTTAAACTCAAATAAAAATTTTAACAACTCTGTTTTTTGTTAGGACGATACAACGATACAACAGATAGCACACCCCTTGTGAACAACCTAATTGTTGTTTTATGCTGTTGTGTTGTTTTATTTGAATTGTTAAAATTCTTTTCTTCTTTGATTTATGTTTTTTAATTATCAAACAAATTGAAATTTTTTTTGAAATTAACCCTATATAGATCAAGTTACTCAAAATAATTATTTTTATCAAGTGAAAAAAAATTTTTTTATGCTATTTTGTGATATTTTTTGTGAAAAATGAGAACATTAACCCTATATGGATCAAGTTACTCAAAATAATTATTTTTATCCAGTTGAGATGTTTTTTTTATAAATTTAATGGCTTTACAATCTCGTAGTCATAATTAATATTAAGTTCCATGTGACTTTTCTGACCCCAGGCCACTAAGGGTTAAATTTTTTTTTAAAGGAATGAAAAGATAATTATATTCTAACCAAATCTAAGTGCTGTTTTTCCGAAAACCGTGCAAAATTTGATGATATTTTTCCGAAAATTATGAAAGGTGTTATGCTGTAAATTTCCTCGTAGTGCGTTTTTGGCCAAAGGTATAAAAATTAACTTCATATGGATCACGTTACACAAAATAATTATTTTTATCCAGTTGAGATGTTTTTTTTATAAATTTAGTGGCTTTACAATCTCGTAGTCATAATTAATATTAAGTGCCATGGGTCTTTTCTGACCCCAGGCCACTAAGGGTTAAATTTTTTTTTAAAGAAATGAAAAGATAATTATATTCTAACCGAATCTAAGTGTTGTTTGTCCGAAAACCGTGCAAAATTTGATGAAAAAATTCAAATTTTTAAAATTTTTTACAAAATGAGCAATTTTTGTAAAATGTCCTGGAAAGCAGTCGCTCCAAACGCAGACTCGAATTATCATTTTTCCAATTTATTTTTTTTTCTTTAATATCAACTATTACGTGGTACAAATAGCAGTCGACATCTCCAAATTAGGCATTTTAAGAAAGTTAATTAAAAAAAAACACGTTTTTGCATTTTTATCAAATTCGTGGGTCATTTTGGATTCCAGGCTAAAGTGGGTTAATAATACCCGATGAAGTCAAAATTCCATTTTTGGATCGTTTTGACTATATTAAATGAATAAATGGAATAAAAAATATTTTTTTTCCAAATTTCGAATTTTGGGAATTTTTAATAGTAATACACTTTTTTTTCCAAAAGGGTCCATTTTCGTCCAACTTTCGGCACGGGTTAACGTTTTCCAAAAAAAAATCGATTTCTTCCATTTGGGACCATTTCCAATAAAACTGGGGGGTGTAATGACAAATCTATTCTTAAGGGACACTCTAATATATATACACTACAGTAAAACTCGTTCAAGATAAACTAGCAAAATACGAATTCTCAGTTAATTGGTTTAATTATGCCGACATTTTGAAAAAAATTTGCATAAAAAATATTCGCTTAGTGTAAGTTCTTTGTTTAAACAAACTCTTTCTGATAAACCCTCAAACAACATTTTGTTTACGGGTTATTTTTCAAAATTTTTTAAATAAATTTTGGGATTTTAGCACATTCAATTCCTTTAAACATTTTATATAATTTTATATATCTGTTATGAACTTACTTACTAATTGCTTTTAATTTTTCTGAAGCTTTTTCTTATTTTATAAAACTTGAAGTAAGCAAGACAAGCCTTTTATTATATATATATATTAAAAAACCAAATTCTTTTTTAATTTTCTCATGAAAATTTTTAAATATTTTTGAAGAGTAAAAAGTATTAAACAAATTTCACTCAGGTTAACACGAACCTTGCTTAAATTCAACTAAATAGTTCGTCTTAGCCGGATTTTGCTGTCCAATTCTTTGTCTCATATCAGACAATAAATAAAGAAATATAATGCATTTTTACCAATTTCAGGCTATTAACCCTCCAATGCTTTTTCTTCTGATTGTGATAGGATTTAAATTGTATATTTGGTACTGATAACCTACTGTGGAACATATGTTAAAATTTTATTTTATGGCTTTACTTAGTGTTGTTTAAACCTTTGGCAACCAAATTTGAACCGGTGCAGATTTTCTAACGAAAACTTTTGAAGATATGGATGTATGACAGAGAATTATTGTTATGGTATTTTTGGCGCTTTACTATGCCCAGAATCTTTAATTCGATTCTATAACCTGTTCGTTCCTAAATGGGTTAACACTTAAAAAAAATTAAAATTTTGTATTTTTATCTAAACTATGCACAATCTTAAAAGAATAAATTATTCTGTACACATATGTTTGAGTTTTTAAAATAAAAAATATTAAAAAAAATTAAAATACGAAATTTTCACTTTACATCCCTCTCGCTTGAAAATCTTTTCTTGTACAAAAATAGGTTGAAGGAAAAAGCAGTTATGTTTTCTGTCGATATAATATAACTGGTTTACTAAATAATTGTTATTTATACAAAAACTGTTTATTTTAAAATCTGAAGACCACTTTTCATCGGTCAAAGTATTAGAGGGTTAATAGTTGGCTTAAAAAAAACATTGATCTGGTTGACGAAACGAAGAAGTTTTCAATTTATTTTGGCGAACAAAAAAAAAAATTAAATAGTTGAGTTGAACATTTATTTATTTACTTGTTTTCAATTACCAAGATAAGGATATAAAGACTTTGACGAGATTCACAAAGACATACGATATCAAAAAAACGCAAGTTCGATATAAGCATAAGTAATGTTTTAATAAAATTAAAAACAAGAATTAATTCAAACTGAAATCAATAAAAAATAAGAGCATTTTAAAATTAAGCATAGAAAGCTTTAACATTTGAGGGAAATGTTTATTAGTTTTTTTTTATCTCAAATTGTTTTAAAATAAATTGTGAGTTCAATTTGGAGTTTGTCATATTTTATATTAAAACCGAAAAAATAACATTCATTGTAACAATCTTTAGATTAACCAAAAATCTACGGTAAAATACTTCACAGACAAGATACACTCCAAATTGGGGTTCGGGTCGAAATCCTGTGTATAACAAAATCCTGTTTTCAAAATCCTGCTTTTCGTAATAGTGTTTTACAAAATACTGTATAATACAATCCTGTTTTGCAAAATCCTGTTTTACTGGGCGGCGAAAATTTTTGTAATGAAATAAATTTTAATATGAAGATAAAGATTTGCTTAAACTGTGCGAGTGGTTTGAAAAAAACTACGTCAAGGGCTCATATCACCCAAAGTATCCTGTAACGTTTTGGTCGGTTTACGCAATGGTCTTGCAACTCTCTCAATAATTTTTATTTGAAAAAATATTAGGCGGCTTGGAACAGGAACGAACTCCGACTGGTTAATCAGGGATGGAAAAGGCTCACTTAATCGGGCTCTTATACCAAAAAATGTTAGATCGCTCTTACATATTTAAAAATGTAAGTAACTAAAAAATAGCTTTCCGTTGGCTCGTTAAAAAACATAAAAATTAAATATTTAGATATTAGCAAATATTAGCACAAATTGCGAAAAAAAAACATTTGCACAAAGCGAAATTTTTGCAACAATATATTCGCTTGCAGAATGTCGATCGCTGATTACCTCTTTTAATTCATTTTCTGTACCATAAAGCCTTTTTCGAATTCCGCCGTTACTTTGCAAATTTTTAAGTGCGGTTTTTTTAAATATATAACCTAGAGAATAAATTTTTGTACCATAAAGTCTTTTTTCAAATTCCGCTATTATTTTGCAATTCTTTACGTGCGTTTTTTTTAATTTATAATCTAGAGGCTATAATACACATTTCAGACAACAAAGTTTGGGGGCTAGTTGCAAAAAAAATCGCGAAAAATAAAATTTGCAAAAAGGAAAATTGTTGCATCAATATATTTGTTTGTAGAATCTAAATCGCTGATTACGTTTCCTAATTAATTTTTTGTACCACAAAGTCTTTTTTCGCGTTCCGCTTTTATTTTGCAATTTTTTAAGTACGTTTCTTTTTAATTTATAATCTAGGGACTATAATACACATTTCATACAACAAAGTTTGGTGGCTAGTTGCAAAAAAAAAATCGCGAAAAATAAAATTTGCAAAAAGGATAAATCTTTTCATCAATATATTTGTTTGCAGAATGTAAATCGCTGATTAAGAATTTTTTAATTAATTTTTTGTACCATAAAGCCCTTTTTCGCTTTCCGCGATTATTTTGCAATTTTTTAAGTGTGGTTTTTTTAATTTATAATCTAGGGTCTATAGTACCAATTTTATACACAAAAGTTTGGTGCTTAGTTTGGAAAAAAAAAAATAAATAAATCGCGAAAAAAATATTTGCAAAAAGGAAAATTTTTGCGTCATTGTATTCATTTGCAGACTGTTAATCGCTGATTGGGTATTTTAATTATTTTTTTTTAACACAAAGTCTTTTTTCGCGTTCCTCTACTATTTTGCAATTTTTTTAGTGCGGTTTTTTAAATTTATAATCTACGGAGTATAATGCCCATTTCATAAAACAAAGTTTGGTGGTTAGTTGCAAAAAAAGAAAATTTTGACATCGTTTGCAGAATGTAAATCTTTTAATTAATTTTTTGAACCCCAAAGCCTTTTTTCGCATTCCGATATTATTTTGCAATTTTTTACGTATGGATTGTTTAAAACTTATAATCTAGGGCTATAATACTGTTGGAATAGTATAATTCCATAGTATAGTTCTATTCTTGATTTTTATAACTAAATTATTATTTTCCATCCCTGGTTACAATCGATGTTTTGAGTCATACAAAGAGCGCACATAATGACCCTGCAAACATTTAAAAGATACCTTCCAAGAAGATATTTCATTTGAATGAAAATAATCAAGTAGTATTTACTTTGAAATTGTCTTCCTTTTATCACTTGAAAGATAATTCGACGATATTTGGAAAAAAGTAATTCAAAAATTTTATCTTTTGTCATAACTTTATATGACAATATTTCGGCAATATCATCTTTGTATCATTTGGAAGATAAAGCAAATTTGTTTAAAATCTTTTATCAATTTTGAAAAAATTAAAACTAAATTTGTACAAAAACAATCAAAAGATATATAGGAAATAAACTTGTGAAAAGTTAAGATTAATTGCGCGGGAAAAATCGGCTAAGATGAAATGAAGATAATTTATAAGCTGGTCAATGGATTATGTATGCAGATAGTGTTTTCAGGCTTAAGTTTAATAATGAAAAAATTAAATCGTGTTTTGTATTGTACCGGGAGTTTATTTAGCGATATCCCTTTTATCTTCCATATGAGTTACTAGCGGGCGCAGCCCGCTACGTTGTTAGCGTGCCTTAAAGGTTAAGGGGGGGGGGGGGCTGCGCCCCCCACAATTTTTATTAAATTCGTTTTTTTATTTAAAGTTTTTTTATTTATAGCCTTCACCCAGCCACCACAAATAAATAATTCTGCACAACAATGGGTTTAAAATAAATAAATATTTGATCACTTTTTCTCATGAAAGTGGATTGTTAGTAATGAATCCATAATAAATTGCAATATACGTGTGTATGTTAAGATAATTTGGTAAAGTGCGAACTTAGGTAGATAGACCCGTAAGTAGTTTTGTTCATTTGTGTTTTGAATGAAAATAAATAACGTAAAGCAGGGTTGGAAAGCATTTTATAATATTAAAAATAGCGGGCAAAGCTACGTTGTTAGCGTGTCTTAAAGTTTTTTTTAAATTCCAGTTTATGTAAAGGTAGACCTGGCAATTCAAGTAAATTCACAAATTCAGTTGGAAAATTTACTGCGTCGGTTTCTTCCACCGGTGCTTCGTTACATGAAGTTTAAACATCGGAATATATAAGTTCCATTCCTTTTCTAAGGTTTTTTCTCTTTCAGAAAATTTGTTTAACTTTTTGGGGAGTATGTTTCAATGCTACATAAGTTTCATATTCCGTTGATAGTGTTTGAACAGGTAATTCCCTCTTCCAATCCATTTGCATTGTCTATAATTTCAATTCCACTCGTTCAACGTTTATATCCATTTCATTCCACTTGTGTAGTGTTTCAATCCCACTCGTTTCCTATTTAGTTTCTTAATTTCAGTGTTTCATATACACTTGTTCTTTAAGTTTTAGGTTTCTAGCTAAAGACGCAGACGTTAAGGGGGGGGGGGGCAATTTTCCCCTTTTGAACCACCATTTTTACCACGTTCCTGTCCAAAGCCCTAGAAATGCCTTGTCGATAAGTTAGCCCCTACTCCAAGGAAAACATATTATATATTACAGGTTTCTAGCCGAAGGGTTCGGTTAGGCCATCAAGGTGGAGAATTATTCCGTTTTTAACCCCTCCCGGTAGGAATTTCCAAAAATTCCGTCTTAGAGGACGTCTGCGTTGGAGGAGGAACCTACTACATACATAATTTTAGGTCTCTATATCCAGCAGTTTGGCCAGGCCATCAAAGGGGGAAGTTTTTTCACTTTTTTCGAAAAATACCATCTTAGGGTACGTCAACGTTGGAGAAGGAACCCAATTTAAGATCCCTTGTTCCAGCAGTTTGGCCAGGCCGTTAAGGGGGAGACTTTTCCTGTTTTTGACCCTACCTGTAGAAATTTCCAAAAATCTCATCTTAGCGGATGTCTACAATAGAGGAGGAACTTTAATACCAAATTTCAACTTCCTACCTCCAGCGGTTTGGGCAGGCCTTTAAGCGGCACTTTTCGCTTCATTAATCCCCATTTTTGCAATGTCCCTGTCCAAAAAGCACCGTCTCGGTAAGTGAGCAGATACTCCAAGTAACATATGTTTTACATTTCAGGTTTCTAGCCAACTTTTACTATTTGTGCCCCTCTCGGTAGGGATTTCCGAAAATCCATCGACAGGGAATTCCAGCTTCCTAGTTCCAGCAGTTTGAGCAGGCTGAGAGGAACTTAAGTACCGAATTTCAGCTTCCTAGTTCCAGCAGTTTGGACAGGTCGTTAAGGGGCAACTTTCCCTTTTTGAGCTCCCATTTTATAACGACCCTGTCCAAAATTCAAAAAGTATCTTTCTAATACGTTAGCCCTCACTCCAGGGACCCACATTTTAAGCTTCAGGTTTCTAGCCGAAGGGGTTTTTACCGGCCCCCAAGGTGAGGCTTTTCTTCTTTTTGCCCCTCCCTTTAGGAATTTACAAAAATTCCATCTTCGCGGCTATCTGCGATGGATGAGGAACATTCATACCAAATTTCAACTGCATTGCCTAAGCGGTTTGGGCAGGCCGTTAGTGGGGACATTTTTCCCTTTCAACCACCATTTTTACTATGTTCCTGTTCCAAAATAGAAAAATTACGTTGCCGGTGAGTTAGTCCTACTCCAAGGAATACATATTTAGAATTTTAGGTTGGCCAAAAGGGATTGGGCAAGCCGTCAGGAGGAGACTTTTACCTTATTTCCCCTCCCGATAGGAATTTCAAAAATTCCGTCTAAGCGGACGCCCACACATACCGAGTTTCCTTTTGGGATATCCTGTAGGGAATTCCAAAAATACAAACTTAGTCGATGTCTACTACAGTGGAGGAACCTTTATACCAAATTTCAACTTCTTACCTCCAGTGGTTTGGGCAGGCACTTTTCCAATTTGTGAGACTGTTTATGGGGAGACTTTTCTCCTTTTTGCCCGTTCCGGTAGGAATTTCCAAAAATCCCGTCTTAGCGCACGTCTATGCCGAATATCAAGAAACCTTGTTTTAGTGGAGATATCCGCGGGTGGAGGAAAAAAAGTAGTTGTTTTGAAATTATATATTATTTTAAATGGTACTTTTAGGAAAAACGAAATTTTTTGGAAAAAGATACTTTGTTTTTACAAAGTACTTTATTTGTACTTTTTTTGCAAAAGGTATTTTTTTTTAAAAAGTTGTTTTTTTTTGGAAAAATGTATGTTTTTTGGAAAAAGGTACTTTTTTTGGAAAAGGTACTTCTTTTGGAAAAGGAAAATTTTTTTAGAAAAAGGTACTTTTTTTTAGGAAAAGGTACTTTTTTTTGGAAAAGGTACTTTTTTTGAAAAAGGTATTTTTTTGAAAAAATGTATGTTTTTTGGGAAAAGGAACATTTTTTTAGAAAAAGGTACTTTTTTTGGGAAAAGGTACTTTTTTTTGGAAAAGGTACTTTTTTTGAATAAGTTATTTTTTTGGAAAAATGTATGTTTTTTGGGAAAAGGTACTTTTTTTTTTGGAAAAGGTACATTTTTTTAGAAAAAGGTACATTTTTTGGAAAAAGGTACTTTTTTTGGAAAAAGGTACTTTTTTTGGAAAAAGGAATTTTTTTTGGAAAAAGGTACTTTTTTGGAAAAAGGTACTTTTTTTGGAAAAAGGTACTTTTTTTGGAAAAAGGTACTTTTTTTGGAAAAAGGTACTTTTTTTGGAAAAAGGTTCTTTTTTGGAAAAAGGTACTTTTTTCGGGAAAAGGTACTTTTTTTTGGAAAAAGGTACTTTTTTTGGAAAAAGGTACTTTTTTTGAAAAAAAGGTACTTCTTTTGAAAAAAGGTACTTTTTTGGAAAAAGGTACTTTTTTTGGAAAAAAGTACTTTTTTTGGAAAAAGGTACTTTTTTTGGAAAAAAGTACTTTTTTTGGAAAAAGGTACTTTTTTTGGAAAAAGGTACTTTTTTTGGAAAAAGGTACTTTTTTTGGAAAAAGGTACTTTTTTTGGAAAAAGGTACTTTTTTTTGGAAAAGGGTACTTTTTTTGGAAAAAGGTACTTTTTTTGGAAAAAGGTACTTTTTTTGGAAAAAGGTACTTTTTTTGGAAAAAGGTACTTTTTTTGGGAAAAGGTACTTTTTTTGGGAAAAGGTACTTTTTTGGAAAAAGGTACTTTTTTTGTCCCCTCTTTGCCCCTCCCGATAAGAATTTCCAAAAATGCCGTCTCAACGGACGTCTACACCGGTCGAGGAACCTACATACCAAATTTCAACTTCATAGCTCCAGCAGTTTGAGCAGGCCGTCAAGGGAGGGAGACTTTTTCCCCGTTTTGCCCGTCCCTGTAAAAATTTCCAAAACTCCCGTCTTGGTGGATGTCTACGATAGTGGAGGAACCTTTATACCAAATTTCAACTTCCTACCTCTAGCGGTTTGGGCAGGCCGTCAAGGGGGGCCTTTTTCCCCTTTTTAACCCCCATTTTTACAACGTCCCTGTCCAAAATTCTAGAAAGTACTTTCCAGAAAAGTTAGCCCCTACTCCAAGGAACACATATCTTAAATTTCAGCTTTCTAGCCAAAGGGGTTTTGGCAGGCCGTCAAGGGGGACACTTTCCCCCTTTTTGCCCGTTCCGGTAGGAATTTCCAAAAATCCCGTCTTAGTGGACGTCTACCCCGAAAGAGGAACCTACATACCAAATTTCAACTTCCTAGCTTCAGCGGTTTGGGCTGGGCGATGTTGAGTCAGTCAGTCAGTCAATCAGTCAGTCAGTCACGTTATTCTTTTATATATAGAGATTGCTTTCATATTGCCTGGAAGTATTGTTTTAGTGTAACAGTTGTTTCCGAGGGAGGAAACTTCCGGAATACGAAATTGATATTTCCGGCAATAAATGTTTTCTTCCTGGCGATATGTTCGGAGAATGTTTTTCGTATTGCCATGTTTGCTGGGTGATATTGGTTTGAGTATGTTCCTGTTCCAAGGCACATAATAGAACAAATGCTTTCTCAGTGATAGAGAGTCCCCCAATCTCTTTATAATGTATACTCTTTGGTTTACGATGACAGTAAGAAATCCTACCCTAGAACTGAAAATAGTGTGGAAGCTTGGAATAGAAGACTGAAAGCTGTTGTTGGGCGTATAAAGCCAGGATTATACCACCTTATCATGCAGTTGGGTAATGAGGTCGTGGTAGCTGTAAATACCATTTCAAAACGCGCGAATGGAGAATGACGTTACATAAATTTAAAGAAAAGAAAAGCGTACACAGACATTAAAAGAGTTATAAGAAAATGGTGTGAATTAAGCCATACAGGCTACCTAAAGCGAATTGCACAAAATCTTTTACTAATTTCAGTTTATAAAATGCATTGAAATTAATTTTTTGTTAAATGTTTTTGTTAATTTTTGAAAATTATATACTTTTGTTGAAGTTATTTTTAATAAATTAAATTTTGTAAACCAGCATTTTTACTTCACAGAATTTTGCAAAACAGTATTGTGAAATCCAGTATTTTGCAAAACAGTATTATGAAAAGCAGGATTTTTAAAATTTTTTTACCAGTATTTTGTCTAAACAGTATTTTACATAACAGTATTATAAACGTATCCCTCCAAATTGTTAAGTAATATTCCTTAATTTCAACATGTTAGTCATCAACATGGCATGATGTGAATGAGTTTAATTCAAAAACAAAAAGTAATTGTTGTGATAGTCCTTTGCTCCCGTTCTAATGACTATAAATAGAATTAAAAAAGTTTGAGTGATAAACACAACATACAAACATTTGCTCTAATACTGAAGGAACTTTGGTTAAAGTAACAACTACCCAGTGTAGGAAATCATTATCAGATATGTGGTTATGTAACTACATACTTGGTAATGGTAAATAGTTACTTTGGTTATCACATTTCTTATTACCTTTATATGACGATGTCGCGAAAAATAATGAGTTATGGTTACACACCAGCATACGAAAAATCAAAAAATATATCGTTACCTACAGTAGTGGACTAAAGTGGATACATATTTGAATATTTTTAGTCTGTATTAATAATATTTGAAACAACAAATAAAATCTAATATGACAATATCATATTAGAATTTGGACTTAAGGTAGAAGAATATTCTAACTAAATATATGAAAATATAGAAAGTCCAAAAAAACAATTTTTGTATTTTCAATGCAAAAATTAGGATGACTGTATTAATAACTTTTGTTCAATTTGTGATATCCAAGTGTAGTTTTTCCAGTTTTTGAAGTGGCAAGGTCAGAGCCCCGATTTGAATCCCATCGAGAATTGGTAGGCAGTTGTCAAAAGAAGACTCTCCCAATGCGAACGAGCACCGACCAACTTAGATGATCTTTGGTCAGGAGTTTCAGCGGAATTGGCTAGTATTCCACCTCAAACTATTAAAAATCTCGTGGAAAACATTTCTTCTCGCATAAAATCAGTTTTAAAGAACAAAGGACTTTCGACAAAATATTAAAGAACTTGCCGAAAATTTCAAATATGATCAATACTGGATAAAAGCAGTCACAATTTGCAATTACTTTTTTCATTAACTTCTTAATGATATAGTCTACTGTATTTAGGTTTTTATTGAAGAAGAATATTTTAGTTTTATGCTTTAAAAAAAATCATTTAAGTTTCTATAATAAAATAAAAATTATAACAAATTTGGAAAAATGTTGAATTAATGTATCCACTTTAGTCCACTACTGCATACCAGTACTGACAAAAATAATGAGTCTAAAAATAGATTTTCAAAAAAATAAATTATATATTAAAAATATTTTTTACTCTATTTTTTTTTAAATAAAATTTACTGGTGCGGGAGTCGAACCTGGGTCTACAGATTGCCAGTCAATAGCTCTACCATCTGAGCTATATCGACATGTAATATTAAAGATATAAAAACATAATTGACCTACTGCACATAAGTAAGCTTACTCGCAAACATACAAAAAATCAAAAAACATGGGGTTACATATTAAACACGTGCACAGATAGAACTGCTTGTACAAGTTTCGGTATGTCTACTGATTTGAATAAGTATTTATAAGTAGTTTAGTGTTTCTGGTATAGTTGATATTGTTATTCTTTCTAGTAGATTGTGTGTAAATGAATAAAGAGAGAATGAGCGTAATATATTTGTTTTACTATGGTATGCTCAAACAAATAAAACAGATAATGAAGATTGTACAATAGATACTTATTGAACGCTGCCAATAAATATATTGTGAAAATTTCCACCAAATCAACCCTATGTCTTCCTTCGACCTCTTTTTCACTAATTTTATTTAAATTAAATACAATTTTTTGTTTTAATTGAATTTTATTAATTTTTAAATACAAATTTCACAACAAATTTAATCTTTAGTCACTTGATTATCTGTTTCCACAACAATTACTTGAAAATATTTGTGGTACAATAAGTATTTGAGAACAAGAAACAAATAAATGCTTCACTCAATGCAAAACAAGAAATAACTGGTATTGTGTTTATAAATAAAGTGAGTGCGTTGAAACAAAACATAACAATATCAGTTACACTTCTTCTCTTATTTATACCAATAGTAACAGTTATGTATATGGTATATTTGTTTTGGAAATACTTTAAGATATACAAGTGCACGTCTTTATTACATATATCCTTACCAGTGTTTAAAAAATATTGAAGTTAAAAATAGATTTCAAAAAATTTTGAAAAAAATCTAGAAAATTATTTTCTATTTGAAATAATGATAAAAATAAGTCATTATCAGCAACTCATTATTATATGTTTTAAAATAATGCAGAAGGTAAGTAGGTGTCTTTACTGGTAGTCCAAAAAATAATGATATGGTATTACCGTTTCTACACTGGGTATGACAGCGAAAAATAATAGCTTTGTAGAAAACATGTGATTTTCGTTATAATAAATAATTAACTACATAGTAAAAATATCTTGGAAAATTTTCAACGTAACGAACACAATTGGAAAATTTGTGGAGAATTGAAGGTTATTGCCCTAATTTTAACATTACAACTAGGGTATTCAAAATACTGTTGTTTAATTTGTGAGTGGATCAGCAGATATCGAAAAAATCATTATGTTACGAAAGACTGGTCCGAAAGGGAATCCCTTACTCCAGGATAAAAAAAAATATAAAAAATCCTTCATTAGTGCAGCCTGATAAAATATTGTTACCACCTTTACATATAAAAATTTTTCTCATGATAAACTGCGTGAAAGCAATGGATATTAGTGGGCTCAAAATTATAGTTATATTGGCTGAACAGAAAAAGGCAGAAACTAGAGCTAGTCTGATTTGCAAGTTAATGTGTTTAAAATTTTTAGAGAAAAGGGTTTATTTTTCTCCTTAACCTTAAATCCACTCAAGAAAAATTTGTTTCTTTAACAAAATTTATTCCTGTTTTTTGGTTTAAACTAAGATTTGCTGATTTCAACTTGTTTTTTGTTAAATTTATCAAATCGTAATTTAGGCAAAAAATTAACAAAACTACAGTTTTATTTGCAATTGTTTTGCGTCTAAAAATTTTTTAAAATTTAAAGACATTTATTGGGAGCAAACATTTTGCCCGTTTTGATCTATCTCTCTTTTATTAAAAATTTCCGAGGGTGAAAGTCCCCACCAAATTCCATTTTTGGATAGACGTAACCTTTTCATAGGGGTTAGGGGTAGTTGAAGTTTTCGTCAATTTTGCTCAATCTCTTAGTTTCTAAGATATGTGCAAATTTAAAAAATCGGGAAGGAAAGAAACTTTGGAACTTTGGATGCTCTGGTGATGCTATGTACCAGGAAATAACAGGAACATGAAAATAATATATTTTAACAATAAATTGTGTAAAATTTAACGAATCGATTCTTAAAAATTAGTTAAAAATATTGCTGAAAATTAACATCTTTTGATAATTATGATTTTTTTTAGTCGGTTTTGCTCAAAGCTTGTAAAATTTGAAAAGAAAAATCAAAATTACCGCCAAAATCGAAATGGGAAAAGGTCCGTGGGGACCATGTCCCGGGACCCTCTTACCATTCGCTCCTACATTTTATAAAATCGTCGGGTGTCCCAAAAGCAGCAAAATGTTTTTTTTTTCTTTGTCTTGAATATTTTGGGGTGTTGGCCGATCGGAGAGTTAAAATGCGTGAGATTTTTGATGTCATATGGTACTGTGGTTTCTATTCTAATTGATCAGTTGGGTTTTAGAAAGCAATCCGCAAGATGTGTTCAGCGTTTTCTCTCAACTGAGCATAAACGAAATCATGCGACAACTTCAAAGCATTGTTTGGAGTTATTTAACCGCAATTCGAATGGTTTTTGTGGCGTTTTGTAACTGTGGATGAAACACGGATCCATTACAATACACCGCAGACTAAGTAACAGTTTAAACAATGGGTTCCTACGGGTGAACCGGCTCTGAAAAAGGCAAATGTGGATTTATCGGCCAACAAGGTCATGTTGAAAGTTGTTTGTATGCACGCGGAATTATGCACTTCAATTACCATCAAAAAGGAAAAACAATAAACGGCGAATATTATGCCAACTTATTGTACCGATTCAACGACGATTTAAAAAAACGACCAAATTTGGCAAAAAAAAAATTGTTTTTCTTCAACACAATGCATATCTGCACACGTGTGTAGTTTTAGTGAAAACACTGCACAAATTGGGCTACCCATTGGTACCTCATCCTAGATTTAACTCCAGCGAATAAATACACCCAGAAAACAGATTCAGTTCTAATAACCCCATTTGTAGCCAATCGCATGGATCGGTTGTGGGAGCCGAATTTTTCAGTTGTGGCAACAGAAAACCAATTAAGACAAGACTAATTTGACTGTAGCAAAGCAATTTCTGTTGTATCAATAATAATTCGGTAGCCGCAAACGAAAAATTTATTTGATGCAACTGAACCATTCGATTGGCAACAAATGGAGTTGTCAGCACCGAATCTGTTTTCTGGGTGTAGTTGCATAACCATATGACTATTTTCAGGACCTCGAGAAATTTTCTATTTTGGAAAAATAAAATTTGGAAAAACGTTAGACTAGGCGTATTAAGCTAAGAGGAGACTATGTTGATAAATAAAAGCTTTTTGCCAAAAAAAACTGTATTGCACTCAAAAAGTTACGGACTTATTTAACCGCCCTCGTAATATGGAAAACAGATCAGAAGATAAGTGTAATAATAATTTTATATATTTAGTCAGAATATTGTTCTACCTCAAGTCCAAATTCTAATATGATATTGTCATATTAGATTATATTAGTTGTTTCAAAAAGTTGATAGTTTTCATGATAGAGAATACAATTATTTCGTGGACATCACCCCAACTCTTCAGTTGTCCGCAATAAGATAATGATAACTTAGATACACAAAGCGAGACATTACATAAGGTACAAAAATTCAACGGGACGAGAATTTTGTACTTTCATATATGAATTGTCTGATTTGGTAAAAGCAGCCAAAAATCAACTCCTTTTGAAAGCAACAATTACATAAAAGTACCCTTTGAGAACTATTTATATGTATATTTGTTGTCAATAATATTTGTAAAAATAACGAACTTTACCCCAAAACAAAATAAATACTAAAACAATTTTTGCATTTTTTACTGCAAAAACTAAAATTATTGTTGATAATAATTTTATATTAAAACAGTTAAAAAATTGGCGTCGTGAAAAATATTTAAATTTACATAGGCCTATAAAAAATTATTGGAAATTGGTGGTTTCAAGACCAATCAAAAACATAGATTGAGATCTGGACCTTTCCGCATTTTCGAGCAATACTACTTTTGCAATATTTTAATAAAATTAATTTTTTTTCAGAACACTCTTCATTTAAAAATTCACCATTATAGTGAATTAATATAACCAAGAAAAATTTTTGTTTAGAAAAGTTCATTAAAGGGGTAGCACTACAGAAAAATTCATAAAAAGATTAAAATTTCCATAGTAATCCAGTTTCAAACCAAAAAATCTAATGTTTACATAGTGGTAATTCTGTCCAAGAAAACTGATGTACGAAACAATAGTGAATTATTATAGCTAATTAGAACCACAGTACGTATAATTAATATTATTGTATATTCATCATACGTACTTTATTTGAATTTGAATTTAATTTATTTATTTGATGTCCTGTACAACAAGACAAAAAGTCTTATAGTTAAAGTACAGGATTATTATATGTAATTATTAGAATATATGTACAATAAAAAAAAAGAACGTACTGTGGTTCCAGATATATATATAAATTATTACCGAATGTTTCCGATATACATAAAATATTAAATTATAATATTGATATTAAACCAATATTTTCTCCAAAACACCGCCGATTAGCACGCTTAAACTCGCTTTATTTATTTTTAACCCAAGTAAAAATCTTAATATGTTGTCATACATAATTATATCTTTTTTGATAAATCCCCATATACAACGACATACAACTTGATCCGAAAAATGGGTCATCTGCATGTGTCTAATTATATCAAATTAGATATAATTTCATACAGTTTTATCCGAGATTTGTCCATATCCAGGACATCAAATTATATCCAATTCGATATTAAAATATCTGATTTTATAAAATTTTGTCTGATATTAGGCATATCTTTATGCATACTAGCTATTAAATTGACATTGAAATGTCTATGGTTTTAACAATTTTGAAGACTCAAATTTTAAAACATAAAATAAAAATTTATTTAAATACTTTTGCCTTCAAAATCGTACGCATCATTTTTTAATATGATATTACATGCAAAAACATCACGTGAAAATTATTTGGCTATGGAGTAATTAACTCTGAATTTACAGATAACTAAATTTGATGTTGAACTATATATTAATTTGTATGGGATTATATAAAGGGTTCTTCAATAAGAGCGCCACAAAAGTTTTTTTTAAATAAAACAAAAACGGTTTTGGATATCGATGAAATTCTTTATTCCTGTGAAAGTACGTTCGATGCCATTATGTATGGAAATCGATCTCTTTTGCATGGCCACCACGGGCACGCTTGCAGAAGTCCAGACGCTGAACCCAATTTTCGACGGTTTTCAAGCATAAATCGGCCGATATTCGTACGAAGTTCATCAATCGTCGCTGGATTGTTGGCATAGACCATAGATTTAACGTAGCCCCACAGGAAATAGTCCAACGGCGTCAAATCGCACGACCGAGGCGGCCAATCGATTGGACAATTTCGTGAGATAACACGTTCTCCAAACTTGGTTTGCAATAAATTGATTGTGACATTCGCTGTGTGGCTTGTGGCGCCGTCCTGTTGGAACCACATGTCCTCCAAGTCCATGTCATGCAATTGGGGCCAAAAATATTCGGTTATCATTGAACGGTAGCGATACAGTTACGTGCCGGTCTTGATCATCACGGAAGAAGTACGGCCAAATGACGCCGCCGGCCCATAAACCGCACCAAACCGTAATTTTTTCGGGATGCAATGATGACTCATGGAGTACGTGTGGATTGCTGTCTGACCAATAACGCATATTTTGTTTATTGACGAAGCCATTCATTATGACGACCATAAATTGGACGTAGCGCTCTTAACGTTGGGGCCACTGACTCCGAATGTCGGTAGTAAATTTTAATAATTTCGACTCGTTGTTGGCTCGTATATCTTTCCATCATGAAATGGCAAACCTTACTGAAGAGAAATGTCAAAAGAGCGGCAAGAAATATGGCGTCGTTTGCTGTCCCTGTCTTTCTACTTTTGTAGCGTCCCTGTTGAAGAACCCTTTAGGAAGTTATATAATTAAAATATATTTTTAGTACGACGACACATACAGTGTTATAAAACTTAGTATCAAAGCATATACAATCATATCGGTCACAACATATAATTTGATTAGTTTTATAAGGCTTATGTAGTTATATATGGAGTCAGATTTGGGGATATGCAATAATATAAATTACCATACAAAAAATTCGTTGAAAAAATAATATCAGATGTAGTTGTATATTATGATATGTGTCTTAATGTGACTCCATTCGTTGTCAGATATTGCCCAATCAGATTATATATGACAATATATAACTATTTTTACTCGGAAATTTATTTTATTTGTTATCCCACTCAAAAGACTTTAAGTCTTATGTTATAGTAAGAAACTGAGTAGGAGTAAAAACAATAATATGGTAAATACTAATAAATATAACTACATTAAGGGCTGGTATCTTATCTCTAATGATATTGTATTTCAATCATTGATTTAGAAATCATTGATTAGTTCTTAAACTTACTTTAAATAATATCGGTAACTTATAAAAATTTAATCAGTTATTTGTTAATTTTAGATATTTTCATTTCACAATACGAATAGGAAATAAAAGAAAATAAAAAAAAGAGTTTAAAAACTCGCAAAATAAGAGTTTTTTTTTTAATTCTTCGCATGATACGCGGTGATGAAATTATAAAATAGATGACCAAATTGTTGTTTTTAAAATCATCAATCGCTAAATGAAATACAATTTTTTTAGAACAACAAACGTTTTTATTTTCCATCATATGCTCCTTTTAAGTCAATACACTTAGTTCAACGTTTCTCCAAGTTTTTTGTTTTTCTAAATTAAAAGATTTCTCGGGGTCCTCAAAAAAGGCATTTGTTAGAGCAATTACTTCATCTTTCCACCGTAACCTTTCTTTGGGTTTGGAAACAGAAAATAGTCACTGGAGGTTTTGATACGTAGAATATGACGGATGAGGTACCAATTCGTGGCCGAAACCATAAAAACCTACATAAAACGCTAAGTATTATTTTAAATATCAAGATTAGCATATCGCATTTATATCGTAAATATGGGCACAGGTCCTCTGCTTACATTTTAACACAAAAAAATTCACATTAATTGAATTCTAAAAATTTTTTATATAAAAAACCGCCAAACTTTAAAGACATTTAGCGAAAAATATGTACCATTTATCGAAAAATAAAGTACGCCATTATAATCAGCATGTCCGAAATATATAGAACTGATGGTCAGATCTCCATTAATTATTGAGTGTCATGCAGTGTTATAAATTGTATTGGTTAACCCCCAGATCTGGATAAAGGTAGTAAAATTAAGTAATTATTAGTATTTGAAATATGATTTTATTACAAAATATTTTTAAAATTTGTACATTAGATTGCCTCATTGTTAAGGTTTTTTAAAAATGCAGGATTTACCACCTTAAACTAAATATAAACCTGTTTTATGATAACTTATAAAATATTTCGGCTCTAGCGGTAGCCGCTCTAGAACTAAAGCGTTTTGAAATATCCTATAAAAATGTTATTTTTAAGAATAGCAATTGACAAAAGCAATTTTTTCAATTAGTTTCTCAGATTTTAAAGATATTAGGAAAAAATTAGAATGGCCTTTCTACAGACGTAAGATAATGAGATTTTCGTCATATATTGTATTATACTAGATACAGTATCACAAAACATGCAAAAGTTTATTTTTGGGGTGGTGCATCGAACAAATTTTTTGAGCCTCATTTCGTGATTAAGGTTGTCAAATTTGTAATCGAAATTTTAGACTCCATACAAATTTGTTAATTTTCTTATAATAGAATCTAAAAAGAAATTAAACCCTGATTGCTATTTATGATAAATACAATTGTAAAATTGTTCAAAATTTGAGTGTTTAATTTTGAATTTTAAGCAAATTCGACTTACTCCCGAATTCAACTACATCAATCTTAATAAGGCAGAATATTGAAAATTTAATGGCCAGCTTTGTAATCGGACTTTGAACGAATTTTGTTTAAATTATTACTTTTGCACAAAATTTTTAAACAATTTTTCTTATTTATTGAATATTAAAGACAAAACTCCTTCTTAGTTTTGACTATAAAATTGATCCTGTGAATTTTAAGCCGAAAAACTTTAGCAATTTCGGATTTTGCAAATACTAACAAAGAAGATATCCCAACTGATTCTCTTTGGTTTTAATAATATGCGGTAGATAAGAAAAAAATTAATAAATTTAAAAAATACGTATTTTTTTCGTGGTTCAATCTCACGTTTAGAAGACACGCCGGAAATTTAGATATTTTTGTACACATCGCTTAAGTACTCAAAAAAAAATTTTTTTTTGCCCCTTAATTGAAATATTTCCAATACTGCTGAAAAAGGCGCTATGAAGAAAGTCGTCCTAAACCGAACAATAACAAATATAGGAAAATTCTACGCTTAGTTAAAATAAGGCTTAAAGTCAGAAGGTCTCGACTTTATTTCCGTTCACGGACATTCATTTTTTTCTTAATTTTTTTCATTATTTTTTTTTAATATTAAATTTAATTTTTTTTAAGTCGGGTTACTGTGGAGAAACGTAAAAACATAAATATAAAGTGGAGTTATACAGACTAAATTTTGCACTGTGTAAATCGGACATACTTTGTATACCACTGGATGACTCACCAAAAAGGCTTGTATTAGATATCCAGCTTGTATATTTTTCTTTGAAATTATAAAAAATTAATTCAGGAAACGAAAACTTTGTAATTTTGTCCCCCCTTTTTACCGCTAAACATAAGATTGGGCTGATAGTGTGTATTTTATCCCTTTCCCTTCTTCGAAATATCCGAATCTCAAAGAGTACCCACTGGAATACGTTCCCTGAAAAAATTTTTCACACAATTGCGATATGCATTTGCATTGACCAAAATATTACTTTTATCTGGTATTGAAGGGACTCTTTTATGCATAATGGTTGTCTATCACCGCTGTTCCAATTCTCACTATAGGAAAAAAGTTCTAATGTTAAATATTTGAACTTGTTTTGCTGTTCTGACATTTTCAAACGGAACAATTTATTCTGTTTTCTTTCATTCCATTTCGTCCAGAGAAACTTTGTTGAACGTAAACAAGAACGAACATTTATCCTACATTTAGAACATTATATACCCAGTGTAGAAACGGTAATGACATATCATTATTTTTTGGACTACCAGTAATGACACCCACTTACCTTCTGCATTATTTTAAAACATATAATAATGAGTTACTGATAATTACTTATTTTTATCATTATTTCAAATAGAAAATAATTTTATAGATTTTTTTGAAATCTATTTTTAGACTCTGGTAAGGATATATGTAACCACATATTTTTTGATTTTTTGTATGTTGGCGAGTAAGCTTACTTGTGTGCAGCAGGTCAATTATGTTTTTATCTATTAAATATTACATGTCGATATAGCTCAGATGGTAGAGCTATTGACCGGCAATCTGTAGACCCAGGTTCGATTCCCGCACCAGCAAATTTTATTTAATTAAAAGAAATACAATAAAAAATATTTTTTTTAAATAATTTACTTTTTTGAGAATCTATTTTTAGACTCATTATTTTGTCACTTACTCTGGTAAGCACATAGGTAACGCTATATTTTTTGATTTTTCGTATGCTGGTGTGTAACCATAACTCATTATTTTTCGCGACATCGCCATATAAAGGTAATAAGAAATGTAATAACAAAAGTAACTAGTTACCATTACCAAGTATGTAGTTACATAACCACATATCTGGTAATGATTTTCTGCACTGGGTATATAACACAACGGCTGAAAAGTCCGAATTTTTGGCTAAATTCGACTTCATTCATCAACATAGTCTCCTTCAAGAGCAATACAATTACTCGGCTGCTGAAAAATCAATAAAAAATAATTTTCTTCCCTTGGCGCAACTACAGGGCGGATCAATAAGTCCGTGACTTTTTGAATGAAGCACAGTTTTTTAGCAGAAAAAGTTTTCATTCTTCAACATAGTCTCCTTTCAGCTCCATAAACTCAGTCTAATCTTTCTCCAATTTTCTTTTTTCAACAGGCATTTTTTGAGCAAAAATTTCATCGTTGGAGCTAAATCTCTTCCCATCGGGCCATTTCTTTAGATTTGAAAATAGAAAATAGTCTCTGGGGGCTACATGCATTACCTTGATGAAAAAAATTTTTCTTGGCCAAATTGGGTCGTTTTTTATTTTAAATTGTCATTGCATCTATCCAATAAGTTGGCATAATATTCGCCGTTTATTATTTTTCCCTTTTGAAGATAATCGATGTGTATTATTCCGCGTGGGCGTCAAATGCACCTTAGCCTTCTTTGGACCCCGTTCACCCGGAGAAACCCATTGATTAGACTGCTACTGGATCACCGGTGTGCTGTAATGGATCCACGTTCCATCCACAAACAAAACGCCGAATTGCGGTCAAATAACTCCAAACAATTATTTGAATTTGTCACACGATTGCATTTGTAGTCAGTTGAGAGCAAACGCGGGACACTTCTTGCGGATAGCGTTCTTAAAGCCAACTGATCATTTACCACAACAGTAAAATATGGAATGACTATGGCATCAACAATCTCAAGCAATTTCACTCTCCTATCGGTGAACACCATTTTCGAAATGTTCTGGTGTACCAAGTGATTTTCTTCAGTGCAATATTACCAATACATTCTCTTTTTTTTGTAACATAACTAATACATTCTCGTTTGTCTTAAACCACTGTCTTAAACCGTATTTTTTTCTCTGCGTGCAGATATTTATTATGCATGCACAAGTTTGCTGATAAAGGTAGTGTTGGCGAATATTTGATTACTTTTTTATATATCTTGTCATTTTTTATTAAAATATTTGATCTCATGACTTTATTAGATAATTTAAGCATTAAGATTAATTTTCATTAATTTCAATAACTTTAATAACTTTGAGTGTTAACTTTTGTTATTCATTGTATTTGTTTAGTTTTGTCAGCCCCAGTACTTGCAGTTCTTGCATTATTTTCGTTTGTTATATTTGGTTTGCTTACTTTAGATAAGTTCTAAGCGACCGTTAATTAAAAGTCAAACTCTCACTCAAAACCAGTTTTTCTATTTTTTAATCAAACTATCGTTTGCAAATTATATGTAAGTTAGTAGTCTATTAATCGTTGGCTCTTGTGTCTGGTGTGCTGTATAAATTCTTTAACTTATTTAAACAGATAGTTAAAAGAATGTAATAAGTAAAATTAAATAAAGAAATTTTATATTTTTTAATTGAATTCGAGCTACGATTTTATTTATTGAAGAAAAAAAAAAGATTTATTTGGTAATAAATCCAACGACTCATACGAAACAGGTAGAGTTTACTAAAAACCGAAAAATTTGAAAACCCCCGTTTCGGTTTTTCGAAATTATAAAAACCGCGGTTTCGGTTATTTTTCGGTTTTCCTGTAATAGTAATAGAATTGTTTTGAAATAATTAAATATGTATAAAAATTAAATAACTTAACACGCTCAAGATTATTATTAAAATTCGACTGAATTTCTCACTCGAATGAAGGCAATAATGCCACTGTAGAATCTTCTACGATGGGAGGAGGAAAAATGAAACACAACCTTGTGCGTTAATGGTTTGTTCGTAACAACAACTTTTTTTAATTTACAAATTTACAATAATTATATACTAAAATAAAACTAAATATCTTACAACTATATGCCTGCTTAGAATTGGTATTTTATCTACAGGCTTAATTTCTTAGAATACAAAAGAATACATATTACCTCATGTAGTTTCTGTGTACAAAAAGAAATGATCCCACAAGCGAACAACAACAACAAACATGTCTATTCATATTCAATATATAAACAGATGTTCCTCGTCGCTGCTACCTGTTCTACATTGTAGATACATAATTAAACAGCCACTTACCGTTATAAATTAAATTTTTTTATTCTTTTTTTTTGCCAACTAAAGCTATATTTTAAAGAGTTTCAATTTGAGCAATTTTTTTAAAACGATATAAAGTTAAAATTTTATAAATTTCGCGGAGTACCGTAAGTTTTTTTGAAAATTATGCGGTGAAAATCTAAAGTGACTACACACAGAAGACAGATTCGTAGTTCCAACCGAATTTTTCGCCAACCGAATTAGTTCCAGATACAATCACTTTTATTTATTTTTAATACCATTGTAATTACCAAAATTTATTTACAATTTTTGAATTTTTGTTGTGTTAATAGGTTACTTTAATGTTTGTGGATTATAAATTCTATAAATAGAAAAACACGTTCCACAAAATTTATTTAAAAATTAAAAATTTTTTATGTCCCTAACTGGCATCGAACCGGCGACCCTCCGCTTGTCAGCCCATTGCTTTTCCTCTAAGCTAAGCTCTATATAATTTTTTTTAGTCAAATTTGAATTTCTTCAGGTTTGAATATTTTGTCTATAAATAAAATTATATTAACAACAGAAAATCAGTTCCCTAGTAAAAAAAATTATATGACTTTTGATATTATATATAATTACATCCGAAAAATGAGAACATCTAATTGTATCAAATTAGATCGTATTATGATCATATTAGACCTAATTTGACACAATTAGATCTAATTTGATGGAATAAGATATGGTTTGATACAATTTTGTCCTCATCCAAATGTATCAAATATAATATAATCATATCCAACTGGATATAATGGTATATAATTCGATACAATTATACATAATTATATGAGGCATATGTAACTATTAGGGCGGGTCGATTTAATAATCGCCCATGGCTCAGTGAAAATCGTATCCTAGGGATCAAAATAAGAAGGAACCATACCTTTAAAACGAATTCTACTACCCCCCAACTGTTGACTTTTGTCCCGTAGGATCAAGTTTTGAAAAATCCCACTTTGACCCATTTAGAGTGCCCCAATCGAGTCCAAATGTATGACCGACCCCCACTAACTTTAGAGGGCTACTGTTTGAAGTCTTTTTTGCTTTCAAGTCTGGGCAATTTCGCACGGCTCTCTAATGTCGTCACCATAACAGCCTCTACATTTTCCGGTATAACTCGTTTGGAAACGCTAGCTAGCAATTGAACGTGTCGTTCTGTTGCAGGTCGTAAAATAGGTTGTGTGGGTTTTTTAAGCCACCACAAGACACAGCTGCATGTCGTAAACTTACTTAAGCTAAATCGGTTACAGGTAGAATTGAGCATAAAATTATCATAAAGGATTTTCCAGAAGTAATAAAAGGCGCACTTGCTTAACAGAATTTGTGGTCAGATTAACGTTTAATTTACATGTAAGTACTTTATGGGCAGTTTTGACAACAAAATCGGTTACAGGTAGAATTGAGCATAAAATTATCATAAAGGATTTTCCAGAAGTAATAAAAGGCGCACTTGCTTAACAGAATTTGTAGTCAGATTAACGTTTAATTTACATGTAAGTACTTTATGGGCAGTTTTGACAACAAAATCGGTTACAGGTAGAATTGAAATTACCATTTCATTCTTATTACCTCGTCTCCTAGACCATATATAACGCAACAGTTTTTGTGAATGCATTAAGTCGTTGTGAAGAACTCGAAGTGTGAAGTGCTAATTTGAGATAAAAAAATATTTAAAAAAAAATCATTCCAAATCAAGAAGTTTACAATGAATCCACCATCCTCTACACCGCAAGATGAAGCAATAACAACATCAAGAACTATCGAAAACCCAATGAGTCATATACCCAGGCATGATGTTACTGTTTTTGGTGTGTCTACTGATTTGACTGATCTTAATTTACCAACCCATCTGGATATCTTGAGATATTATTTTTACTTGAGCGAACAAAAAAAGTTGTCCTATAAAGCATTCACTATTCAAGTACAAGATAAGTTGATTGGAATTTGGGAAATACTTGGTATGGAAATAATGCTGAAAAAAAGTGTATGTAATAAATTGAATAGATTGCTTGACAAATATCAAGAGCAAATCAAGAGAAGAAACAAACCCCAACAATTTACAGAGTATGTAAAATCTCTGGAAACAATTTTTTTCATTGGAACATGTAAATGCGATTTGAAGGCAGCTCCATGTGCATGCGGTTTGGTTCCCGAACGCCTCAAAGAGTTTATGCACGATCAACATAATCAGAGAAGTCTAACAATGGATGGATTTGCGATGGAAATTGAAGAGCAAGGAGCAACGTCTATGTCATCAATGCCAACATACCAAGATCCCGATGATTCAACATACGCACCGCCACCGGTTCAAGAAGATTTGGATATAAGCACAAGTTCACAATACACACAGAGATACGATTGTTTTAACTTTACCTTGGTATGTGACAGATTTGGCGTGCCTGATAGAGTAGCATCAGCAATGGGAACAGCTCTTTTCCAAGATTTTAAAATGAAAGATATCCATGGCAAACCTCTCATCATGGATAAATCGAAAGTTCGCCGAGAAAAAGAGAAATGCAGACAAGAAGTGCTTCGCAAACGGTTAGATGATACCAATTTGTTAGCATTTTCATTCTATGGCAGAAAAGATGATACTTTAACGAGAGATACAATTGATGAGAAGTATCATACTAGAATGGTAAAACAACCTCATCTTGTTATTTTGAGAGAACCGAATTCTGAATTGATTGGTTACGTAAGACTGGAACATGAAACCGCTGAATACAAAACAACCAAATTAAATGATTTTTTCAACGATAAAAATATATCACTGGATGCATTAATTGGCATATGCACTGACGGTGAGCCAACAAACACTGGCCCAAACGGTGGAATTATACGACGATTCGAATTGCTGTTAAAAAGACCATTGCATTGGTTCGTTTGCCTTCTACACTTCAACGAACTTCCGTTTCGGCATTTGTTTGAAGCTTTGGATAAATCAACCAGCACTGGACCAAGATCGGCAACCGGAAAATTGAGCCGTCAAATCGAAACTTGTGAAACTCTTCCGGTAAACTATTGCTATCACTCATTTATTATAATTGTCAACCGTTTTTAATTGTTTTATTTTTATATATTTTCAGGTGGTGGACGGCTTTCAGAAAATGTGTTGAAAAATATGCCCCCTGCTCCAGAAAAAATTGAATTTTCCACCGATTCCAAGTACTTATACGACATGGCCCATGCAATTTCTAGCGGCGTGGTTTCAGTGGATCTGGCAAACATCAAACCAGGGAAAATTGTACATTCTCGGTCGCTCACCAAGGCCGCTAGACTATTACGATTATATGTGACAACGGAAAATCCAGATGCAAATTTAAGAATACTGGTTGAATTTATAATTACATGTTATGTGCCAATGTACTTCAATATCAAGTATTAATCAATATGAATGACATAAATGACGTATTTGAACCACCATTCACGCGAAGCATTCCATACGATACTTTGAAAGAATATTTAAATCAAGATGATCCACCGTTTAATGATCCAAAAATTCCATCACACATACAAGAAACAGAACGACACGTTCAATTGCTAGCTAGCGTTTCCAAACGAGTTATACCGGAAAATGTAGAGGCTGTTATGGCGACGACATTAGAGAGCCGTGCGAAATTGCCCAGACTTGAAAGCAAAAAAGACTTCAAACAGTAATTTTTTATTTTTTCTTTTTTATTACTAAGTTAAATTAATTTTTTCATTTACATATGTTCTGACTAAATAAATTTCTAAGGAGAAAAAATAAATAAAATAATAAAAATAAATAAAATAAATAAAAAATAATAAAATAAAGTGCCAAAAATGGTGATTTTTTAAAATGTTTGTATGGGGAACCCCCCAGGGGAGTTCCAAGGGGTGTGCCACTGGCATGGGTGGATCGGCCCTCCAAAGTTAGTGGGGGTCGGTCATACATTTGAACTCGATTGGGGCACTCTAAATGGGTCAAAGTGTGATTTTTCAAAACTTGACCCTACGGGACAAAAGTCAACAGTTGGGGGGTAGTAGAATTCGTTTTAGAGGTATGGTTCCTTCGGCAAAGTTTCTTATTTTGATCCCTAGAATACGATTTTCCCTGAGTTTTGCCTCCCCACAAATCGACCCGGCCTAGTAACTATGTATAGGTCTACATATAATTGGATATTATAATATGTTGCACTATATATTGTGCAATATATAACAAGATATAGTTATATATTTAGGATATAATTTCGTAAAATTTTATATAATTATATCTTGGTATATATGTTCCAATATATAATTATACAAAATTTTATATGATAATATATGACTATATCAACACTTTGTTACTTGGGTTGTGTTTTTTAATTTGAAAAAAAAAAATTTTTTTTTAAAATTTGTATCGCGAACCGGTATAGAACCGGCGACCTTCCATTTGTCAGCCCATTGATTTTCCTCTAGGCTAAACTCGACATAAATTTTTTTTGTCAAATTTCAAATTTGATGTTTGAACTCTAATCTCTAAGAATATAAGGCTGTGTCTCTACCTCCTACTCCACAGATACTTATATTTAGTTGTTGTCTAACTTAGAATTTAAACATGCATTGTAAGAAACGAAAAAATATGATAGATTCCAAAATTTTATTATGATAAATAAAATTTCTGTTCCTTGTCTCAATATGTTATTACAATTACTAAAACAATGGAAATTAATGGTTAAAGCTACTAAAGTTGAAAAAAAATTTTAAATTGATTGGAAAAACTAATACTTTGGATAGAGTGATCGATTTTATTGAAACACAACTGATACTAGATTTTTGCAGCCGATATTTGATTCAAATGGCTAAATCTTCGATACTTGGTTGGTTGTTGGTATTGAAGATAATGTAGAAGTTAGTATTTTTTCAATTATGGTTAGAAAAGCCAATATTTTGGATAATGTGACTGTGTTTTGGTTAATCGTATATATTTTCTGTTCACAAATAAATATAACTTTAATGGTGATGAATTTTAAATAACTGCAATTGAATAATGATAAAATTTCGTTGGTTCCGATAGAAATCCAACCAATTTATTTTCTATGTGTATATGAATCTCAATATCTCTTAAACCACATGACTTTTTGTTGCAATTCTTTTCTAAAATTATAATGTTGTCCATAAAAACAAAAACAAAAAATTCTTTAAAGTAATATGTAATGGAGAAAATGTTAATTTAAATTAAATACAATATTTTGCAAAATATGATCTGAGCTCATTTCGAAATTCAAGATTCAATAATATGCAATTTAATTATTTATTTTATTTGGTTAAAGTATTTTTTAAAAACCGACTTATTTTTTTTGGTTTTCGGTTTCAGTTTTAAGGCTTGAAAACCGTGGTTTCGGTTTCGATTAAAACCGAACAGCGAACACTAGATAAAAGTATATTTCAGGCATTTTTGTATATCTTGTTTTCTAATGATTTTCCGTATTTTGCTTTTTGGTCCATTTTTAATATTTCGTGGGCGATTTTTCAACTTAATTTTTAATCCATTTTTTAGATGATTTTACCTGCCGTCCATAAATTGGGTATCTAGTGAAAGGTATTTAGGAGACGAACTTCCGGGATACAACATATGTCCGAGTATGCCCATAGGTTATATAGTTTTTCTGGCTAAATCATATCTGGGCTTAAACAAATTTTGTCAATTATCCCCAAAATAATTGGCCATAATGCCTATGGGTATTATAAAAAAAAATAAATTTTATTTTTATATTAGTTTGAAACATTGCTATCAAAGACAAACATAAAAAAAATAAATTTGTTCACAATCATATTAAAACCATTTTTTTTAAAAGAAATTTTTGATATTTTTCTTTTTAAATTTTATTCTGTTACAAAATTAGTTTTATTGGGAACATGGGTGTATATTTTTGTTGTTCCCAAAATATTCTTTACTTATGCAAGCTTTCATATGCATATGGAATTCAAATATACGAAAAGCTATATTCAGTTTAACCTAGGACTTATATAAACGAAAAAAAAAATCTGTTTGCCTTTCAAATTGATATGCAAAGATTTGCTACAATATTAGGGTTTGGGATTTCCCGGACTTTTTTATTTCCCGGGAAACGGGAATAAAAAAATTTGATTCCCGGGAATCCCGGGAAATATTTTGGAACAAAACTGTTAATGAAAACCACCTATATAAATATTTTTTGTTAAAAAAAAAACACTATTTCAGTACAAATTCAGTCTGTGTAGTGAGAATTCACAGTAAAAATATCAGACTGTTGAACATTAGATTTCACATGAATTACTCTAAGCACTGCCAAATGAATTTCATGATTCCAGCAGAAAGCACCCACTACTGGACTGTCCGTTGCATCACATTTGGCCCATTAGATATGGTTGCCACAATGTTATTTTCCAAAGACAAATAAATCTCTTCTAGCCTTATTTATACAATTCTTCTTATTTCATCAACATTACATATTCCTGATATATAAACCAATCCCAGGTTATAAAATGAATTATTTCCGTTTATACATATGTTCAAATATCTCTTTTGTGATATTCTTGTCCATTCATCTAAGATTATAGTAAATCTCCTATTGTTAGAAATATTGCTCGATATTTCTTTTATCATGATATCTTTTACATGTTTGTAGTAATTTAATATAATGTTCTTGACATCGGTTTCATTTTTTGGCAATGTCAGGTTTTTATTATAAAAACTTTATTCGAATAAACGAAGATCTAGTTATGGTGCGGATTGACATTCCGTCGACTGCGGCTAATTTGGATACAATTTCATGAAATGTTTGCCCTACCATAAAACGTTCAATGCCTATTCAGCTTACACTTTTTTCTTCGGGTACTTTGCTAATTTTAGCTGGAACGTTATTCTTGTTATTGTTTTCTTCAAGAGAAGTTGCATGACCATCAATTTTTTTTTTTTTTTTTTTGTGAACCAAATTTAGATGTTGGATAACCAAATTTAGATACCTCCGTTGCCCATTAGTCTTTTAGGGCAAATATTGCACTGCGCTGCATTGTCCTTTTTTGTGAAGTATATCCATACTACTGACATTTTATTCTTTAATATAAAAGAATATATTAGTTTGAAAGCAGGTGTATTAAAATAAAGTAAACTTTCTTGAAAATATCACATTTATTAAATGAAAACGTTAGTAATAAAATTACTGGCCCTTAATATAAATGAGTATTTTAAATTTGAAGTCGACTTTATTTTTAATCATACGGGTTTGTTCATTTTGTGTATGAAAACCTTACAAAAATATTTATATTTTCAAACATTTTGATTGGTTGAAAATAAATTAACCAATCAGAATGCTCTAAAAAAACCAAGTCAAGGTATACTGCCAACCAATATTTTAACTAAAGTCGACTTTAACTAAAATATACATTTGCAAAATTTAGATAGTAAGGGCGATTATTTCTAAGAAACAAAACTTTTCTTCATATTTCTTTTAAACTTTTTACCAAGTTTTTAGGTTTTATTACTTAAATTTTGAATAAGTTATGCGAAAAATCTTTATTAGTTGAATTGCTCCTAATTACTTGTAAAATATTTTTTGTGTGTCAAATAAATTGATTCCCTTTTAAAAGATTTTAACAATGAAATTTTTGTTTTGGTATTTAAAATGTTTTTTATGACTAAAATTAAAAAATCTTATTCCAAACAAAAACAATTTAAAAATTTTATATTTTTAAAATTTCCCGTTTTCCCGGGAAAAATATATTATTTTCCCGGGAATTCCCGGCAAACTTTTCCCCAAACCCTATACAATATGTAAAGTACAACAGTGCGTATGATTAATGCAAACGTTTTTCACAACGTATGAGTGTTGTTCGCATGAGAAAATATAAATGAAATACATATTATTTTAAAGAATAAAACTTTTATTAAATAGTTTAACACAAAAGTATAAATTTAAACCACCGTAATATTTTTTTTTTTATAAAATAATCACTTTTTTTAAAAAAAATATTTATCTCCTAGAATACATAAAAGAATTTTTAATTAAAAGGAGCCAGTAAAAAATATTTTTACTAAATTCTTTTAATTTCTTTTTAAGTTATTCCTTAATGTGCATACATAACATATACCTTTGTCTTGAGAACCACACAAATTTTCAGAAATAAGAAAAATAAAATTACAAAGAAAAAACATTAAAACTCTTTTTTATACCTAAATGCATACATATGAGATTTAATCTACAAATATGTTGTAGATTAGGGTGCTTCGATGAAAAAATTAATAAATAAAACATTGCCGTTTTGCAAAAAAAAAAAATCATTTTAATATATCTGTTATAAGGCATAAGTACGCCTCTAAAAATTTTGGCACATAAATAGTTGAATAACGGATTTAAATTAATTAGATTTAAAAGTAAAACCATTTATTTGATGCATTTTTTTTACAGATTTATTTTCTGTTTCCTTGCTTGGCAACTTGTCTTTTCAATTGTTTTACAAATTGTTAGGTTGCTTAATTATTGGCATGCTACTTTCCAAAAAATTCCAAAATAGCAGTCGTCGTAGTTCCTGGGGTTTTCTATATTTGGGGATCCTAATATTTTACACATCAAAAGTTTAACTGTCTAGCCAGGTTAGGCTCTCAAATCTTAGTGAATTAAGACTTGAGTTCTACTTTCTGAATTAGTACGAATAATTCAACAATTTTAAACAAAGAGTGAAAAAATACAAGAGAACAGTAATATTTTCATAACATTTTGAACTTTTCTGCTTTAAAAAGCTATCAAAAAATAACCAGATGGAACTGAGCCAAATTCCCGATTGAAACATTATTTAATTAATGAACAAAAATATTATAGGTTTGTTTTGGATATATAAAATATATTAATTGAACATATTCGAAAGAAGTTGGAATACTTACACGGCTACTGGTTAAAAATATGGACAGATTTATAATATTTCCACCTGCAGTTTGATTACAAGTGTCGACTATTTTATATGGACAGACTAAATCGACTTAGCAAATGATTCTGACAAGGGAGGTATCCGAACGAGTTTTTTCCGATTTGAATGATATAGAAGAAAAAAGAGACATGTAAAGGGTGGTCAAACCAAAATGCATGATGTTAGTTGTAAATAAATGAAAAAGTTTTCAGAGAATTATCTTAATATTTTTTTTATTATGATAGAAGGATCTATGACAATTATCCGTGAAACAAAATATCGGCCAAATTCTCGCCACGGCTTCGGAGACACAATTAAGGTTAAATGTCGTTAATGTTCCGAATTATTTCATCCTTTAGGTCTTGAATTGTTCTTGGCTTATTGACGTACACTTTTTCTTCTTTTAAATATCCCCAAAAACAGAAGTCCAACGATATCAAATCAAATGATCGTGGCGGCCAATTAACATCGTGAGAAAACAGGGCCATTGAATTTCTCGCACAAAAGAGCCATTGTTTCGTTAACTGTGTGGCAAGTGATGCCACTTGCCACATATCGTCCAGGTCCATATGCTAAATTTCTGGCCACAAGAAGTCCGTTATCATATCGCGGTACCGATCACCATTTACGGTAATTGCATGGCGGCTCTTCTGCCACACTATCGCGAACAACAGCAATGTTTTCCGCAGAATGAACTGGGCGAGCATGCACAGGTGTTTTCACATTTTCTACAGATCCGGCTTGCTGAAATTTTCGCACAATTCTCCCGATTGTGGGTACATTTGGTCGGTTATGCTGACCAGTGAAGTGAATGAAACGCACGGCTTTTATTTAATAAAAAATAAAAACATCGCTGAAAAATATCTGCTCTCACTAATTTCTGATTAAAGTTCGAACAAACAAGTTTCGTTTTCTATGAAAACAAAATAATAAATTTGAAACATTGCGGGCCAAGGCAAAAACACTAACTTTTTAAGTTCAGTAAAAAAACGTCTCCCTAATTAATGGGTGTTTTGTCTAGCAATGCTGGCCTACTTACACATCGTATTAGTTCGATATAATTTTGTTTGGAGTTGTTTTGGTTACTTTAAAGTTCGGAGAGTACAGAATTCTCATTTATTCTCATTTCATTTTGGCAAAATAAAAAAACTTCCGCACCAAATGCAATTTCTAAAAAACATTTTGCTCGTGGATTTTGCATAATTTACATAACGAATTATTACAAGAATTATTGTAAACGACAAAAAATGTATCCAAATTTCAGTATAACCTCTGATGTTTTTCACATAAGTAATCAAACTATCTTTAATCATAACATTTTAACTTGTTTGCAAGAACAAAATTTTGGAAAACTAATATACACAGTTTTTATTTAATAAAATAAAATAAAAATGTCGAACTAGAGGCTGAAACATATCTTGTCTCACTAGTTTTTATTATATTTGAAACTAGTTATATTATTTCATAAAGAAAATTTCAATGAAATAACTTTTCACGCTTAAATGGGCAAGCCTTTGAATTTGAAAATTATGAAACAAATACTACCTCCGTTCCGAATTGTGGTTGACATTTCTATATTTTTCCTGGGATTATGGAGGTTTTTTAAAAAAACAAATTATTTTGATTCAAATATCAATTTTTCTACCCTCAGACAATTCCGAATTAGGCAATTTTTCTTACGTAATTTTAAAACTGAACATTTTTTTTCTCGGATTTACCACCGAATTTAAAAACTTAACTAGCCCGCGTTAACTAGTCTTAACTAGTCGGGCATGCCGACTATATGATATCCTACACTAGTCTGAAATGTTTTGATCTGAAGTACGAATGCCTTTATATGGACTTGTGTCAAAATTTTATAAAAGTATCTTAATATTTGCGACCTTTAGCGAGCGAATATGCCCATTTTTGGGGGACCTTTATACGGGCACTAGGTCTAAACATGGACCGATTCCATATAAAATTAATAGCCTTTTTTTGTGAGCCCATTTGAATCCGTGTAAAAAATTTCATTTAAATATCTTCGTATTTGAAACCTGTAGTGTGCAAACAATATAATTTTGGGGGCACCTTTATATAGACACAAGGTCTAACCATGGACCGATTTGAACCAAAATCAATAGGCTTTGTCCTTGGGCCGAAATTAGTCGGTATACAAAATTCTGTAGAAATATCTTAATATTTGCGACCTCTACCATGTGCACAAAAATATGTGGATATACAGACAGACGGACGGACAGATGGATATCGTTATTTCGAAACAAAATGTTATTCTGGGTCAATCGGTATACTTAAAGGTGGTTAGTTTCAATATTTTTTGGAATTATAAACATCAGCACAAACTTATTATACCCTATCCATGCACTGGTGTAGGGTATAATTAATAAAACTCATTATTCAAACTCATAAAGCACCACCTACAACATATTTTGGAATTTCCGCAAGCTCGAAATCCATTTAGACATATGGTTTCTAGGGCAAAGTTGCTTAGAATTCTTCGTAGAATCATTCCCCCCCCTCCTACGATTTTTTGTCCCAGAAATTGACCATCCCTAATACACATACTTAGAACTTGGAGGTAGGAACATTGAAATGTGCACAATTTGTATAAAATCAGTTTATACTTACTTAGATACAGTAACATACAAATATCACATAAGTAAATGAAATATTTCAATGTGTGATTCATACAGCCAGAAAACTGATTCAGTGATGACAACCCAATTTGTTGCCAATCGAATGGTTCAACGCATCAAATGAATTTTTTCGGCTCAATTCGACTACCAAAACTGAACCATTCCTTTGGCTACAAATGCGGTTGTAAGCACCGTAACTGTTTTCTTAGTGTAAAAAACCAGTTTTCATTTACATATACAACATGACCCTTTGTAATTGAAGTATAAGAAAATCTCTAGAACAAATCCAAACATCGGAACTTTTTTAAACGAAATCATTATTTAAAATATGTGTAAAATAAACATTTTATAACCCCAATTTTTAGCTAATAAAATATATCAAAAATAACCATTTTGTAAAGGTTTTCTAAACGTTTTATAACTTTTTGTCTAATAAAAAAAAAAATATTAAAAATTTAAACAAATTATTAATTTTTTCTTAAAAATTATTTAAAAAATTAAAAAAACGAAATAAAAATACAAAGAAGTCAATATCTAGCCCCCATTTTTATAAATAAAAGGAACATACGAAGTCATGTAACTTTTATAATCGTATTGCTTTTTTTCAAACTTCAAAAGCTTTAATATATTACATAAACTAAATGAGAATTTCTGAAACATTTAAAAACTGTTTAATTTTAAAACTGTTTGTAAGCCCTTTGCAATCATACTAAAACAATATAAGCTTCTAGAATATGTTAATGAATGTACGCTAAAGAATTACATAGGAATTATGTACATTAAAGTTACGAATCGTTTTTAAAAAGAAGATTTTCCATCCGATAATATTTATAAAATATGTATGAAATAAATACTCTCACAAATTCTTAACTTTGCAAACCATTTTATTGTTTTAAAAGTACTTTAAAATTGTAGACTTTTAGATAGTTATTTTTGAGTTTTATAAAGTATTTGCAACAAATTTACCAATAATATCGTATACGTGGTCACAAAACTAGATTTAATAATAGTTTCAATAAATATATCTTAATGAACATTTTTTTTTCAGTGCAATTGCCCTCAAGATAATTGTTAAACATTGTGGAAATTGTTGTTTTGTCACGCAAAATATCTGGCAACAAACAAACAAATATTTAAACACAACAAATTAGTTTGCAATGTATCAATATGTGTTTACAAAATTTATGCTATAACCAGGACAAGTTTAAAATGCCACAAAAAATTTGAAAATTGCAAGAAAATTGGCAGGAAAAAACAGCAAATTAGGCACAAAAAAAGGCAAAAATGGAATGATTATTCCAAAAATGGAATGCTTATTCAAAAAAGTTAAATATTAATTGATTTAAGTGTTTTAGAAATATTTATAACAAAAAACAATAATGAAGGAATTCACAGTCGAAGATCCAAAGTGCAGCCAGCTTAAATTAAAATGACTCTTAAGGTTTGAAATTTTCGTTGATAAAAAAATATTCCGGAATATCATTTCAATCAAGATTAAATTTTTTTTGTGGAAGATTTAAAAAAAAAACTAAATTAACTTCTGTTATAATTTTCCCAAACTTTAGTATGAAACTGAACTGCTATTAGAAACATAGTAAATTAACTCACAGTGCGTAAATAAAAAAACCCAATCAGAAATCGCCAGTGGTACAAAAAATCAAGCACTGGCATACCACTGGGCAGAGCTTCGAAGAATTAATTCCCTAATTTCCTTTTTTTGAACTGAATTTATATTTTGGGAATGAATTCCCTGACCAAACTTAAGGAATTGAATGAATTCCTTTCCTTTCATTCGATTGATATTAAGGGAATTCATTCATTTTTTTCTAATGCCCTTATAAAATTTTATGAATTCATTCAACAAGGAATTCATTCAATTCTAGTTAATTCAACTTTTGGTCAAGGAATTCATTCAAGTTAATTCAACTTTTGGTCAAGGAGTTCATTCAATTAGAGTTAATTCAACTTTTAGTCAAGGAATTCATTCAATTCTAGTTAATTCAAATTTTGGTCAAGGAATTAAATTTATTTCGTTTTATTCCCTAGGAATTAAATTTTTTTCGTTTAATTCCCTCAATTAAGTTTTCAATTCCTAGGGAATTAAACGAAAAAAATTTAATTCCTTAGGGAATTAAACGAAATAAATTTAATTCCTTGACTAAAAGTTGAATTAACTAGAATTGAATGAATTCCTTGAATAAAAGTTGAATTAACTAGAATTGAATGAATTCCTTGACCAAAAGTTCAATTAACTAAAATTGAATGAATTCCTTGACCAAAAGTTGAATTAACTAGAATTGAATGAATTACCAAAAGTTCAATTAACTAAAATTGAATGAATTCCTTGATCAAAAGTGGAATTAAGTGCACAGTTGAATGAATTCCTTAGCCAAAAGTTGAATTAACTAGAATTGAATGAATTCCTTGACTTCAAATTGAATTAAATAGTGTTGAATGAATTCTTTAGTGAATGAATTATTTAACTTTAATTCTTTACGCTTTGGTCAGGGAATTCATTCTATAAATTTGAATTTTTGAATTCATTCACAGGAATTAATTCCTGCTTATGTCTTATTTATGAATTCATTCCTTGAATTAAGCAATTGAATTAAAGTTTTGGGAATTCATTCCAAAAAGGAATTAATTCTTTAAAGCTCTGCCACTGGGTAACCATGGTGTTGAAAATAAATGACTGGGAGAACACCCATTTGGGACGCTTTGCCAGCATTTGCAAAAAGCGTTTATTCAGTATTTGTTTTACAAAAATTTCGGTGGTTAAAAAAAAAACACTGGGAAAGAATGGTCTAAGTGTGATATGCCAAGGTTTGCAACCAGTGGTTATCCAGTGCTACCTAGCCAATGCTACCAGTTGTACAGACCCCAATTCACCATTCTGAGTTCAAATCCGGTTGCAGCAAAAATTTTTTTTTGGATTTTTTTAATTTAAAAATTTTTTTGTTCTATAAAATCAATTTTGTTTGTGGAAAAGCTCTTTTAAGACCGACTTTTTTGCTCTCCCAACGCTGTCATATTAGTTCCAAAAAACTATTTGCCAGTGCAAGCATTTTAGCACATTTATCATTTATCATTTATGTGATTAGCCATCAAATATTATATTTCTCGTTAGCTCAGTGGGTAGAGCAATCGTCTGCGAATCTGACGACCTGGGTTCAAGTCACGGCAGGACCAAAAAAAAAAATACATATGAACTTTTTTTAAATTTTATTTTAGAAAATATATTTTTTCAGACCACCTCTTTATTGGTTTTGCCAGCGTTTTTCCAACGTTGAAAAATGTTGTTTCTCCAGTAATTTTCCAGTGCGTTTTGTACAGCGAGTCCTTTTGTCTAATGTTGTTATCATTTTGCCATCGCTTTCCCGTTTGTATTTTTCTGACTGGGAAATTACATTCAAAAATATTTTGCCAACAATAACAGTTACAATATTATTTGAGACTAGTACGAGCTTCATATTCTGAGAAGGTTTTTCTCTCAAAATTAGATCCAGAGTAATTTTAACCAATGAAAAGCTTTAAATTCTGTACTTTTTCTTATAAGAAAAATCTTGGATTTTCTTTAGTAAAGCACATTATATATGACAACTTTTTCTTACAGAAAAAACTATTTTCTTAGGAAAAGGTTTACATTGTGTTCTTTTTTCTACAGAAAAACCATCAGATTCATAAGATTTTTCCTATATGAAAAGAAAACAGATTTTGAGGGCTTCCTTCAATGCACTCATAGAAATAAATCTGTAAAAATAGCAGAAAAAAATTGATTTCAAAGTAAAACTGGATAATTTAGCGTTGTTTAAGCGTCAATCTATCATGATGATTTGCTAGAGTATACTGATCATAAATGTCAAAAAGTGAGCAGTATGACAGTTAAGTCTTTTGGGCTTACAAAACCACCCTTTTTTTAGTGAGGAAGCAAATGTAAAAAAGTAAAGTTTATTTATTTACAACACATAGGCCCTTACTATAAAAGAGTATTTTTAATTTAAAGTCGACTTTATTTTTAATCATACAGTTTTGTTAATTTTGTGTATTAAAACCCTACAAAAATATTTATATTTTCAAACATTTTGATTGGTTGAAAATAAATAAACCAATCAGAATGTTCCAAAAAGAAACCAAGTCAAAGCATACTGCCACCCAATATTTTAACTAAAGCCGACTTTAACTAAAATATACATTTGAAAAATTTATTGGTCTAATTCATAAACTTTTATAATAGTCTTATTGCAGGATTTTAAGCTAATTTGTGAAAAACAGTATTCATATTTGCTTAATAACGAAAAAAATAATATAGGTTTATAGTCGATACTCATTAACTTTAAACCTTTTATAAAGTTTGGAGTGAGGAAGCCACTATTTAATTGTTAATTATTTCATTTTCAGGCACGAAATGATTTATTATAGCCATCCCATCCCTAGAATGTGTGGCTTCCAACAACTTGCATCCATCAAACTTGCATTCATCAACTGTCAAAACATTATTCGAAATTCGATTAATTTTGTAGGCTTCGAATAATATGTTCTAAAAAATTACTTTTTTACACACATTTCCATTGATTTGCTTTATAAATAAAAAAAAATATTTTTAATGGATTTTAAATTTATCTTAGCACATCATTAGTTCTCTAGTTTAAGATAATACATTTTCACTTCCGATTACCGAGTCAATCGTTTACTAAATATGTACATCATTTACGACTTATTTGGGAGAAGAGAGAAAATAAACAATAGTGCTGCCAGTACCAAATTGAAAAATTAATTTATAGTTAAAATACGATTATGAATTAAGATTTCTAATAATTCTTTATTAAGCGAAATATGTTCTTTAACTATAGCAAGCTTCAAATGCCAAATAAATTTTATTTATGAATTAGCACATATATATTTTAAATTTATATATTACAGTACATGTATTATATTAGAAATTTTATTATATTTCTTTCATTTTAGAACTTTGATCTTAGCTGTATTTTCGCGCATACCTATCAACGTTAAGTATTTAAAGCAAATCCACGTTTAACCGATTATATATAATTGGTTAAACGTATAAAAAACTATAAATAGTTAATGTTTATAATAGTTGCGGTATAAAAAACTATAAATAGTTAATGTTTATAATAGTTGCGGTATAATCGAACGTATGTCAGCAAAACCTTTTAAAAATTAACGAGAAGAAGGTATTTTATAAGCGAAAATCTATAAACGTAGAGTTTTCAACGTTGATATTTATCCACGTTGCAATTTAACGGGCATACGAAGAGTTATATGTTAGTTTTCATCTCAAACTCGTTTTAGTGTATTTTGAGTTTTTTCTGAATTAACGGATATAGTTAAGTCGAAAACACAGCTAATATATGAACGCAAATCGAGCAAAAGTAATTTATTTACTAATTAGATTTTTGATTAATTATTTTAATTAACTTTCAACCTTTGAATATAATTGTATTTGATTTTGTAATTGAGTATTTCCTTCAATTACGTGGAATTGTGAAATTGCTTGTTTGTTTAATTACAAAATATAATAAATATCGCCAAAGTTTTCCTGATATTTCTTATGGTAATAAAATTACTAATGAATCCTTTCGTAGAGTAAAGAAAACTTATAATTATTATACTAAAACTTTTACAAACAATATAGATAGCAAATTAAACTCAATTAATTGTTAATGTTAGTATTTTTTCTTATTTTATTACAAATATTAAACACTTGGTTCTATTATAAATGGTTGTTTTATATATTAAGTATGTGCGAAATTATAAACAATGGACTCTTTTGTTCAATATAATGTTTGTTACATTTTCCGAATATTATAATTTTTGTATTTTTGCTAACAATTAAGAAAAAAAAAATATTCCTTTATTTTAAAATACATAGCAAATAGTTTACAGTACTAAAATTATATTTTAGAAAATATTAGGTAATTTAAATTCTAACGCAGTTATTAAAAAAAAAAACCTCTTAATTTAGCTTTAAAACATGAATTTGCTAAAGCATTCATTATCTCTATTAAACGTTTATTAAAAAATTGTATTCAAAAACATACAATAAAAGTTTAATAATTTTATTTTTAATTCTGGCAACACTTTGTATATTCTCTCTTTTTATTGTTAGTGATACATGAATTTAGTGAATGATTGACTCGGTAATTGTAGGTAAATATATTGTTTTGTAAACTTTGGAAATTAGAATCTTTTATTATAAATGAAAACATATTCAAAAACGATTTTTAAACATTACTAAGAAGTAATAATGGGAAAAAATTGTGTTAAAGAATTTTTTTTATATTACGATTACTGAAAGTATTCGAATATCGAGTATGGTTTTAATATAAATGCATCACTATTTTATTGAAATTGTTTTTATTTTATTTTCATGGAAATTTGGGAAAATTTTCAAAGAAAGAGTTTAGTCTTGGGATTTTTACAGTTTTTTTGTTTCGGTTGGATACAAAATGTTGTATTCCATCTATTCTTGGGTGGATGACTCTTAAACAATTCATTTAATCATTGTAAATTGACGTTTTTTAGTTTTTTACAGTGGTTTTCTTTTTCTAAACTTTATCAAAATAATATTTTAGGCTACACCCTGTGTTTAATAAATTTTTCTTTATTAATCATTTGTGAATATTCTTTTTGCCAAATTAGCTTAAAAATCTGTAATTAGGCTATTTTAAAAGCTTTTGAATAAAACAGTAAAGCTTTAACCGCAATTGGTAAAAATTAAAAAAATGTTGCTTAAGTTTGAGGAATTTTAAAATATGCCCACATTTAACTTAACAGAAATTAACAAATTTTATTTTTATATGCAAAAGTTTTTCATTTCTTTTTCCAGGGCAGAAATTACCAACGCTACAAAAAAATTGTGCTGGGAGAGCGCGGTTTTTCGAAATGCCTGTATTGTTCAAATCTTGCTTTACCAGTACTATTTAAACAACAAAAAATTACAAAATTCAAAATTCTTTTTTGATAAAACCCTACAAGTATTTTTTTTTTTTTTTTAATAATTCACAACTTTTAAATAAAACTCTTTATGATTTTTTTAAATTGAGTAAAGAGTTCTAAAGAAAAAATTTTTATTGGAAAAGAACCATAATGAATAGTATTTTGAATTTTATGTAGTTTTATTTTTCTACAAAAAAATTAACATAAATGTATTTAAAATTCATAAAATTTAGCATGTAATTAACAAAATTTTATATTACCAATAGTTCTGAAAACAATCTGTAAATCATGAAAACTACTTGAAAGGATTCATTTTGAAAAAAATAACGAAATTGCAAATTTTGCGAAAATGGTACTTGCTGAAAAAATTCAAAGAGTAAAACAAAGAGAAAAGTTAATAAATCCAAAGAATACTTATATGGTGGGGATTTAAGTTTTATTAAAACAACTCACAACACAAGACTCCCGTTAAAATTTCAGCGATCTAAAACTTTTTGACAAAAAATTTTGAAGCCAATAAATTCCATGGGCCCCAATCATAAATTAATATTTTTTGAAAATGGACTCATACAACTTTGAAAATATGTGGTTAATTTGTTATTTTTTCCAATTATTTGTTCAGTTTTGAAATGTTTCAATTTGTTTCAATTAGGTGCAAGGTGTTTTAATTGGACATTAATCAAATTAATAGAAATAAAAGTCTCCAAAGTTGTCTCAAGCTAAATATGGGTACTTCAAAATTTGTATGGAATTGCTAGTTTCCCTAATTCAATTTTGTTTAATATAGTTACACATTAGCCATTTTGTACCATAAGCTTTTCTGCAGGCATTTATAGATAATGTATTTGGTGCAAAAAATGTAGATACTGCCGTATCAACTAGTTCGAAATTCCGAATTTAAGAAAAATTATAATAAGGGTAATTTACAATTCGACTTAACTACATATTACACTATTGCATTAGCTCCACACTTTATCTTAATACTATATATGGTTTAAGTGGTTAAATGACCGTAAATTGTTTTTTGTTATAGGTAGGTACGTTTTCCTGCAAAAATTAATTATGTTCAATTAATTTATTTTTCTATATAATCAGGGAAATTCAATTAGATGCATGTGAAGTTATTACCTTATTTCATGTAGTGTAATCGCTGATATATTTAGAAAATCATCACATAGCCTACAGGGTAGAATTTGCTGTTCGGTTTTAATCGAAACCGAAACCGCGGTTTTTCAAGCCTCAAAACCGAAAACCGACAAAAATAAGTCGGTTTTTAAACAACACTTTAATCAATTAAAATAAATAACTAAATTGCATATTATTGAACCTTGAATTTCGAAATGAGCTCAGCTCATATTTTACAAAATTTTGTATTTAATTGTAATGAACATTTTCTCCATTAAATATTACTTTAAAGAATTTTTGTTTTTCTTGTTAGAAAAATTTCCATTATAATTTTAGAAAAGAATTTAAAAACAATTCATGTGGATTAAGAGATATTATGTTTCATTTAGTCAGTTCAGATTTTCACCGCGTATTTTTCAAAAAGTCTTACTTGGTAGTCCTCGAAATTTATAAAATTGTAACCTTATATCGTTTTAAACAAATTGCTAAAATTTAAAATTAAACTCTTTAAATACAGCTTTAGTTGCGGACAAAATAATAAAAAATTTTAATTTATAACGCTGTTCAGCGTTCTTTTTTCCCCGGAAAGTTCACGTAGTGGCATTATTGCATTCATACGAGTAAGAAATTCAGTCGAATTTTATTAAATATCTTGAGCGTGTAAAATTATTTAATTTTTATACATATTTAAATATTTTAAAACAATTCTATTACTATCACAGGAAAACTGAAAAATAACCGAAACCGCGGTTTTTATAATTTCGAAAAACGGAAACCGCGGTTTTCAAATTTTTCAGTTTTTAGCAAACTCTACTACAGGGAATACTTAGTACTGGCCCCAGATAACAGGAATGGTTCCAATGGGATAGGAGGACTGGTCGTGGATCGGTTTTTTTTATTAAAAGATATATAATACTTTAACATGGTGTTTCCTTTGGGGATGAAGAATTGCCACGTATTAGATATACGGACATGTCACAGGACTAATCCAAAAGGACATGTTATATATTGTTATGTCACCTTGGCCGACAAGTGTTTTCCTCGAGACGAAATCACGGTAGCATCTGCTTGCTATCGTCATTGCAGGTGAAGACGCCCGGCTAAAAGACAACCAGGACGACATACAGAGTTGTCGAATCAAAAACTGAGTTGTTCTTCGTCACTCGAGTTTTGGATCGATGGCAACGCGGTAGCCGGCCATCATTCTATTCTTTTATGTGGCGATCGTTGATTGGTCAATCGGGCCAAAACGGAAGCCATAATATTTTTGTTTCACTGCAACCGGGAGCAGTGAATATTTTTGGTTTCAATATGATCGGGCGCGTTAGAAATAAGATTCATTCTGGTAGTGACGTGTGGAGAAGGCGGTACCAATTTTAACGACGCAGGAAAAAGGGAGAAAAGTTTGTCTCGCGTTCTTTTACTAATCGACATCACGGGAAAGAATTTGTGCGAAAATTAAAGAAAAAGAACAAAATTTTGTATAAATAAAATAACTTTGTTATCAATAAATATCAAAATACAATAAAATTAACAATTGCACAAAAAATTTTCTTTTTGGATTTTTTTTGTTTGCGATTTTTTTTCGCAATTTTTGTTTTTTTTCAACTAGCCACCAAACTTTGTTGTACGAAATGAGTATTATAGTCCTTAGATTATAAATTAAAAAAACCGCACTTACAAAGTTGCAAAATAATGGCGAATCGCGAAAAAAGACTATGGTACTAGAATTGAATTAAAAAACTTAATCAGCTATTTATGTTCTGCAAACAAATTATATTGATGCCAGAATTTCCCTTTATGCAATTTTTTTTCGCGATTTTTTTTTTGCAACTAGACACCAAAACTTGGTATCAAATATGCATACCATAGGCCTCAGATTATGAACTAAAAAATGCTTTTAGTAATTTGTAAACCTCATATTTTTAAAATAAAAAACTTAGACAAAAACGAATTGTAATGAAAAACAAATGGGTGTTTCATTACTATGTAAACATTAGGTAAAAGTAATGAAAATTAAAAAAAGGTTCATTTTAATTTTCAAAACAAATGAAAATTAAAAAAATATTCATTACCATTTTTTAACGCAATGGTAATGAAAAAAAAAACATTACCATTTCTTCAAAAAATGGTAATGATAAAAAAAGCTCCATTACCATTACATCAAATAATGGTAATGAAAATGTAATGGTAATGATTTTAGCCCATCTCTGTTATTATGTTAATTCATAATAAGGAAATTGGCCTCGAACTGAATAAATAAATTTCTAATTATTTATATTAGTAATACAAAAACTATATGTGACGCGCAAAATAGAAAGGGACCTAAGGGTAAAAAAAGGGTTTTGTTCAGGAGAGCCATTTTAAAGATTTAAATACGTGTATCTTTGGTGTACCATCAAAAAAAAAAATTGATTTTTTTACCCTTAGGTCCCTTTCTCTATGCGCTGTCACATATACATTTCAAAAGGCTAGGTAATTTTCTTTTAAATAGCATTTAAAAATTCAAAGTCTGTTAAAGAATGATTGAGATGTTAAATGCGCCAGTCACAAAAAATAGTCGTTTCTCCCTAACTCTAAATTTTAAGGTTATTTTGAAACTTCTCAGCCCGGTTTTGTAATATACTCAGCTAGACCTATAACCCACAAAAGGTCACCTGAAAAGTGTATTAAAAAAATTTTTTTTAGGACCGTGCTCAGTAATTATAACTCAAACAAAAGGCCAATAATTCACCACCACACCAAGTACATAATGAATTAAATTTATGTCCATTTCTGTGCATCTGAATAAATTTCGCTTACTGTAATATACGTACATTATTGTTTGTAGTTCATGATCTACTTAAGTGGCAACTTTATAACATTTGAAAGGCTTTTTGCTAAAGTTGTTTATATTAGAAAAGTTTTTATTTGAAATAGTTGTTATCTGAAAATAAAAGTTATTTGATTAAATCAATAAATATAAAGCAAAAAGTTTATCAACGAAAAAAAAACTAAAAATATTTAATGCTATCATTAGTAAAAAAAAATATTGTATGAATTTGCTCTCACAGCTTTTTAGATGTTAAAATAATTGTAAATTCTGTTGCGACTTGGAAAATGCTTAAAAAAATTTATTCCAGATATTGTCATTGTCTCATACTAACATGATTTTTTTAATTAATTAAAAGTTTCTTCTAAATATATTCTTGATCTTAAACCGAACAAAAATAACACTCATTGTAACAATCTTCCAGAGATGTAAAATATGTGATGTGATATCAAAAATTTTTTAAACAAACTGTAGATGTCGCTAACATATAAGAAATTTTGTCAAAAGAGGATTTTGTTCTGCGAAATTTTGTCAAGGTATGATTTTATTTTCTCAAATGAGGTTTTAACGGAGTTGTCAGGTAAGGGGATTTGGGTCCAAATTAGATATTTTGACTTTAGTTTAGGAACATAAGTATTAAAAAATTGTAAATTTTAAAGGATTTTTAGTTCTAGGTATCTAGTTATTTTAAATTAAAGTCAGTCAAATTGGGGCTGGTAAAGTATTTAAAAATTTCTACAAAATAAGGAAATACATTCAGAAAAATTAAAGTTATTTCTAGTGTGTAATTTTGGGATATAATAAATAAAAAATTTATAAAATTTAAGTGTTTTTATACTTATTTAAACTATTACGAGTAAGTCATTATTTTATATTTAAAAACAATGACTGCAATACACTGAGAGAATTATCTGCATGATATTAATGAATTTTTGAATAAAACCAATGAGGTTTCACTGGAACTCGTCCATTGAAACTTTTCATTGAATTAATGGAATTTTTCATAAAATATTGTCAAAAATTTAATTTCATTTATTAAAAGTTTCATACACTCAATGAAAAAGTTTCATTAAAACTAGATTCATAAAATATATGAAGCTTCGAATTTAAGAAATTTTTCATTTATATTGTGAAGAAAACTTCATTCGTTTACTGAAAATTTACATTAAAACTCGTCCAGAAAAATTCTCTCTGTGTAGGCAGTTATTATAAAGCCATTATTTTATATTATAAAATAATGCAAAAGGTAATGATATATCATTATTAGTAATGCAAGGAGTAATGAGGTATCATTACCAATATTTTGTTGGAAATATTGCATTTGCATGATTTTGCATTTGCAAAAATTTCGATTGCATAGATTGCGTGAAATTCATGTATCTAAAACATCATATGTATATAGAATTTGCAATTTCATCCAGATCTTTGAAGAGATAATTAGTTTTTGAATGAATTCACTAACAATCGAATTCAATTTTCTTTAGAATTCAATAAATGCCTTTTCTTAAATAAACAAAATTCAAAGAATTAATTCAATTGCTATATTCCGTTTTGTTAAATAAAGTGAATTAATTCCTTACTGAATTAATTCACCACTGAATTCGTTCAGTTTCATTTTCGTTCAGTGAATTAAAGAAAAAAACAAAAAATTATGTTCAGTGAATTGAAAAATGAAAAATTACGTTTGCTGAATTCAAAATTTGTTTTCTGTCGCTCAGTACATAATTGAGTGTTTTAAAAATATTTTGGCAATAATTCAGCCATTTCTTAATGGTTACTATTCTTTGTATAAAAATAGAAAAAAAAATTTGAGATAAGATGAGAAAAATACCACAACTCCCAAAACACTGCGGAAATTTTCCAAAAATAGGATTTTTTACTCTAATTCTGAATGGTCTGGGTGAAGACCTTAGAGGAGTTATGGATAAACGGGTTTCAGAAACAGAAAGAGAATGTTTCCATTATATGTAATCCATTCCTAACTAATTTTTTCATTTGGTGTTGGTTTATTTTGCTAGACTTCAGCAATATTTGGTTATATAAACATATCCATATCCATTCATCTGATCCAGTGAACTGAAACTGGTTCAGTACAAATTGACTAACTCGTGCGTAAGTTCAGTAAAAATAAAATTAGGCAATTTTAGACACCAGTGAGGACGGAACTGATAATTTTCAACAAGAACGCTGTAGAGGAAATCACAAAAAGAAATCGGTATAGCCGAATTTAATACTTTTAAGTTAAATAAATTATATGCATTTTTTAATTTATATAAACTGAAGTCAAGCTCTGTGCCAGTCGCTCAACATGTCGGACATTTCAGGAAGTTAAATTCCAGTCATTGAAGTCATTTTTTATATTTCGAGTATTTATTAAAAAACCTAATATTTATTAAATTTTAATTAAAAAACTAAAGCAATGTCGGATAGAGCCGTTAACTGAGGTTGAGATGAATTCTCTTGAGATTCTTTTCTCTTTGCAAAAACTCGTATATATAATTCCCTCGAACAACGCGCTTATATAGTTCCTAAAGAACACCGCGTTGTACGAAAACAGCGTTGTACCAATGCTGTCATATTTTGTGCCCAGCAGGATATACAGAATTGCGAAATAAACCGCTTTATACGAGCGAAGTTTTTTTATCTTAAGAAAAGGTTGTCTTTTTGTAAGTCGCGTTTTATTGGGTTCATAACTTAAAAATGCGTAGTTATGCTTATCCTGAATATTTATCCATCGATATCAACGTACATGAGATGGTTTGTGTGGTTCAGAATTGGTGATTTTGACACAGAAGCAAAGACCTCCCAGGTCAGCCAAAAAAATTCGAATATGATAAATTGGAGGCATTACTCGATGCAGATTGTTATCAAATTCAAGACAAATTTGCGAAATCATTGGGAGTTACTCAAGCAAATATTTTACAACTTTTACAAGCATATTTTACAACTTTTGCAACTTTATTTAAAAAGTAATAAGTAAAGTTTGTTTTCAATTGAAGAATCAATTAAAATACATTTAAACATATTGTTTAACTTTTTTTGTCAATCAATAAAAAACAAACTAGAAAAAAATATCTGTCGGAGTTGTTATTTTCAGGCAAATATTCTATTTTTAGAAAAAATAATTTAAATAATTTCGTTGTTTTCTGTTTTAAAACACAAAATTCAAATATTTTCGGTTTTCCTTTTTGTTAAAATAGTTTGTTTATATACAAAATTATTTCAATTCAAAATACAATAAATTCTTTAATCATACACACAAACATAGCCAATAAAAGTATGAACATGTGCTTTGTATATGGTGTATTATGTAGGGTGTTGGTGTTTTGAAAATTAAACAAAAATAAACTTTCAAATATGAAAAAACAAACCACAAAATCATTTTTTTTACGTTTTGTCAGTTAAATACTGATGATTGTTTTAATAGGCTTTTCAATTATTTTTATTTGTTTTATGGATTGTTTAAACAATGATTGAAAATAAATAGCAAAATGGTTTGAATATAATGACAAATCAGTTGTCCTTTTTTAATTGTGTTTACAATTAATTTAATATGTAGTTTAGGTTGTTTTTGAGGATAAAATATTGTGGGTGCAGGATTCATCAAAAAAAGGGTACCACGCGACTTTTTTGCTGCCCGAACGCAATAAAAAGAAGATATTTTGCATCGAATCATTACTGGCGATGAAAACTGGGTCCACTACCACAACTCGAAGTGCAAGTAATCGTATGTGAGGCCGTCAAACCAGCCAAATCAACGCCAAAGACTAATATCCAAAGCGCCAAAGTAATGATCTGTATTTGGTGGGACCAAAAGAATCTCATCTATTATGAGCTGCTGAAATGGAGCCAGACGTTCACAGGGTACCTGCACCGAACGCAATTGATTCGTTTGAAGTGAGCATTGGTCGAAAAACTCCCGGAATATGCGACCAGACATGAAGCTGTAATATTCCATCATGACATGGCTCGACCACATGTTGCAAGACAGGTTAAAAACTATTTAGCAAATAGTGGTTGGGAATTTTTGCCTCACCCGCCTTATGGTCAAGACCTTTCCCCTTTCGACCTCCATTTTTCTCCATCGATACAGAATGATTTCACTGGAATACGCATCACTTTAGGAGAGGGTATCCGAAATTGGATTGATTCGCTCTTGGCCTCAAAAAATGAACAGTTCTTTTGGCGCGAAATCCATATGTTGCCACAAAGATGGGAAAAGGTCATAGCTAATGACGACCAATATTTTGAATAAATTTTTATTGTATCAACGTTTCACAATAAACGCCCAAAATTTGACAAATATACCACATTTTTAAATTATACACCCAATAACGAAACTACGTTACGTGAAACCGGATTATACCAAGGACGGGTGTAATTTCAAAGTCTTTAGTGATGAATTATTTACTTTCGCATACTTAATTTTAACAATTCTATTAGAAAATCTAACACTTTATATTATTACATAGCCTTAACAATAAATTTTATTTGTAAAAATTATGTATGGTTCTAAGCAATTGTAAGCTGTGAAAAGCACAAACTAACACTACCTGTCTTTATTTGGTTGCATATAAAATTTTTGTGTTATAAAATTTACATGTATTTACAAGGAAGGTAACCCAAACTTTATATACTGCAGTTACATTGCACGGCCCCTGATAACTACTACTTTGGTTTCCGCACATGTATTAACTATCAAGCATCTCTTAAACCCGCACGACACTAGGTTCATTTTGTATTGATCTATTATTTGAGAACAGTGCAAATCTACCCAATGCTTTACAAAGCACTGGGAAAGCACCCAGAAACATAAAAATCAAATGCTTTCCCAACGCCCAAATAAAAAAATTAAAATGCTTTCCTGACACCAGAGACCCAAAATAACTGTTATATTTCTTAAAAAGTCACCACCCAAATTTATATTTCAATAATGCACTATATTTTATAAATCATATTGCACAAAAAAATCACAAAGTTTGGCAAAGATTTTAATTTTTTAAATTTTTATATTTTACTCTATAAACTTCTGTTGTTTTTTGATTTTTATTTTAGAACTTTTATTGTGGAGTCAAAAATTTTTTAAATATCCACTCTTCTTTGGTGCTTCTTTTTCAAAAACAAAATAATGTTTTAGGAAAACAAGCGCTGGGAAGGCACCCTTTTCAAGCGTTGGTAAAACATACAAATTTAGTGGTTTGCCAGTACTTTTTTTTTGTAAGACCACGGTCTATATGTGCTTTGCCAGTACTTGTTTTTTGTTACGAAACATAATTTCTACTTGGGTATAGTCATAGAAAAATTACATAAGTTCAAAAATACAACTATATTTACATATCAGGGAAATTAATCATTAACTGTCAAAAAATTTATAAAAATAAAATGACATTTGGTGCTTAATTGTCTAGAATGTTGTCAATTTCTTAAGTTTTTCTATTTATGTTTCTAGCGTTTTTTCTGTGTTTGTAACGATTTTTAACAAATTTTAGCGATTTTCTTTTAGAACAAAGTATGCATCACTGTTTACTTGTTTACAAATTGTATTTGTTACACTCTCTAATATTTTCTGTTTCAATTAATCAAGCTAATATCAAGTGAATACAAAATTAAGCATGTGTCATACGGGCTTTAGCGAATTTTAGTTAAAATTTTTGGGGTTGTTTTCGGATACCTTCCTCACATAGCGGTCATTGCAATGCAAAAAATAAAAGCCACAAAATATAATAATAAAATATTCTATGGAAATAAATATTAAAAAGTTTTATTATATCAAGCCAATGATTTAGGAATTACTTTTGAAAAAATATGTTACCAACGAGCTCACGAAAATGGACTAAACTATAATGTATATTAAATAAAGGACACTTTGATGCACAAATATTGTTATTAACGCTATTGTACCTTTTTTCATAAAATCACAATTTTGTTTATTAAAAAATCCTCTTTACACTTCATATTTTCATTTTAGCATTCAATTACGAACGATATTAAACTTAGTACGATACCACATTTACATGTACATAACTTCTGTAAACTATGCTGTGACATTATTAAAACTTTGAAGGATTATTAAAGTTCAAATATTAAGTCATATTTTGTTCTAGAAAAAATCATTTTCTATAAAATGGAAAATACTCCATTGTCACCCGATGTATTGCGTGAACCTCAAACACAATTCGTTCATACAATGTTTTCTATAAATAGTAGTAGGTACAACAAAACTATAGAACAAGCGGTGCAGTAAATAAATAGAGCGTCATACAATTTATTTATGTTTGTTTCAATGAAAAAGTCTTGTGTAATTTAGAAATGAAAAGAACTGAGAAAGTTTATGACAAAAAATGGTTTGATATTAAAATAGAACAATAAGACCAAAGCTAACATCACTTTGTACTGTTATTTAAGAATGAAAATAAAATAGTGCTTTAAATTTTCGTTTAGTTTTAATGCATAAGCTAGATGATATGGTAAATATTATTTACTTAAGGGAAGTTTTTTGTCAAAAATTTTCAGAATAACTTTTTGAGTCGGTTTAGGGCCGTCTGTCCAACTGTCGCTTATTTTTGGAATTCCCATGCCTTCATTACCCAATATTCCAAATAAAGATTAAAAGGCTCAAAAGAGCGATTTTTAAAATTTCCTTATTGAGCACAATTTGTACTTAAATTTTACTTTCTTAAGTTAAGTCTCTCCTTCTCTAATCAATTAATTTGAAACACATTTCTTTAGAAATAGTCATAATTTGAAATATTTGCTATTGCGGTCTAAGAAAATCAAAACTAAATTTTGGAATACGTATTTTGAAAATTATGTTGGGAAATATCTCTAATTTTCACATATATTTGTTCAAGATTATTTATGGAAAATTTGGCATTTTCTTCTCCCAAAACAAAAAAAAATTATAGATTTTTAATATGAAAATGAGCAAAATTTTCCACTGTGAACCACCTTACAACTCATGTTTTTTTTATATCCTTGAACATGTGTGTAGAAGTGTTAAATATTCAGTTGAAAATCAGTGGGTATCATATGTCATTGCTTATATGGTAAATCCGTTATATCCATTTGATATCAAATGTATGCTCAATATTTAGCATCTGATTTACACATACAATTGTAAGCTATATTAATGCCAATTGATAGACGAGAGTATCAAGTTCATATATCTAAATATAAGAATATGTAGATTAAGGTGTCCTTTAAAAAAATAAATCAAATTGGCGCAAAAAGTCAACAAGTCTTGATTGAGAAATTTTAATTAAACAGAAAACAAGAAATAACTCTGCACGGATAATTGACTCCCAAAAATTTGTATTTTTCAGAAATCATATTCAGTATTTGAATTAAGTAATTCTTATTTTAGGAGACACCATAATGCAAATGTTACAAAATGTTAAAATCATACATTCATATTAACTTAACATAGACACGTTATTTTAGCATTCTATACGAGTGTCAATACCATGTAGTTCAATCAATTTGATTTCATTGATTTTCTTTTCGTATTATATTTGGTATAATGGTTCTCAATGCACATTTTAAGTTTAGATGTTTATTCTATTATAAAATGTGTACTTATAATTCTTTGTGAATAGATTTGGTTAAAGATTTATTTGTTAAAGAATGATAGCAATAGATTTGAATGATATTTTAATAACAAAGGACCTATTTTAAATAGAGATAGAAATGGCTTGTTCATTCTAATTCACTCTCATTCAGAAAAATGGGCTAGCAAAAAATATTATCCGCTCTCATTATTATGGGTGCTCAAAACAAAAACTTTGGGCAAGTAAAGTGAAACGAATAATATTTAGTAAAACATTGGTCAATTAAAAAAAAATATTTTAGAAAATATATATACCGGAATGCAGCTGAGAGTATCCTTAAATGAATTAATGTGGATTATGTAAATAGCCGAAATACCGTTACCCTTAATATACCGTTATCGATACACTTAAAATACCGTTACCGTTATGTTACTGGCGCCACCAATGTGTTCGAGGTTTTAAAAATGGCGCTATTTCCTTCTCTCCTGGTTTTTTTTTAATGGCCTATATCTCGAAAATTAAGATAGATAGAGCAAAATTTGAGAAAATTTCGACTACCCCTAACCATATAATACCCACATGAAAAGGTTATTTCTACTCAAAAATGGACTATGGTGTGGCCTTGGACTCCCGGAAATTTTTAATAAAACTTTTCCACTTCATAAAATGTCCCATATCATGAATAATTAGCGAGATAAAGCAAAGCGGACAAAATGTTTGCTTCTTTGAAGTGTCCTTACATGCCCTTAGATGATATTGACTAGACCTGGGGAGGGTCCCGAGACCCTAAATTCGAGCAAGTTTTACGACTCTGTATAATTACAAATAAAACTTTAGTTATACTATGATCTCTTATTTTTAAGTAAATAAATGTTCTTTTTAGTTTGACTCTAGATCATAAATTAATATCACTTTCTGTTTTAAATTATTTTCAAATCAAAGAAAGATGATACAATTTTTACAAGTAAATTACAAAGAATAAAAAAATATTTGATCCCCCATTCATCTTAAACACATTGACACGGTGCAAAAATATAATTTAAATAATATACATTTAAATTTAACGGTTCGTTGTAATTCAAAAAAATCTGTGGTTATCATACACAGAGTTGAATAGAATCAGCTGAGATATCTTAAGAATTAAGGTTCAAAGCAAAATAGAGTAATAATAACAAAGGATAAAAATAGCATTGTTAAATTTCCTTGATGTTAGTATAAGTTGAGTTGTTGATAAGAAATTCGGTTTTCTTTCAACGGTCACATGTGTAGACAATCATTAAATATTAACCCACTCAAGACGAAACACACTGATGATGGCTTTGTAGCAAAAGCCGAAAATACGTATTCTGTATTGCTGGTCTTATCGAATTCTTTCAAATATATTTTTATTCTTTGTAATTTACTTGTAAAAATTGTATCATCTTTCTTTGACTTGAAAATAATTTAAAACAGAAAGTGATATTAATTTATGATCTAGAGTCAAACTAAAAAGAACATTCATTTACGTAAAACTTTTAAATTTGTTCAACACACGGGAATTCAAAACTTAACAAAGCTCGTACAATAAGTCAAGAGTTTACTTTTTAAAATATTTGTGCTATTCTGAATCCGAATCTAATATCAGACTTCTTTCTTCTCATCAGTTTATGTGATATTCTTAACTAAAAATCCAAAAAACAATTTTTGTTTTGTCATATACCATTCTTGCTTTAATCGAGCCTTTATAATCAAAATAATAAGACCCAAACAATTTTTCTTCTTGGATGTAGGCAATGTTGAGACCTCGTAGCTCACATTGTATTGCGAATAAAAAACAAAATCTCTAAAAGCTCCTCCTCTTAAATTCTAGCTTTGATGTGTGCAAATCGCTTCCGTAGTTTAGGTGTGGTATATTTATTCAAATTTTTTTGGGGTTGGTACCATTGTGTATCGCTGGATGTCTTTAGTGTGCTACCCACATAGCATTTGGAAGATTGTTTTGTCAAAAATCACCTAAGAGAGTCTTCTTCGAGTACTTTTGATGACCAAATACTGATTAATCACTTGCGCGCTTGAAAAAAGAATCGAAAATGATTCTCGCTTATGCTTGTTATGTTGTTTTTGTTTAAAAAGTGATTTATTAAAAATACAATAACAAAACCTACAGCAATCACAAATTTATAATACAGGTGCTTGAAATGTGACTGTTTTCAATGTTATTTTAGAATAATATTTTGCGCAGCTGAAAAAGTGCTTATTCTGTTGTTGTTTTTGCTTATAACGGGACAATATTTTACTTGCTTTGAAGCAGACGTCCAATATTTGAATATTGTAAATTTTTGTTTATTTATCTCAGTGGATTCGTGGTATAAAGTTGTGTAATTTTATAAAAGTAAATATAAGTAATTTAATATTATAATATTTATATATTATAATTTTAGTGAAAAGTGATTTTTAAATTAAAAAAGATGATGTCAGCCAAACAATTAAAAAGCAAAAAAAAAAAAAAAAAAAGAAACCGAAAAATTAATAGAACCAAAAAATAAGTTCTCAGGAAATTTTCATTAACAAACATTTTTGCTATTTTATTATTTTATTATAATTTTGTTTATATTATTGTATATAATTTAAATAAACTTAATTAAATAGCAATTTACATCAAATAAATATTTTGTTTTTTTAATGTAAACAATTAGAAATATGGCTAAAAAATGACATGAAAAAGACTCCCAAACGATCATAATCACGACCAAAAATGACTCGAAAAAGATTCGCAAATGATTAGAAAACGACTAAAAAATGACTCGAAGAAGACTTACAAATAATTATAAATACGAGTCAGAAATGAGTCGAAACTGATCAGAAAAGCGAGTCATAAAAGACTCATCAAGAAGAGTCGCGGGTAGGGTACCATTTTCTCCCGATAAAACAGTCATTTATGATCAGAAAATGGGCTCAAATATGATCATTTTAATTGTCCAGAGGGGTTATAAATGACTCGAATGTGATCAAAAATTTCAAAAGCACTCGAAGAAGACTCTCTTATATGATTTTTGACAAAACAATCTTCCAAATGCTATGTGGGATATTTAACTTCCTTAAGTTAAGAGATTTGTTATACTTACTTTTGAGTTTTTATTGAATCAATTGTAATTGATACTTTGTCCCTAGTGACTATAATCAATCTTTCCCTCTTTTCATTTTCATCTATTTCTTTTATATACTTCACTTATTTTTTTTGGTCATCGGATAACAATTAATGGAGCACTAAAAAGGACAACATTTTTTTGTGCTCTTATTTCAAATAAACCAATTAAATATGCAAATGAAATACCACAAAGGAATGAACAATCAAAATTACGAATTGAGAAAAAGTAAAATAAAACTAGAACACTTATCACTTAAATTGCCCAAAACTCGCCTTATTGTGTTTTTTTTTCTTCTTCTTTATTTTCAACAAGTTTTCTTTAATATAATTTCAATTAGCAGGAGACTTTTCAAATTTATTTTTAATTAAATTACTTGTAAAACATTTAAAAATAATTGAATAATTAAACATTGAAATTGAAACGTGAAATGTGAAAAACATAAGAATGATTAATATTAAATTTTGTTCGGTAATTCGTTACATTTGACGGGTAATTAAACAAATAGGTTTTAAGAAATATATAAACGCCATTACAGGTAAGGGGAATGAAAAAACGTATTAATTGATGTGTTTTGATATTAAATATTCGTTATAAATATATAATGTTTTAATTAAAAAATATAATACTCACTATTATTTAAGCTTACCTGTTAGAAGAAAATTTGTGACACCTAACAGAAGAAAACAAGGTGGTCACTTAAAATTCAAAAGGGCGTAAAAACAAAAAAAAAACAAAAACGAATTTTTGATTGATTATGATTACTAGACTAAATTACACGTCCCAACAAAAATTTTGTTAAATGCAAATAGCAGTCTATCTTATTAAATTAACAGAAATATTTGCTAACAAAATTGTAAACTGCTGTTTTCAAAAAGCTCGATTTGTATTTGCATTAAAAAAAAAACGAAAAAAAACCTTCGAAAATTTTAAATTTTTTTGTGAATTTTTTAAGCTACTAATTATTGAGCAAAATTTTTTGCTGATCTTAGCAAGTTATCTATTTTCCATTAACAAAAATTTAACTCAAATATATCTAAAATTCTGTATATTTAATAGTTTTATATTTGCTGTTCCTATATTACTAATATATAGCAAATGTAATCTGCTAATTTTAGCAAATTTTTCTGCACTATCATTTTTAGCTAATTTTTAGTAGTTTTAACTAAATTGCCTCAACCGAATTCAGTTGTGGCAACCGATAATTCGGTTGTTGCAACCGAATTGAAATCGAATTCGGTTGTCGCAACCGAATTGAAATCTAATTCGGTTGTCACAACTGAATTCGGTTTCTGCAACCGAATTACGAGGTTGCAGCAACCGAACCAATTCGGTTGGCAAAAAATTCCGTTGCCACAACGGAATTGTTCTGAGAGTGTAGATATTCAGAACTAGACTTATAAAAAAGTTTGCATTTAACATTTTTTTTAACATAAATAGTAACACCACCGGCATGAGTTCCTCTATAAGCTCTGTAGATTTTGTACCCTTTTCAGCAGAGTTTCTGGAGTTTCTTTTTGCACCCACGTTTCGAATACGCAAATCATATCATTCCCTAAATTTTTGAAGATAAATCTCTAAGTTCATCTAATTTACTGTTTAGACTCTAAGGATTTATATGACAAACTCTTATACCCAATCTTTGTTTTACCAATATCCTGCGCAATAGTATGAACTACCCTAAACATTAAATAATACACAATAGCAGTGCAGAAACCCTACACTCAAAATAATACGTATGTTGGCTGGACAGAAAAATTTGTCACTTTAACAAAATGTATTCCTGTTTTTTGGCTTAAAATAAAATTTGTTGATCTTAACAAATTCTTTTGTTAAATTTAATAAATCTAAATTTCAAAAAAAATTTTGTAAAATTACAGTTTTATCTGCAATTATACTGAGTCGTAGAATTTATTCAAATTGAGGGTCTCGGGACCCTCTCCGGGCCTACTCCATATCACGTTAGGGCATATAAGGGCACTTCAGTGGAGCAAATATTTTGTCCGTTTTGCTATATCTCGCTTAGTTTTCAAGATATGGGCCATTTTATGAAGTGGAAAATCTTTATTAAAATTTTCCGAGGGTCCAAGGCCCCGCCCAGGACCTTTTTGGATAGAGATGGACAATTTTAAAAAATCGGGAGAGGACGAAGTAGCACCTTTAAAACTTCGGATACATTGGTGGCGCCATCTCCCGGGTAATAACAATAACATAAAAATATTATATTTTAACAATAAATTTTGTAAAATTTAACGAATGGGTTCTTAAAAATTAGTTATAAATAATTTTGAAAATTAACACTCAAAATTAGTTAAAGTACTGACGATTTTTAGTATTGTGTTAATTGAAGATAACTAAAATCTTTGCTTAAATCAGTGTTTTAACTAAAAATCTATTAAAAATTAGTCAAATCGATTTGAAACCGGTTTGACAGATTTTTCTACTGACGTATTATTTTAAGTGTAGCAGTAATGCATATAATGTAAAAAACAAAATAGTGGAAGAAGATGTAATGAATAGCATAAAAGTTATAAATGAATTTAAAAATAAAACGTGACATTAAAAGTTATGTTAGCAATAATTCAACTAAAAGCTTATGAAGTAGATTGTAATAATGCGGCACTAATTGCATGACCATAGTTTCCTTCATCAGGTTCAAGGACGCACTATTCGTGCTTTACAGTACAACCCAGCGAATATTCAAGAAAATACAAATGTTTTTTGTAATTTACCATTTTTCAAAAAAAAAATCGGGAATAAAACCGGGTGTATATTTATATAACTTCTGTAAAATAAATACTGCAATCTTTAGGTGATCACCAGTGAAGACAGAAAAAAGCTAAATCCGATGTGCTTAAAGCAAAAAAATATTGTGAAAAAAAGCAACAGTAAAAAATCTTGAAAAAACAACAGTTTCTTTTTAATTTCAAAGTTAAGAGAAAAAATATTTTTTTGTGAGCAAAAAAAATGTTTTTGGGCAAAAAGTCTTTAAAACAGTAATTCAAAGCTCAAAAATCTTAGGAAAAAGCTAATTTAAAGCTAAAAAATGGAAAATCCAAAAAAAAGCAAAGAGGAGCAAATATGGATAATTAGAATCATAAATCCTAAGGTCAGAGTTTGGCCAATCTGTCGTGGAATGGCCGATGTATATATTTTTTTCATAGTAAAAATTAATTCAATAAGTCTTTCCTAAATCAATTAAAATTAATTTACACTTGATCTTACTGAATATATTCATTATAATTAGGGAATGCAAAATACCGCACTTTTTGATTTCCCGGGAAAGTGGGAAATTTATTTTGAATTCCCGGGCTCCCGCAAGGGAAATAAATTAAAAAACATTTTATAAATTAAAAATTGTTATATACAAAATGTCTTAAAGGTCTCAAATTTTCATGATCGTGAAAAAGCTCAGGCGGTTTTTCTTGGAATTTTCGTAGTGGGAAAGAATAGTTTTTACATTTCAAATTATATATTTTTAAAAATTGAATAAACTAAAACTAATTTTTGGATTAAAAAACTTGTCCGTCAAAAGAAAAATATATAAAAAAGTGATTATAGAAATTTAGTTATTATAGAAAATTCGAAAATTTTCTAAAACTTATAGCAATTTTAGCTTATTTGAAAATTTTTAAAAATCAATAGACAAATTTGTCTTTAATTCTGTACAGAATAAGTACACAGTATGTTCGTTTACTCGAAAATCTTACTACTTTTACTACAATTGTTGTTTTGTTTCCTTTTTGAATTTTTCCAGTTGTGGTAAAAATAGTAAATTGTAGTAAACGAACAAGCCTGATGGAAAAATGTCTACTACTTTGAAAACTTTGGAAAATTTTGCATAGGAAAATTTAAATAATTGACTTTATTATTTTAAATTGCATTTTTTGAAATCCCGGGATTCCCGGTCCAAATTCCCGGGAATGCGGGAACCGAAAAATGCTTAATTTCCCGGGAATCTCGGGACGGGTAATCCCGGGATACATTCCCTAACTATAATGTTTTGAGATTAGTATAAGAATCTCTTAATACTTTTTATGATTTTTTTTGTGCAAGTACCTTTTCCTTTTTAAGAGAAATAATACTCAGGAAATTCTTCCTATTAATTAATGTGTTGTTTTCTTTGGAAAGTGGATACAGAAGAAGTGAAAGGTGGTGAAAGATGAAAGGCTTCAAATATGGCAACACTGTAATTGCGTGAGATGTTGAATCTTAGAACAGTTGTTACGCGCCATCCGATGAAGAGTTGGCGAACTATCTTGAAGCTTTTTACTTAGTTCATATTTTACTTCGGAGGGGTTAAGTGCTATAGGAACACCGAAGGAGGACGCTGCGATATTCAAAACTCACACATACACGCAGAAAAAAGAGATTTTTGCATATATTTACAGGCAATTATATATATGTTTATAAACTACTATACTTATATTTGAGGTGTGTTTGCAATTATTTTATTTTTATCGTTATAATACGTATGTCTCCAGGCAAACACTGTAATGTTTGAATGTTACTCATATTTTCCCACTTAAACAAAAATATATTTGCATTTTTATTTTATCATTATTATGTTTGTGGAGTGCAAATATAATAATGATAAATATATATATGTTTGCCTGCAAACATTTATATATTTGCGAGTAGATGTATTTCCTATGATTCAAACATACATATGTTTACAGGCAAAAATATTATATTTGCTGGCAAATATATTATACTAAAACACGGCAAATATATTTTGACAGTTTTTCCAAATATATATATATCACCAGCAAAGATGTTTCCTGCAAGGCGATTTTTTTCAGCGTGTATTATTATTTTTCATAACTTTATGTTACCTTGGTTGGGGATCGAACCCGCAACCTTATGTGTAACAGTCCAATGCATTAACCATTACAACACAGAGCCCACAATTGAATTTAATAAATTTTTTTTTTTTCTAAAGGATTGAAAATCATTTTTTATAATATTAACTAATAAAATTTCATTTTCTTTAAAAATTAGTTTTTATCATGGATGGTAACCGAAATGGTGCGGTTATCGGTAAGGGTAATGCTTTTTTAGATTATTTCGGTAACGGTATTTTAATGCTAACACTATTTCATTTATTTCGGTATCGGTATTTTAAGGATAACGGTTTTCTAGTTATTTCGGTAACGGTATTTTAGGGGTAACCGTTTTTTAATTATTTCGGTAACGGTATTTTAAGGTTAACGGTATTACACTTAATACGGGAACGGGTTTTTAAGGATAACGGTAGTCACTTACTTCGATGCATCCCGCAATTTTTTTTAGAAAAAACAAATGAGATTAAAACAGATCCAATTTACCAACTTAATGTACGAAAAATACTCAATAACCACGTGCAATTACCAAAAACAGAAAATGAAAAATAACGGTAACGGTATTTCATTTATTTCGGTATCGGTATTTTAAGGATAACGGTATTTCAGTTATTTCGGTAACGGTATTTTAAGGATAACGGTATTTAGGTTATTTCGGTAACGGTATTTTAGGGACAACGATAGTCAATTGAAAGGGTTTTGAATCGATAATGATATTTTAGCGGGTTTGGCTGCCAACCCTGGTTTTTATTACAAATTCGTACTAAAACTATATTGGGGAAATATCTGGAGATTTAGAAATATATTTTGGGGATTTTTGTGGATTTCAACTTATCAAATGGGGATATGTGCTCAAAATTTTCTAGTAACGTTGATGATGAATTTCATTTAATTCGGAGATGGTAAGTCCAAATAGTGTGTTGAGTTGTCATGATTTCAAAAACCAGTATTAGCAAAATAAGTTGCTTTTTCTAAGGCAATACCAAAAATAATACTAGCCAGGACAATAATATTTTCAAAAATTTGCACACAGCTTTTTATAAAAGCTGTTTGCTGTAAGCTTTATAAAAAATTTTATTGGTGAAACTTGTTGTTCGCAGCGTTTCCAGAAAAGTTTGTACTCATATACCCATTTGACGTATTGAAATCCCCAAAAATACCCAAAAGAAATTTCTAAATCCCCAAATATTTCCCCAATATAGTCGTTAATACGAATTTAAAATTAATTTTTTAATATTATAAATACTCATTTTGAATCCTTTATAATATATTCTTATACTAATCTAAAAACATTAAAATTAAAACATTCAGTAAGATCAAGTATAAATTATTTTAATTTATTTAGAAAAAACATATCAAACTTAATTATATTTTGAACCCTGGAACTTTATGTAACCACCAGTGTTGCCACTTTTTGAATAATTATTCAAAAACGGGACTGTTTACACATTCTTTGGATAATTTTTTTTTGAATAATGACGTTTTTGTGTAGTTTTCGTGTAATTTCACTTTTTATAGAAATTTCCGTAAATTTATTTCCAGAGCTTTTGAATAATGAAATGAAAATTAGTCGTTATTGCGATTAAGTGAGTTTGTGAAATATTTACCACAAATTTCTATTTTCCGACGAATTATTTCGTAAATTTGTTCAAAACTAAGCCCAATGAAGAAGAAATCAAAAACATTGTTCTATATTTAATTTCTATTTTTAACCCATATATTGTTCATGTTTTGCGAACAGATTTTTCAAACTTCATGTAAAATAAGTACTTTTCTCTAGGCTGGCAAAACCATTTGAAAATGCTACGACAGACTGATATTTGGATCAGTTAGTTTGTGATTGACTGAAAAACCTAGTCATTTTCAAAGTTTTTATAACAGCGACATTTTTTGCTGTAGTTTCCATGATCAGAGAAAAATGTTGTTAACTCATCACAGTGGTTCAGAATAAAAATATTTTGAAAATAATTCACCAATTTAGAAATAGTTAACCTAGAAAAGTGTTTTTAAACTGTGAACGACATCATATAATTCACTATTCTAAGCCTGCAAAAATATATTGCATTTAATTTTTCTTTAGATAATAGAATATTTTTTTGCAAATAACAACCAATATTTTTTTACATATATAACCAATATTTTTCAGAAAAATTGGCTTTAAATCAGAGTTTTGAAAAATTAATTCCTTAATTCAATTTTTCAATTCTGAATTAAAAATTCGATGAATTAATTCACAAAGTACCATATATTGAATGGAATTAATTCATATTTGTTTTCGTTCAGTGAATTAAAGCCTGTTTTCTGCCGTTCAGTAGAAGAAAACATTTATTTACAAATAAAATTTGCAACTAAGCAATTTTACAGAGTTTGGTAGTAAAAATCATAGCTGTTTATTTGAAATAAAAGTATCAATTAAAAATAAATTTTTTTGTAATTGTATTTTTTTTCGTTAAATATCAATTAGATTTAAACTATTTTATATTTATAAAAAGAAATTTCAATTAAATTCTGTTCCTTAAAAAAATAATTATGAAACGGAAAATTTTTATTGTTATTTTAAATTTATCTTTTTTAAATAAAAAAAATAATAATTTTAATTGACATAGTTCGAATACAAATTAACCCATTATTGCCCAGGCGGTAATTTAACTTACCGGCACTTTAATCACGTGTAAAACCTACATTATATAAAAAAACTAAATTTTCTTTGGTGTATACTTTAACTTAATGTGTTTTAAGAAAACAATTTGAAGGATATTTATTTTTTGTTATCCTTTCGCGTTTGGGAAGGACTTTCGCCAAGCTCCAAAAAAGATCATATTTTAAAACAACTATAAAAATATTATAAAAAAATTTAATTTTTTTTTACACACTGGTTCAAAACCCTCATTAAGTCTACTTTTATTATGTACATAATTCAATTTAATTTACCTCGACTAAATGTTTGAAATAAGATCAATTATCCTTGTGGTAATTTTACTTACCATTGGGCAGTAACATATAGCAAATTAGGCAAGATTTAATAAAATCGCGAACAAAAGCACAATATACCCGCCATTAAGCGCTGTATGCTTAATACTTCTTATTGGCTCGCTATGGTTGGTTCAAGGAGCATTAAATAAGGCGAGGGCAACGGCGAATTCGATTCGTCGTAGTCAATTCGCCGTAAACAAAATTTGTCTTTAATTTGTTTAGATCGTGTTCAACAACCGTGGTAACGCCACCTGGTTTTTAATTTTTGTATATGGTGTTGACGTGGTAAAGCCACCTGGTTGTCGATTCGCCTGGGGTTTGTTGATTCAAATTTCATTCGAATTGAAAATGGGGAATTCCCTTTTTATCCCAAGGTTAGCATGCTGTAATAAATATTTTGTTTCAAGACTTTAGTCTTGCTTTTCTTTTCATGTGTAACAAAAGTGTAAGAGTGTTAAAAGTGAAATAATTATTTTTTATTGCGAAAATGCCATCAAAAAAGTATTTAAGAATTGAAGAAGTAATTGCCATTTTGGAAGATGAAGATGAAAATGAAGAAATTGCTGCGGTTGCATCATCCTCAAATGTCAACGTTGTGTATATTCCACCTGACGCAGACGAAATTTCAGATGAAGAGCAAATTGATGATAACGTTATGAATGATAATGGTGCAATAGATGTGGATATTGCTGGCACAGTTGAGCTTGAATATGAATCAGAAGACGAATCTGAAAATGATAAAATTGCGGAGCCTACCACAAAGCGATATAAATCTATAAACGAATTTAATGTACCCAAATGGACCACAAGAATTTCATCATTTGATAAAACACCAGTAGATGTTGAAGAAGAACGTGTTCGTAATGTTGTTGAAAAACTAAGTGGAAAATCACCAATTGAACTATTTAATCTCTTTTTTGATGATGAAATGCTTCATTTGATTATTGAGCAAACTAATATATACGCCTCTCAGTGCAACGTGCCTTTTATTGTTGAGTCGCATGATATAAAACGTTTTATTGGATTTTTGTTCTTTACTGGCTATCATAAATTACCAGAATGGAAACTATACTGGTCAAATGATCCATCTTTTGGTGTTGAAATCATTCGTAATGCTTTTCCACGAAATCGCGCCGAAATGATAAAACGATTCATTCATTTAGCTGATAACACTAAAATTGATCCAACAGACAAATTCGCCAAAGTGAGACCTATGGTAGACTTGTGCAACAAACGTTTTATACAGTTTGGAGTATTCGCTCACAATCTATCTATTGATGAGGAAATGATTCCCTATTTCGGAAGGCATTCCTGTAAAATGTTTATAAAAGGGAAACCTATCCGTTTTGGATTTAAGGCATGGTGTCTGACTTCATCAAATGGATATCTGTACAATATAAAACTGTATGGTGGATCGTCATCAAATTATGACAAGTCCATTGGATTAGGAGCTGATACTGTTCTCAGTTTGCTAAGAGTTGTAGAATCTCCATCGAGTCATACCATATACTTTGACAACTTCTTCACATCATACCACCTTATGTGTTTACTAAGCACAGAAAATTTTTTTGCTACAGGTAATTTGCTACTTTTATTATATATAAAACTGTTGTATTTGAATTTCTATATTTTAACAGGAACTGTTCGATGCAATAGAATCGGTAAAGCCCAATTGCCAGAAAAAATGACCAAGGGTGAAAGTGCAGCTCTTTTTGATATGACGAATGAAGTGTTGGCCATACGGTGGAGAGACAATGCACTTGTCACTGTTCTTACAAATCATGGTGCCATGGATCCAAAATCAAACACAAAACGTTATGATCGCGTAACCAAAACGCATATTAACGTAAAAGTTCCTGGCGCTATTGGGCAATATAACAAGTATATGGGGGGAGTTGATCTACATGACAACGCGTTGGCTAATTATCGGATTGCTGTACGATCCAAAAAATGGTGGTGGCCATTGTTTATAAATTTGCTTGGGAATATGATGGTTAATGCATGGAAGCTGCATGTGCTGGTATCAACAATTGAACAAATAAAACCATTATCGCAACTACAATTTCGTGCAGCTGTGGTTAATGAACTACCTACATTTACAAGATCACCCACAAGTGAACAACCTTCAATGTCTTCATCAAATTTAAGAGAAAAATTGCCAAACCTTAACACAACAGTTCATTGTATTTTAAGATGTTCTGGAAACCCGAGACGTTGCGTAATTTGTCATACTCATACGCCTTTTGAATGTCAAGTATGCAAAGTGCGGTTGCATCAAAAATGCTTTTCTTTATACTCAAAGCACTTGGATTAAAATTTAAAAGCTACCAAAAATTTAAAATGTAAAACAATTTAATCAAAATGTTTATTTTACTTGTTCTTTTTAATGAATTTTTTAATTTTTAATAAATATCTTTTACTAAAATAAGAATTTTAACTTTAAATCAAATTCTTGTATTATTCCAAAAACACTTAACATATCTGCCCACTGGTAAGTAAACTTACCATCTCATATCTCAGAAACCAATTGTTCCATTTTCTCAAAACTTTAAATATATCTTAGTTGCACCCAAAAACTACTTTGTGCAAAGTTTCAGCGAAATCGGTTCACGTTTTCGGGTAGCGGGCAATAATGGGTTAAATATTTTTTATTTTTATTTTATTTTTTTATTTTCAAATAAAATTCTAAATTTTTTTATTCTAGTTTCATAAAAATTAAATAATTTTAATAAAAATAATATTCGGCAAATAAAATAATAAATTAAATTATTTATTTGAGTTTCCTAAAAATAAAATATTTTTTCTAAAATTTTTATTTGTACCTGAAAATTTCTAATAAATTTATTTCATATTTTTATTTGAACTAGAAAAACATGAAATAGATTTGTTGCTGTGTTTTATTTGAATCGGAAATATTTAGAATATATGTTTTAATTGATACAAAAATGTTTCAACTACTTTTGTTGCTAGGATTTAATTGATACAAAATATTTCAATTATTTTTTTTAATTTAACCAGAAAATTTACAATTTTTGTTAATTTCTTGGCTTTATATTTTTATAGGTATTTAACCATTTTGTGAATTTGTGTAAAAGTGAGTAATAGGAAAAAATAAGATCGCGTTTTAAAATGTTCTTAAAGTTACGGATTGGATATACATATATGTACATTAGACTGTCCCTTAAAATAGCGATTTGTCGATTTTCGTTCATTACACCCCCCAGTTGTATTGAAAATGGTCCCAAATGGAAGAAATCGATGTTTTTTTTTGGAAACCTTTAACTCGTGCCGAAATTTGGACGAAAATGGCCCCTTTTGGAAAAAAGTGTATTACTATTAAAAATTACCAAAATTCGAAAAATTATTTTTTATTCCACTTATTCATTTAATATAGTCAAAATGATTCAGACATGGAATTTTGACTTCATCGGATATCATAATAGCACAATCACTTTAGCCTGGAATCCAAAATGACCCACGAATTTGATAAAAATGCAAAAACGTATTTTTTTTTTTTAATTAATTTTAAACATTTTTTAAAATGCTTAATTTGGAGATGTTGATTGCTATTTGTACCACATAATAGTTGATATTAAAGAAAAAAAAATAAATTGGAAAAATGATAATTCGAGTTTGTGTTTGGAGCGACTGCTTTTCAGGACATTTTACAAAAATTGCTCATATTGTCAAAAATTTAAAAAATTTTAATGTTTTCATCAAATTTTACACGGTTTTCGGAAGAACAGCACTCAAATTTGGTTAAATTTGAATTATTTTTTCATTTCTTTAAAAAAAATTTAGCCCCATGGAACTTAATATTAATTATGACTAGGAGATTGTAAAGCCATTAAATTTATAAAACAAAATCTCAACTGGATAAAAATAATTATTTTGTGTAACGTGATCCATATGGGGTTAATTTTTATACTTTTGGCCAAAAACGCCCCACTAGGAAATGTACAGGATAACACCTTTCGCATATCCCAATTTACTAAAAATCTGATAAATGTTATTCTGTAAATTTGCTAGTGGGTGTTTTTTTTTTGGAAAAGTGATAACATTAACCCTATATGGATCAAGTTAATCAAAATAATTATTTTTATCAAGTGGAAAATTTTTTTTTTATTTTTCCGAAAATTTTGCCTTTTAAATTTCAATACGCTCAAACTTTTTACTAACCCACTCACATTTTTAAAAATTGAACTGCAACTTGATATCAATTTTTCTTTCAAGTCGGGAGAAACTTGACGGTCAAGTTTTAAACAGCTGATAAAATTTCTTGTAAATAAATTTGTTTTTCTTTTTACAAATATTGTGCCGCAAGAAAACACGGTGGATTAAACAAAAAAAAATTTGTTGCGATTCACAAATCTTTGTATGTATAACATAGAAGGCATGAAGTTTTATGGAATAAGAATATTTCGCTATAGCCACGAAATGACATGAAATATCATGAAAATGTCACGTCATCTTGAAAAGAAAATTGACTATTAAGTTGCGTGCAGGCTACACTCATAAAAAAAAGTTAGCACAAAAGTATGTTAAACGCGTTCTGATTAAATTGAACTAATTGTTCTGATATTTTCTCTAAAAAAGCCCGTACAAATAGGTTAAAATTCTGCTAAAATAACAGGAAATAATGTATTTGCGCCAGCACAATTTTGACCTATTTGTATAGGATTTTTTTATTAGTGTACGTCACAGACTCAAGTTCAACTAAATTTGACAAGCAGTATGTGTAATCAACTTGAAAACAAAATCTTGAACGTGTAAATCTAGTGTTATATGACACATATATGTATGTATGTATATCGCCACTAATATTGTTATGTGTAAGTAATAAAATGATCGGATTATCCGTTTCGTGCCTACATCCGTTTTAGCTACAAAAATCTATGAAAAGCTACAAAATTTAACCTAAAATGGCTCTGGATAACAAAATAATAGCACAATCCATTTAGCACTTACACACAATAATAGTATTACTGATATATACCGATTACGCAGGACTGCAACTAATTATTTCTCGAACTGCGGATGTGCCCTTCAAAAAAAATGAAATTTTAAGTTCTTCACGCATAGACATGAAGAGATTATTATTGTAAAATCTTCTTTATTACTGAAGGCACACTAATCAATTTGACCTCGTTTTTTTTATTTACATTGATGCTTTTTTTCAATTACATTGATGCTGAAAGCGCAAAAATTCAAAATCTCTGAAATTGCTCATTATTCAAAAAACATAGTTACATATTTTAGAGACGTACCATTTGTTCCTAATTGATGGCACCTATTTTTTCCACAAGTGTTAGATTTTCTAACATCACAGTTATTATCCGCTAAAGGTTTTAGGCGATTTCCTTTTGTGCTGAAAAAGTTATACCCAAAAGAGTTGAAAAACTTTTAAAAGTTACAAGCAAAATTAGGGTTTTTAATTGAGTAGAGCACAAAATATTAAAATTTAAGATGTACGCCTGATTAAATTCGTTGCCCCGAAAATGCTGATACCATCAAAAATATTATATGTGACCTTCTCCGAGAAAAGGGACCTAGTGTGCGAAAGTTAAATTAAAAATAAAATTTTAATGTTTTTCTCATTTTTATCGAAACCCGTTTTTTGACACACTAGGTCCCTTTTCTCGGAGAAGGCCACATATATTGTTATTAAAATTTAAATCCTGAGTTACACGGAATCGTACGGTTCCGTATATTTTCCCACATGTACATTACATAAAAAAGCTATACTTTTTAAAAAGAATAAAAAAAAACCTAACAACAGATCTAATTGAAACATTTCTATTTTAAAAAAAGTTGAGCAAAATTTTTAATTGATACATTTTATGTTGAAATAAATTTTTATTTGATACATTTTATATTGAAATAAATTTTTATTAGATACATTTTATGTTGAAATAAATTTTTATTTGATACATTTCGTTAGCAAAATAAAATTTTATTGAACAAAATTTGAGGAAAATATTTTTTTATTTTATTAGATTTTGGTTCAAATAAAATTTCAAAATATTTTATTCGAATTAGATTTGAAAAAAATATATTTTTATTTTGTTTGAAGGCAAATGAAATATTTATTAGAAAATTTTGTTTTATATTTTTACAAATTAAAATATTTTAATTTAATAATAAAATTTTTAAAGAAATAAATTTTAATTGAAATTTTATAAAAAGATGTTTCAATTAAAAAAAAGTATTTGAGTTGTTCTCAAATAAAAATAACAATTAAAAAAATATTTATTTCTAACTCATACCAAATAAATATTAAGGTAATTAATATTTTTATTTGAAAACGTTCAATTAATTTAAAAATAATTGTAATTTTTTTGAAACAAATAAAAACTAAAAATTATTTAATTTTTTCTGTAAAATTCAAATAAAAGTAATTGAAGATAGCAGCTATGGTAAAAATAAACAAATTACATATATATTTAAATGTTAGAGAAAGCCGATGCACTTTATCAACCTACATGATTAAAAAATAAAGCCTTTTACTATTAAAAATAAAAACTTTACAGATATAGATGAATTTGGAAAAAATATAACTATTAATTTTGACAACTTATGCTTCCCAGTAAAATGTAGATGCTTGACTGTGACGTATTTCATTTATAGGTTTTTACAATACAATGTTTTCTTCTACTAAATGGCAGAAAACAGGCTTTGAATTCAGCGAAGGTAATTTTTGTTTTTCGATAAATGAACGTTATTTTTTTTTTAATTCAGTGAACGTATTTTTTTCTTTTTTAATTCACTGAACGTAATTTTTTTTTTAATTCACTGAACGTAATTTTATTTTTTTTTTAATTCACTGAGCGAAAATGAAATTGAACGAATTCTGGGTGAATTAATTCAGTAAGGAATTAATTCACTTTTTTTCCGTTCGATTTATAAAATTGAACGCGTTCACCTGTGAATTAATTCATTTGATTTAATAAAGAGAACTATTGCAAAGGAATTAATTCTTTGAATTTATTGTTTGATGAACGCATTCAGTTGAACGAATTCAGTGAATTACTTAAGAAAAGGAATTCATTCAATTCTAGAGAAAATTGAATTCGATTGGTAGTGAATTGATTAATTTCATAGTAATCCAACTAGCTGGTAAGAAATCACTACATTATTTCCAAAATATTATGATATTAAATGAATGGCGCTCTCTCACACCTACATAGGCTCACACATAGAACAAAAAAATAATCAGTCGCAAACAGACATTCAATGAAGTAGGTTGTCAGATCGCTTGTTTGCCAGACATTTTACACTCTGCATAATGTTTATTGATAAATTTTTTTGGAAATTTATTTTTAAGTTCAATTGTTTTTTTTTTTTGTGTTGTTGTTTTTTGATATTTGTTTTTGTAGTTGTTGTTTGCTTTTAAATTTTTATTTTATATTCCCATTATAAATATTTAAAATTTTTAAATTATTATACAAACGTTCTTTATCAGTGCATTGAGAGAGAGAGGCTGCAACTCACTCATACAAGCACAAAATAAGGTTGTAAATATTTGCCGACCCCTGCTCTAGATCATAAATTAATATCACTTTCTGTTTAAATTAAAGAAAGATGATACAATTTTCACAAGTAAATTATAAATCAAAAAAAAATTTTTTTGAAACCATTCGATAAGGCCGCATATTATTTCGAAAAATATAAAAAAAAATTTTATAACCTTTTTTGTGTAATTTCAAACAGTTTTGGATAATTTTTGACCTACACCTGCGTAATTTTTTGTTTTATTGGTGGCAACACTGGTAACCACCTAAGGACTGCCGTTTTTATTTTCTAGATATTCTAAAAAAATACAAGAGGTGCGAATTTACATTTTGGTTTACTTTACGTCTCCACGAGTCATAAAATCAATGTTAAAACACGATTAGGGAATATGTAGACAAGTCTGTTTAATAACCTATCAGTCATTTTAATCGTCATTTCTTTAAAATTTCTATTATTGGAAATTTTAAAAAGCAGTTTAACAAAACAATAAGGGTTTTCACAAGGGGTGTGCTATTTGTTGTATCGTTGTATCGTCCTAACAAAAAACAGAGTTGTTAAAAATTAAATTGAAAAAATACAACATTTTAGAATAGCACGATACAACATTTTTACGTAAGTTTAGTGTACTATGTTTGAGTGTGCTAACAGATAGAAAACTGAAAAGAAAATCGTTGTTAAACACAAATAAAAATTTTAACAACTCTGTTTTTTGTTAGGACGATACAACGATACAACAGATAGCACACCCCTTATGAACAACCTAAATGTACATCAGAAAAATATGCATATTTTAAATTAAGATACAATAGTACACAATAGAGCTGGTAAAAATATGAGTAGTGGGTATCGAGTATCGAGTATTTGTCTTTTTTTTGGGTACTCGATACTCAAAACTACTACTCGATATTTTCAGAGTTGCATTTTGGACAAACAAAATATATAAAACTGTGACTCCGTTAAAATATTTACCACAAAAATGTGACTCCGCTAAAACATTTATCACAAAATTACAACTCTGCTAAAAGAAAAAATCAGAAGTAAAATATTAAAAAGTATATGTTAAAAAACTATTCAAAATGCAATGAATAGTGGTGAAAAATTTTAAAAATATGTTTATAAATTTAAATATTGAATTAACGTAAACATTTTCAAAGAATTTTACAAAAAAATTTTAAAAATTTTAAATTGAAAAAGCGTTAAAAGTATTGAGTAGTATTGAGTACACAAATCAAAAATATCGAGTAGTACTATCGAGTATTGAAAAGTAATCGAATTTACCAGCATTAGTACACAATATACAGAAAAGAAACAAAAAACAGAAATCCCCAAAAGTAGTTAAGCGCGTGGGGAAAATCCCCAAACTTTTGTGAAATCCCCAAATCCCTCCCCACAAAAATCTGACCGAGAACTTGAAATCCCCAATTTGGGGCGAAATCCCCTTATCTGACAACACTGGTTGTTCGTGCTTTAAAAAAATATGTATATTAATTAAAGATTTGTCTGAAAGCTTTTTGTAAGCAGCTTTAAAGGAAAGCTTATTGGCAAAACTTTTTACGTAGATTTTTAGTTATTTATATATACTTTAAGTTGTGCCATTAAAAAGTACCATGTGAGTGGCGCCAACAACCCAAATAACAGTAAAATGTGCTGCACTCTGATAAAAAGCGCTAAAAACGATAAAAATCGTTGTGTTCTCGAACATGTTCGCGACCTATAGTTTTAAAGAGCGAACTCGTGTTCGCGAACACGACGATTTTTATCATTTTAGCGCTATTTTTGTTTGAAAATTTGCGTTTTTTTTTTTGCTTGATTGCGTGTTTGAACAGTAAATGGAATTGGTATCAAGCAGTCAGCAAAATACTCCGAACTTGTGGTACTTGTTATGCAATTCTGATACTGTTTTACAAAAGCCGGTAAAATGTACTGGATTATTGCAAGGCCTCCTTGGATCATACATGGGACTAATTAATTAGGTGTACTAATTAATTGATTTCATTACCATTGCATTGATATCAATTGCAATGAAATTATTTTCATTACAATTTTTTTAATTAATGGTAATGATTCTAAAAATTAATTTCATTGATTAATGACAATGATTTTAAATTCCATTACCATTGATAATGAATAAATTAAAAAAAATAATTGCCATTGACAGAAAAACGTAAAAATGGAGTAAAACTCGCTGAAATCGAAGATGGAATATGCTCATTCAGGCTCTTGCTCATTTGAAATTAAATATAACTTTCCATTCCATTGTTATTTGTATATTTAAAAGGTTCCTTAGATGTCTTCTATGCCTGGATTAAGTTTTCAGTAGGTAAAGCCTGTATGAGGTTTTTTTTCTAACTTTTTCTTGACTTTTTTAGGGTTTTTCTTAAGGTCTTTGGTTATTTACGAAAAAGAATAGAAAAAAATCATATAAAAACTCTAAAAAACCCAAGAAAATTTAAGAAAAAAATCTAGCATCATACGAGCTTAAACAAATTTATATTTTAGAAAAAATAATTTTTGATCAATTTATGAATATTTTTCCAATATAAATTTTCTAAATATTTAAAGTGTTGGAATTCTCGTCGAAAGTATGAGAACCGTGATAAAATTGAATTGAAAAAATTTTTAAATATGTACATATTTCGTACACAATAAAAAATTTTCTATAAAAATACGTAGGGATTTTTGTAGGGGAAAATAATTCAAGGATGGAGGGGGAAAAGGGATTTATTTTGTTGTGTATTTTTTAAAAAAATTATTGGCAACACTATGTTGTGAATTTTTATTATATGAATTGTTTATAATTATTTTTAATGAAAACGAAATTTTGTTAATATAAATATCCATAGATTTCTGTAAATAGAAAGCAAAATACACAAAGACAACAAATTTTACTTGATGAAGACTAGCGATTCTGGTGAATTATACATTTTTTTCACACTAAAAACTACTTGAAAAGCCACACAAAAATATCTAAATTGACTACAGTGCAGAACATGCAAAAGAAAACAAAAACAGCTGTTTCAACAAAAACAAACCAAGACAAAAAAAAAATTATCTGGCATGTGATGGAAAACGATCTTTTTGATTCGATCGATTTGGTTAAAAATAAAAAATTAAATGATGAATATAAAAGGCAAAGAGGGTTGAAATTGTTTTTAACCGCTATAGTTGTATCAGGTATATCGACTTACGACTTCTTATCGCTTTTAAATTAAAAATAATAAGAAATATTCAGGATTGAAATTTCAGAAACGATCGATTTGAAACCTATCGGTTTTCATCACATGACAGTATGGCTTGGAAAGCAAGTAATTTTAAATGTTTATGTCTCTTTTTGTCATTTTAAATAAAAAAAAATACTCTTATAAACTGGTGTTTTTGCTGTAAACATATAAAAGGCATAAATTCATTGTTTACATTTAGTTGCTATTTTTTGTATTTTGTAACTTTTTCAAACTATGAAAAAACACTTAAGGAGAAAACTTTAAAAGTGTTAAATGGTTTGGAAAGCAAGTAATTTTAAATGTTTATGTCTCTTTTTGTCATTTTAAATAAAAAAAAAAATACTCGTATAAACTATAAAAGAAAAGAACAAAATTGTGTATTAAAATATTTGTAATGACAATAGGAAAAAACTGCATTCTGTAAATATGTATTTAGAAAAGGCTACATAAAGGTAAAACAATTATAGAAAACAAAATAAAAACTTCAGTATTTATTGTTTATTGTATTATCATTCATTATTATCACTGAACTTTATATTTTTAAGATTTCATACATAATTTTTAAAAGAGCTAAAAAAAATCTTTCATAATTTTTTTTATGCAGGGAAAATGGGTAATTACATGCTAAGACTGACTCACAATGTATTTTATATGTATATTAGAGTGGCATTTTTACAACTTTCGACTGTGGGTAAATTCAAGGATTTTTATGAGATAACACTGCATGACAAAATCTTGACTTTTAAAAATTAATAGAGCTCTGACCATCAATTTTATATATTTCTGACATGCTGATTACAATGGCGTACTTTATTTTTCGATCAATGGTACAGATTTTTCGCTAAATGTCTTTAAAGTTTGGCGGTTTTCTATTTAGTTTTTTATATACAAAAATTTTGAAATGCAATAAAAATAAATTTTTTGTGGTGAAATGTAGGAACAGGACCTTTGATGCATAAAACGTGATATTAAAAGCACTGTTAGCGTTTTAGATGGATTTTTACGGTTTTTTAAGGTTTTAGCCAATTGAATCGCTGAAACCAAAATCGGCCTTAATAAATGTTATGGATTAGTAAAGAAGCAATTAAAACGGAAATATTTCAACAAAAAAATGTATTCATCTATAGCGGCAACAACGCCAGAAATCATAGATTAAGTTCAATAGACGATCGACGAGTGAAAGTGCGTGAAATATGTAAGCCATGGGCATCTCAAATGATCGAGTACATTTTATTTTGCATCAAGAATTACAGATGAAAAAGCTTGCTGCAAGATGGGTGCCGCATTTGTTAATCGTTGAAATTCGAATGAAAATTTTCTCATTTCTCTGATTTAGCTCCCTCTGACTTCTACCTGTTCCCAAATATAAAGAAATTCCTTGCTGCAATGGCAGCTGTAAACAGTTATTTTGAGGACCTTCAGGAAAATTATTTTATTCAAGAGATAGAATTGCTACACATAGAAAATAAATTGGTTGGAATTCTATCGAAACCAACGAAATATTTTCATGATTCAATAATTTTAATTGCAGTTATTTAAATTTCTTCATCAGGAAAGTTATATTTATTTGTGAACAGAAAATATATATGATGAACCAAAACACTGTCACATTATCCAAAATATTGGCTTTTCTAACCAATATTGAAAAATTACTAGCTTCCACATTTCCTTCAATAACAACAACCACCAATTTATCGAAGATTTAGTCATTTGAATAAAATATCGGCAGCAAAAATCTAGTGTCAGTTGTGTTTCAATAAAATCGATCACTGTATACAAAGTATTAGTTTTTCCAATCAATTTAAATTTTTTTTTTTAACTTTAGTAGCTTTAACCATTAATTTCCATTATTTTGGTAATTGTAATAATATATTGAGACAAGGAACAGATATTTTATTTATGATAATAAAATTTTGGAATCTATCATATTTTTTCGTTTCATACATATGCGTGTTTAAATTCTAAGTTAGACAACAACCAAACATAAGTATGTGTGGCGCAGGAGGTAGAGACACAGCCTTATAGCATTAGAGATTTGAGTTCAAACCTCAACCAAGGCATTACTTTTATTTAATAATTTTTTTATTGATTCAAATTAAAAGACATAATTGATTTTCTATTGTGAATATAATTTTATTCAAAAACGAAATATTCAAATTTTCAACCTGAAGATATTCAAATTTGAAATTTGACAAAAAAATTCATGTCGAGTTTAGCCTACAGAAAAAGCAATGGGCTGACAAACGGAAGGTCGCCGGTTCAATCCCGGTTCGCGATATAAATTTTTTTTTTAATTTTTTTCTTTGTTCAAATTAAAAGACACAACTGATTTTCTGTTGTTGATATAATTTTATTCAAAAACAAAATATTCAAATTTTCAACCTGAAGAAATTCAAATTTGAAATTTGACTAAAAAAATTTAAATAGAGCTTAGCTTAAAGGGAAAGCAATGGGCTGACAAGCGGAGGGTCGCCGGTTCGATCCCAGTTAGCGACATAAAAAAAGTTTAATTTTTAAATAAATTTTGTGGAACGTGTTTTTCTATTTATAGAATTTATAATCCACAAACATTAAAGTAATAAAAATTCAAAAATTGTAAATAAATTTCGGTAGTTACAATGGTATTAAAAATAAATAAAAGTGATTGTACCTGGAACTACAAAAATTCGGTTGGCGAAAAATTCGGTTTGAACTACTAATCTGTTTTCTGTGTGTAGAAAAACGTTGGACTAAGTGTATTGAAGTTTCAGGAGATTATGTTGAAAAATAAAATAATTTTGAAAATCTAGCTCTTGTTTTTCATTGTTAGGCTAGGAACATTTCGAACTGCCCTCGTATTAAAAACAAATGAAGCCACTTTACAGTGTGTTTTAATAAGTTTAACTTTATGTTTATTAAAAACAACTTAAAAATAATAATTTAATAATTTTTCGAAACTAATTTGGATATTTTCTGAGTAAAATATTGGCAGTATTGGAAATTATCAAATGGTTACAAAAATGGCAACCCGTAAAAACTGCCAGAAGTGACATCTTGAATATTGATAAAACGTTCAAAGTTTTGTGGTTTTTTAGTATTTTTGCTAGATTAAATATTAGTAAAAGTGGTCATGTGATATTATAATAATTAAATCTAAAAGCTTGTTCGTTTACTTACTACAAGTTACTACATTTACTACATCTGGAAAAATTCAATACAAAAAGTAAACAAAACTTTCCAATTGTAGTAAAAGTAGTAAGAATTTCGAGTAAACGAACAAACTGTAAGTTTCTTATACAAAAAATATATCAGATATTTTTATTTGTGCAATTTTTATGAAAAATTATTAATTTTGTAATGTGTTTTTAAAATTGAATTTTTATACCCTACACCACTACGTGGTCATGGTATAATACGTTTGTGCTGATGTTTGCAACACCATAAAACATTGGACCTACACCCACCTTATTCCGATCGACTCAGAATCACGTTTTATTTCAATTTAACGATGTCCGTCCGTCTGTCTGTCTGTCCATGCATTCATGTGCGCACTCTACAGGTCCCCCCAAAATTGGCTTGGTTATACGCTGCAGGTCGCAAATATTAAGATATTTTAATGAAATTTGGTTCGCTGACTTACATGGTCCCGAGAACTAAGCCGATAGATTCTAGATAGAATCAGTCCATATTTGGACCTATCGCCCATATAAGCTTTATTTACGATTTTCTCTTCTTTTATTATTTTATAGAAAATTTTGACACAAGTCCCATTTTAGCCCATTCGAATTTCGGATCCAAACATTAGTTGGCTTTTAACTGGTGTAGGGTATTGTATAGTCGGCATGCCCGACTTTAGCCTTTTTACTCGTTTAGTATTAGATGTTGTACAAATTTCAAAGCTTTTACAAAATTAAACAAAAAAAAATTAAACCAAAAACCGGAAATGTTTTTTTTTTAATAAATAGGTTTTTATTATGAAAAAAGTACATTCTATTAAGTAAAAATTTAAATCTGACGAAAAACAAATTTCTTTCTATGAAAAAATGTCTCTCTAATACAGATATTGCGAAGTTTTTTTGTGTTTGTTTTTTTTTTTAACAAAAGTTTGTATTTTGACTTTGACAATACGAAAAAGTTATTTTTTATTCCTTTCAATTGTTTTTAACAATTTTTGAATAGCAACATTAACTTTGAAAAGTTGTTATCTTTTAATGGATGTGTTACATTTCATTTTATAATAATATTTTCGAAGCAGTCAACTGCAAAAAGGGTTCTACAAGACGTTAATATTTGTGGTTAATTATTATACATTCGAACATAATTACAATTAAAAACTTTGGAATATAACTCATACAAGCTAAAAATTTAAAAGAAAATAAATATTTTGTTAACGAATCCCAGCAAACTTTCGAAAGCGGTAAACATAATTACTACTTCTTTTCTGATTCCTATAATTTAAAGCTTTCAGTAATGTGTTAAAAAATATTGGAGTTTTGTTTATCACACTTTATGGCTTTACGAAACCTAGATCCCACCAATAGCGGCCTTGTAGGGTGCCCAGAAAAAAAATTTTTGTTGCAGTTTTTAAACCTTTCCCCTCAAATATGATCCCTTTTTATGAAAAACATCTTTGAAAATTTCATTACATTTTTAAGAAGTCGCTAGAGCGCACTTTTTAATTTTTTTTAAGTAACCCTCTTGGAAAGAAATATCTTGGACAATTTTCTTAGAGTTTAAAAAAATTATTTCAAGATCACGATGTTGCATTTTTTAAAATATTTTTGTTTTATTTAATAGTATTTTCGAAATATGTATTTTTTATTTTTAAACAAAATCTAAAAAATTAAAAAAATTTGAAAACCTCATTATACATATTAACATTTCGAAAATATTATTAAATATAAAACATTTTTGATATATTTAGTTACGGTATTGGTCAATTTTATTCCAATTTTGCCAATTAGGAGGGCAGTACGTAATTTTCTTAGCCTGACAGAGAGATGGCGGTATAAATAGTAAAACGCTTTGTATAATGGAAACTCTCATCCGTCATATGAAAACATGTTAAATTTCATTTCGATCTGTCAACTCGTACAGTAACAGATGTTCAAAAAAGGCGCTTCAGTGATTTTTTAAAATAATTTCGGTGCGAATTTTGCCACTATTTTGATCTTTAAAAATAAAGGCAGCGAGAATAAAATTTAAAAAAACTTGAATGTCCCTATTATATTTTCCACCACTGTATATAACAGACCGACTCACGAAATAAAGTAAAATAGAATTTTCTCCAGGGCACCGTGCAAAATGTATGAAATTTGCACAATTCTAGACTATATCCACTTAGCGATGATTTATTTGTCAAAAGAAAAGTTTTGGTATCCATATTGCTCTATTTAGAACACATTGTTTCCACCAGATTGAATTTCTGATAAAATGCGAAAATCTGAAACACGTGTTCACTTAAATCGTCAATATGATATGTAAGTTTGAGATTTCAATCACAAATATCTCCGTACAAAAAGTCAAAAATTTGTCTTTTTTTTTGTGGAAACTTTTTTTTTTGGAAACATTTTTATTTTTTTTTGTGTAAACTTTTTTTTTTTGGAAACATTTTTATTTTTTTTGTGGAAACTTTTTTTTTGTGCAAACACTTTTTTTTGTGGAAACATTTTCTTTTGTTGAACACTTTTGTTTTTTTTTTGTAAACATTTTTTTTTTGTTTTGTATTGTGTATTTGCGATCTGTAGCGTGTAAAAAAGCAAACTTCGGGGGGACCCTTATATGGGGACTAGGTCTAAACCGAGACCGATTTTAACTAAAATCGACAGACTTATTATAAAGGGTATAAAAAGCTTATTTCCGTGTTTATTGCTAATCCTTCAAAATTGTTATACAAATAACTGGCCATAACCGAACATTTCATGTTATTTGGAACTTAGTGCTTAAAATTATTTTGTAGTTGGTTTAAAATTTATAAATTTGTTTCAAGTTTCTAGGATACTTAAAATTAATTCTTATGATTTTAGATTAAAATTGGAACCATCGTTTTCAAATTTTGTCATATTTTTTTTTACAAATTTTACAATTCCTTTAACACATCGGCTGAAAAGACCGTAGGATGACACAAAGGTGGCGCAACAAATGAAAAATCCATATTATTTTTTGGAATTACCAACGATAAGATAATACCTGCCAATTGTGACAATTCGTTCATTAGTAAACAAGTTACAGCTGTTTAAGAGAAGCTACTTTTGGGATATAGAAAACAATGGATTCAAATAATTTCGGCTGGAAAGTCCGTAGGATAACCTATAAAACAACAATTTTTTGGCAAAATTCGACTTAATTGCTCAACATAGTCTCCTTCAAGAGCGATACAATAACTCCAACGCCTTTCTAACATTTGGGTATTTTTTTTATAGAATGATTTGTTTTTTGCCCTAAAAAGTGTTTTTGGAGGGCGGTGAGAAAACACACTTAGACATTCCAGATTAAATTTTTTTAAATCGGTTGAGATCTTATGTTAGAATGTTTGTCTCAAAATTCCTAACTTTTGTAAAAATCCTGAAAGTTGAAAAATAATAAAAGAATTATGTTTCTGAAATTAGGTAACTCAAATTTTGTTTGTGTTAGGTTGATTTATAAGTACCCAGATAAAAAAATAACGTTTCTAGGATAACGTTAACCCATTAACCCCGTAACGCATAATTCTAAAAATTGATTTCGAATTTTATTAAATAAAATATAAAAAATCTGTAATATCTCTTTTTGATTTTATTAAATACATCTTAGAAAATAAATGAAAAAAGCATTTGTTGACACTTTTTAGTTTAAAATAATTGTTTCAAAATAAATTTTGAGAAACACCAATCAATATTACCTATATTGAATATTGTTCTCTTTAACCACAGTAACTCAGGAATAAAATATTACATTTTTTTAGGAGGCCAAAAATGTGCCACAATTTAAATTTATAGATTGAAAAGAAAATTAAACGAAATTAATCGCTTTAAAATCTCTATTGTACGAGTATTAAATTTATTTATTACCACTTATCAGGAAAAAAAAATCACCCACACATTCGTCTGCCCTTGAGGACCGAATGCCTAAAAGTTCATTATGTGATTTTTGCCCAAAGTCAAATAGGGTTAATTTTTTTATTTTTTTTGGAGCCAAATGTAACACCGGAAAAAGTTTTGGACTCACACTGGCATTGTAGATCTAGTATATTTCAAAGTTAGTTGGAATTTTCTGTTGGAATTTTCAACCAAAAATTTCGGAGGGAATATAATTCAAGAGAGGAATATACTTGTCTAGATAATATGTTATTGTAGACGAGAGGGTAATATGCTAATTGAAAAAAGAGAAATTTTGACTACACAGTTAAAAATAGTTTGTAAACACAATTAAACTTTTTGTAAATACAATTAAAATTTTAATTAAAATTGCGCCTACAATTGATTTTGTAAATACAAACAACATATTTGTTACTTGATTGTTGAATGTATTTATTTCAATTAAATAGCCAACAAACACATTTGTTGAAATTCAAAACAAATTTTAACAATTAATGTTGCCAAAACAAAAAACGAATTTATTGCAATTCAAAGCAAAATTTAAAAATCGTATTTGTTGATTTTAATTTATTTTTATTTAAAAAACACAAAAACACACCTTGAATAAAAAATATATATTTGTTTTTCAACATTTGTTGAAATTCAAAACAAATTTTAACAATTAATGTGGCCAATACAAAAAACGAGTTTATTGAAATTCAAAGCAAAATTTAAAAATCGTATTTGTTGATTTTAATTTATTTTTATTTGAAAAACACAATATCAATATTTTTTATTTAATAAAAATGAGCCACTAAAAAATTTAACACAGAGTTTTGCTTGATTTGTGGCATCAACGTTGTTCTTAGCATTTCTGTCCGGAACTTTAGCTGTACTAAGTCCAACTTTATATTTAACTCTTCGCAAAAAAGTTTCCGAAAATTTCGCACACTGTGCCACTTTGCTGCCAGAAATGTTTGGAATCACTTTCATTAGCGTCAAACCCTTTTGGCTTTGGTGTTTTTTGGGTCATTTCGCTTTACCCGTTCCAGGATTTCTTTAAATTTTTAGGCATTTGTCCAACTTTTTGCCCACTCTGGCAATTAATTTGAATAGTTTCCATAATTTTTTTGTGCACTTGTCTTTGATTCCCAATTGTAATTAAATAAACCACTCGAAATTGACAAACGGATGTATTTTGAAACCTAATATATTTGTCAAAGATATTTTGATCAAGAAAATTATTTTTTTTAATTTAATTTTTTTATTTAATTTACGCGTGTGTTACGGTCGTTCATGAACGAACTGGTTAAATTGAACGATTCACCATTTGAGTAATATGAACTGATCAACATTGTTCGATCTTGCAACAATTGCTTGTATCTATTTCCAATAAATTGTTTGAAATTAAATATATTTTTACCCCCAAATTCATTAACGCTTTGTAAAATTATAGGAGGTTTATTGAACAAATTTTATATGAAAATGGCGTTTTGTAAACCTGCAATAACTTTACAAGGCATTTATGAATTGAGGGGTTAGAAAATAATAATATTTTTGTTCGAAATGAAGAAAAACCAGAGTTCATAAAAAGAACAAACATTATCAATGTTTTTATTTGTGATCACAAAACAACAAAAAAAAAAAAACGATTTGAAACAATTAGTTCACTAATGTAAATTAACATTAACCGAGTCAGCAAAGAACCGGTTGAGTTTCAACAAGTACGTTTGTTGATTTTTAACACATAAGCATAATTGAAAAAAAGTTGAAAACTTTTCATATCAACTAAATATTTAATTGGTTCAATTAAAAATGTAGTGAAATAGAAATTAAATTTTAATAATTATTTTTGTCACTTAAAATTTGGTGATATTTTTTTATCTGTGTAAATGATTGAAGTTCTATTAGTACAATAATATTTTTTTGCAAAATGGTTTTGTAGCTGTGATCATATTGTAATCATACCTTTTCTCTGCGCATGCGGAAAGATTTTCAAATCAGTTAATATTTCTTTATATATTTTTTTTTGTTTGTGAGCACTTTGATTATTGCAAAAACTACAATGTTTTGCTAGGTAGCTTTCGTTTGAGTAAAAAATCTAAATTTTAAAATTTTTGGCCGTTTCTAAATAAGATGGTTATTTTTAACAATACTAAATTTAAACTTTGTTAAAATTTAAACATTGCAAATTTGTTGCAATTAAATTAAATATTTTTGTCTTATTTTCAACATAAACCACAATACAATGAAAACAATTACTTATATGTATACATGTGCTACTTTTTCCTTCAAATATAAATTCTCTTTTTATTTATTCTCACAAACTGACAAATGCTACTATATATCTAGTCCCACAATAAATATATGCAAATTGTTGTATTAATCTGAATGCGTTTATGATAATTATATATGAGGGCATTAAGAAAGATTTATTTTAGGGAAAATAAATTCTAATTTAAAAAACAAAAACTTCTTTCAACAGTTTTTAAAATCTGCACAAAACAATTGTAATAGGGGAAATAATCTAATGTAGGAAATTGTATTGAAGTTACATAAAAAAACAATGCGTACAGACATTTGTTTTTGGCAGTAATAAATTATATTTTTAGAGAAGAATTAAATGAATTAAATAATGGTGATAATTTAAAAAGATAATAGAATATCTAAATTTATGATAAAGGATGTAAATCAAAGTAAGTGTGTCCCGTATACCTTAGCTAGCAGTTAGGAAGATTTTACACAAAATAATGCTACTACCTTCCATATATATTTTTGGCAACAGAAAATTCATATTTGGAATTCAGACTAAAATATCCATCACAAAATTAATTATAGTTTGACAGATTGATAGATCATAAATTAATATCACTCTCTGTTTAAATTATTTTCAAATTAAAGAAAGATGATACAATTTTCACAAGTAAATTACAAAGAATAACATTTTTTGAAAGAATTCGCCAGCAAGACATAATACGTATTTTCGGCTTTCGCTACAAAGCCATCATCAGTGTCATTTGCCTTGAATGGGTTAATAATTGATAATTGTCTAATTATGTCACAGTTGAAAGCAAATCGAATATGTTAACAACTCAACTTAGTCTAACATCAACGAAATCTAACAATGCTATTTTTATCCTTTGTTATTATTACTCTTTTTTGCTTTGAACCTTAATTCTTAAGGTATCTCAGCTGATTCTATTCAACTCTGTGTATGATAACTACAGATTTTTGAATTACAATGAACCGTTAAATTTAAATGTATGTTATTTAAATTATATTTTGCACCGTGTTAATGTTTTTTTAAGATGAACGAGGGGAATGTTTTAGTTGATCTCTTATTTTTGTAAATGAATGTCTTTTAGTTTCACTATAGATCATAAATTTATATCACTTTCTGTTTAAATTATTTTCAAATCAAAGAAAGATGATACAATTTTCACAAGTAAATTACAATGGAAGAAATCGATTTTTTTTGGACGGAAATAGCCCATTTTGGAAAAAAGTGTATTACTATTAAAAATTCCCACAATTCGAAATTTAGAAAATAATTATTTTTTTTTATTTCATTTATTCATTTAATATAGTCAAAAGGATTCAGGATTGGAATTTTGACTTCATCGGATATCATTAACCCACTTTAGCCTGGAATCCAAAATGACTCACGGATTTGATGAAAATGCAAAAACGTGTTTTTTAATCAATTTTAAAGATTTTTTAAAATGCCTAATTTGGAGATGTCGATTGCTATTTGTACGACATAATAGTTGATATTAAAGAAAAAAAATAAATTGGAAAAATGATAATTCGAGTTTGTGTTTGGAGGGTATATTTTATATATCAATTTAATAAAAATCTGATAAATGTTATTCTGTAAATTTCCTAGTGGGTCTTTTTATGTGAAAAGTGAGAACATTAACCCCATATGGATCAAGTTACTGAAAATAATAATTTTATCAATTGGAAAAAAAATTTTTTTTCTTCATTCAAAGTGATATTTTTTCGAAAATTATATCAATTTATTGGCTTTGCAATCTCGTAGTCACAATGAATATTAAATCTCATGGGTCTTTTCTGACCCCAGGCCACTAAGGGATACATAGTTTTTAAACAAGTATAAAGATATTTATAGCCTAACGAAATTTAAGTGATACTTTTCCGAAAACTGTGTAAAAATTGATGAAGACATTCAAATTTTGTTAAATTTTTGACAAAATGGGCAATTTTTGTAAAATGTCCTGGAAAGCAGTCGCTCCAAACAAAAAATCAAATTATCATTTTTCCAATTTATTTTTTTTTCATTAATATCAACTATTTTGTGGTACAAATAGCAATCGACATCTCCAAACCAGACATTTTAAAAAATCTTTAAAATTAATTAAAAAAAAACACGTTTTTGCATTTTTATCAAATTCGTGGGTCATTTTGGATTTCAGGCTAAAGTGGGTTAATGATATCCGATGTCAAGTAAGTAAGTCAAAATTCCATGTCTGAATCATTTTGACCATATCCAGCAAAATCTTTCATTACCAAATATGTGGTTATATAATAGAAATTCATAGCTCCGCACAACTTATTTTTTGGCGTCTAAACTCATTATTTTTGTTTGGCGTGGTCGTTTTATAAGTAGTTACGCTTACCCGCTCGCTTACGAAAAAATGAGAAGTAAGTAGTTATGAGATTCTGAATAATAAGTGGTTACAAACATGCTTACAAAAAGTTGAATTATAAGTGGTTATCCGACTGCTTACTTGATTCTTAAAAATAAGGAGTTACACAAATACTATTGGCTTCAGGAAATACATTCAGAGAAATTAAAGTTTTTGCTAGTGTGTAATTTTAGAACTCGTCATAAAAATTTTAACACAAAACATATTTACAAGTAATAAATATAAATGTATAAAATTTAACTTTGTAAAAAGTACTTATTTAAACTATTGTGAGTAAGTCATTATTTTATATTTAAAAGCAATGACTACAATAGGCCGTTATTAGGAAGTCGTTCTTTTATATTACAAAATAATGCAAAAGGTAATGATATATCATTATTGGTAATGCAGACAGCAATGATTCATTTAATACCCAATATTTTGCTGGGTATTAAATGAATAAATGGAATAAAAAATAATATTTTTTTGAAATTTCGAATTTTGGGAATTTTTAGTAGTAATACACTTTTTTCCATAATGGGCCATTTTCGTCCAACTTTCGGCACGGGTTAACGTTTTCCAAAAAACAAATCTATTTCTTCCATTTGGGACCATTTCTAATAAAACGGGGGTGGGGGGTGTAATGGCAAAGCTGTTTTTAAGGGCCACCCTAATATATATATATCTACAAAATTTATTTCATTTAAACTAAATTAATTTCAGAAGCAACCATAATTTTTATTTTCATGTATAAGTCAGTAGACCTAAATAAATAAAAGTCAAATATATATTTAGTGGCTAGTTCTGAATTTTTATTGAATCAACTTAAAGTTTCGTTACTAAAAATAAAATAATTTTCTTTGCTTACAAAAACAATTTTTTTATTATCAAATAAATATTCGTTTAAAAATATAAAAATAGTTAATCTCATATAATTGTTTGGATTAAATTTCAAATTTGTTTTATATTATATAAATAACACACTTCAACAGGCATCAAATATATAGTTTGTATTTTAATATGTGGTGTATTTAGCTCTCAATGCCCTGATTGAAAATCCAGTTTCGAAATTATGCGTCATACCACGCTTTAAATAATTCGAAGTTAATCGTGATTTAAAAAAAAAATGCCAGCCAAAATCTATTAAAAACATATACCAGAAATAACTCAAAATGTTTGAAGAAAATGAAATTTTTAAATAATGTACAATAAAGATTATTGAATTTTGAATTAATTGCTATACTACTTATGTGTCAGTTAAAAAAAAAAAAAAAATGAGTGTGTTAAATTTTTTTGTGTATCTTACTTATTTGCTTTAATTGACACTATACTTAGTAAATGTAGTTCCAATAATAAGCAATAAGTAAAGTTACTAGCGTAGTTATACCAAAACTAGAATAATTTTGGCTGGCACCACTGGCCACAAGTATGCCAGATGAATCCGCCATTAAGGCGGAAGAACGTATATTACTATAATAGCCAGGTATTTTCATAATATCTGGCTGACCAGCATGATTTAAAGGAGCCAACGGTACAGACCCTTCAGGTACAACAAATGGTGTTGTAGATTGCAAGGGAGCTAAAGCAACACCACCTTCTAATGTTGTTACACGTTCAGCTTTAACATCTATAGAGTCAGCATTAGTTACAGCAGCTGCTGTAGCAATAGCTGCTGTAGTGTCTGTAGAGGGCCCTCTTGTTATAGCAGCAGTAGCGATAGAGGATTCTGATGTTGCAGGTTCTGGGGGAGGAGCTGGATAACATGCAATTTTTTCTACTTCTATAGTTTTGGTTGCATCATTTGGATCTGGTTCCGGTACCTTAACAGGCACACAAATTATACCACCTGGGGCTGGTGTTTGTTCTGCGGGTACTGCATTTGGCACAGCAGTTGCTGGAGTAGCTGAAGCATCTACTGCAATAGCCGAAGCAGCTACACCGGCAGCAACACCAGCTACAGCAGCTCCAGTTCCACCAGCATTTGCAGAATTTGTATTGTCCACAACAGTTGGATTAATATGGGCTGCATTAACAGGAGCATTAACTGGAGCTGCATAAGCAGTATTAGTATTGTCCATAACTGTAGGATTAATAGGAGCCAATTGTGCGGGTTGCTCAGCAACAGGCGATGAAACAGCTACGGGTGCAGCTGCTGGTGCTTGTGCTGCTCCTGTATTTATAACGGTTGTGCCACCTCCAACATCTGATGTTGTAACCGAGCCTGGTGGACCATTATTAATTATAATGATTTTATCATTATTATCAGAATTACCACTACCGCCGCCACCTCCACCGCCATAATTTCCGCCGCCATATCCACCACCATAGGAAGGTGAATGTTCCACGACTCTGGTATGCGTGGGCGTCAAAGCATGACCTAAGAGACCACCAGCTAATCCACCAGCAATTAAGCCGCTACCTAAAGTTTTAGAAATAATAAATATAAGTCAGATTTTGATAGAGGAATAATTTACAAAATTCTGTTTGGGTTATAAAATATCTTTTACACCCTTTTTAAATAGGCACCAATAATTGGATTTGTAAATGCAAACAACGTTTTCATCATTTTTGTGTAACTTTGAATTTTTATATGAAAGTTGACAATTTTCAAACAATTCAAACAAAAAATGATTGAAAGTCGAATTTCATTATAAAGGCACATCTACACGAGAGAGAAAATTGCTAGATATAGAGCAAAAAACACCTCTAAATAGCTTAAATAATTCACAATAGATCTAATTAGAGGTGTTTTTTGCTCTATCTCTAGAAGTTTTCTCTCTCGTGTAGATGTGCCCAGGGGTATGGCATCACCAAAAACAAAAGTTATAACGACTTCGTTATCACTAGGTGGCACTTTGTACAAAAACTTGACAATTTTCTTTTTTATTTAAATTTAAATAATAACAAAACAACAAAGCAAAAAAAGAAACAGATATATCAAATATTATTATTTGAATACATTCCGCGTTTGTTTTTCCTGATTTTTAAGGAGTTTTCAGCAGTTTTTGAGTTTTTAAATATAGGCTCAGCTGATACTAAATAGTTGCTCAGGTGATACTAAATTTCAGAGCCCCCTACCGGTGAGTAGTGTAAGTTTTGATTTCCTATCTCTATAATTAATTGTCTCTGGATGTGCCTTTAAAAAGGCTTTTTGTACTTACAAATTACATTGTTGGTGCCTACTTTTTTAATGTGTAAAAAAAAAAAATTAGAAACCAACAAAATGTAAATAAATTTTTTTTTCAAACTTTTGTGTAAATTTTGTATATTTTACCCCTACTAACTGGGACTTTAACTGACGAATTTGTTGTTGTTTACCATATAAATTTTAAATTTAACTTTATTTTTAATTTCAACGGTCATTGTGTTTTCCGGCCTTAGACAATTTTCTTATCACTTACCAAATCCTAAACCGGATGATGACTTCTGAGGTTGTTGTATAAATGTAGCTCCAGCTGGTATAGATGAACCGGCTGGCAAGAAAGTAGCTCCAGCAGGTAAAGCAGCTGGTGAGGGATAATATGCTGGTGCAGCAGCCACAGGAGCAGAAGGATAATAAGTTGCCCCCTGAGGCAAATGACCAGGACTATGATAGGTGGCACCATATGGTACTGCACCTACGGGAGCTGATGGATAATATGAAGCACCTGGTGGCAAATTGCTAGGTGAATGATATGTAGCGCCAGCAGGAACATGACCATTAGGATGATATGAAGCACCAGCTGGTAAATGACCAGCTGAATGGTAAGTGGCCCCAGCTGGCAGTGAAGAAGATGAGGGGTAGTATGTGGCACCGGCTGGCACTTGTTGTCTAGGATAACTGGATTGTACATTATGGGCATTTGTAGCAGTTATGGGTGTATGGTAACCGCCTCCACCAAAACCTCCTCCAGTGGAATTAAAACGATTACGATTATAGCTTGAATGTTGGTTATTATAATTTGTAGCTTGTACCGGTCTATTAGCAGTATTCGTAGCTGCTGAATAACTAGGAGGAGCAGCATAATTGGGCTTATAAGCTGGTGCCGGTTCATGAATATTTGTTTTTGCACCTCCTAGTGGTGCCGAAGGTGAGTAGGCTGGTGGTGGTCCTTGTTTTGGTGGTACATTCCAACCTATGGGCGATGTAGTTGGTCGAGCAGCCGATATATGTTGCGTATTATGACTACTTGCCGGACGTGAAGCACTTAATGAACTAGAGCTACTCGGGCGTTTATTAGCTTGTTGATTGTAGCCGGCATAACTTAATGAACTTAAACCTGTATGTGATAGAGACGGACTTGAATGACTGGGATTTGAGTGGCTGGAATGGCTGTGACTATTGCCACTACTACTTGGTTTGTTATATGATGTACGTCGTACACTTGAAGAAGATGATGGCGAGGAACGTCGTGATCCACTTGAACTATATATACGTTTCGCGTCTACACTTATATCAGCCGTTATGGAAAATATTAGCATTACCAGCAACATTAAATTTGTTTTGTACCGCGTACCCATTTTGTGTATGAGTTCTGTAATTGAAGAAATAAGTTTAAAAAAAATTAAATTAAACACTACTTGGGATCAGTTTATAAATCAAGTGAGAGAAAAATAAAACAATCATTTCTTTCCGGTCATTAGTTACTTAAGAAATTTTAAATTTATTTACAAGAAAAAAAAATAACTTGTTCAAATTTTCATTACATAAAAACGTCATTTATCATCACGTAAATCACATTGTGTACTACGATCCCATTGATAATTTCGGCAAAGGGGAATTCCAAAATCCTAACCCTTAAATGCTCGCTGAATGTTTAAAGATACAGAAATATAAATATATTATACATCTATATTGGGGAGTTAAAATCAGGGGTCTCCCATAGTCCTGATGAAGGCAAGACCGGTTTTTAATGCAACAGATGGCGCTGACTGCTATTTTGTTTTTCTGGCAATACTGTTTCATTTTATTTCAGCTTATACCCATTTTTAATGTTTAAATCCCCAATGTTATACCCAATTCATTTCAATTTAAACAAAAAATTAAAAAAGGAGCTAAGTTAGCATCGCTCTTAAGTTCAGAAAATTATTAAGAAATATGTGAGCAAATTAAATAAAATTGAATATCTTACGAAGAAATATTTACGTTTTCACTCGAACTTTAAAGGCCTCAAATCTTTGTTAAAATTGTGAAACTAAAAAAATTTTAGTATACGAAAGACAAATCACAATTAAGTCACCGTTTCAAAATAAAAGTCGTATATTAAATTTTCGAGAGAAACAATTTTCACACGAAGTTCATTATGGTGAAAAGTCTTTTTTTCTAAAATTTGTAAATCTAGTAAGGTGTAAGTTCTAGGGCTCGTAAACTCTTTTGAACATAAAGTTTGCATAAGTCGAGTTTACACGATTCAGAAGGTACATAAGACGTTATATGAAAACCCCTGGTACTTTTTGAGCCTACACAAAATTGATTTTTCTGAGTCCTTTGCATGTAACAATTTCAGTATTTGGAAAATAGAAAATTTTTTGATTAATTATTGAGCTTGGTTGCTTTTCGTTATTTCAAGATTTATAAATATTTGACGAACATTTCTTCAATAATTCAAATATTTAGCAGAAATTTTTAAATTCTTTAACAGACCTAATTTGATCGACTTTAATTTGAAATAATACACATATAATTTATACCAAAATTCTTCTTATTTTGGGCCTAAAACTAAATCTTTTAAAATTTACAAATTTTTTAATCTGTCCCCAAAACAAAGTCGAAATCCCTAATTTGGGTCCAAATCCCCTTACCTAACAACTCTGTAAAAGCTCATTTGACATAAAAAAATCCTCCCTTGAGAAAATTTCCCAAAATAAAATCCCTCTTTGAAAAAATTTCCCACATGCTAACGACATCTACAGTTTGTTTAAAAAATTATCCATGTTGCATCTCTATATTATATGTCTCTGGTTAAAATAATATAAATTTTATACGAACGCATTCAGGAAACTATATTGTAAAATTCTTTTGATATAAGAATATTAGTGATTAAAAATCAAAACTAATATAATAGGGGTTTTCATATACACCCGTATTCTACTCGTAAACGTAACCCGGTATATTTTTGAGTTTAATGTCAAACTCCATACATAAACCCCTCAATTCATAAATGCTTTGTAAAGTTTAGCAGGTTTACAAAACGTCATTTTCATAAAAAATTTGTTCAATACACCTCCTATAATTTTACAAAGCATTTATGATTTTAGGGGAAAGAATATGGTTTCTATTTATACAAGGTTTACAAAGAATTTACGACCAAACAAAAAAAAATTGGAAGTAATGCTTTAGAAACTACTTTTATCACTACTTCGCAAGCATCCGTTAGCGTATTTTTACTGCTTTTTTAGAATTATTCTGAACAACTTCAAAAAATAACTTCTTTCAGTGCTTGGAAAGTATCAGTTAGTATATTACTTATGAACAATATCCAAAAAATCACTTCAGTATTGCTTCTAAAGAGTAATTGCTCTAAAAGTGATCCTAAGAAGTATAATTTGGCATTTCCAGGATTACGGGTTCGATTCCCGGTGGGACCAATATTTTTTTTAATTTTTTTTTAATTTTTTTTAATTTCATTTATTTTTTTAATATTTATAATTAATTTGTTTAAATTTAATATTTTTTAATTTTTAAAAATATGTATATATAAAAAATGCTGAGATATTGCTTTTATGCACCCGTAAAAATAGTACTGAAAACAATATTGAATTGGAGTGCACCTTTAACACTTGTTTCATAAGTACTCTTATTGAAGACAATAAGGAAGAATATCTCGCAGTAACACAGTGGTGTTTTATGCCAGTCAACGTTCATATCAAAGATTAGCTTAGCGGTAAAGCACTAGACTAGCAGTCGTGAGGTCGCAAGTTCGATATCCGGTGGCTGCAATAAAAAACTTCTGTTAAATAAAGAAAATGTAAATTTTCTTTTGCGAAGATTTTTTTAACTTTTAACTCGTGAAAAAGAGCACCCTTTGCACTTGCTTAGAGAGTTTATATGAAAACCCCTAATAAAAATAGAAATAATTGAAAAATATTTAAATAAATTATATTCATTATACGACTCAAGAAAAAAAGTGCCCCCTCAAAATAAACCTTGGTTTGTTTTATGATGATTCCCAAAATATTTCGGGTCTAGCAATGAGATCTCATGAGCTGGACCATTTTTAGAAAAGGTATTTTTTCAGTTTTTGTAAGAAATTTGCACCATAGCTGCAGAAAACATACTCAATATAGGTATCATATGAAAGCTTTTCTTAGAGGCGCGTTCAGCGGTATATATAACATGTTCAAGCACAATTTCTACTTTCACGGATATTCTATAAAAAAAAAAACATATTTTTGATTCTTTCGTACTGAGATATTTGTGATTAAAATGTCAAACTATGTAAATTTGAAATTTCAATCACAAATGTCTTCGTACAAAAGAGTCAAACATTTGTTTTTTTAGAATATCCTTGAAGAGAGGACATGTCAGGATATGCTTGAACATATAATACCCATATTGAGTATGTTTTCATCAGCTAAGATGCAAATTTCTTACAAAAACTAAAAAAGGACCTTTTTTGAAAATGGTCCAGCTCGTGAGATCTCATTGCTAGACCTGAAATATTTTGGGAATCATCATAAAACAAACCAGGGTTTATTTTGAGGGGGGCCACTTTTTTTACTTTTTTTTTGTCCATATAAGGTGAGTCGTTCTAATATACATACGTTTTTAATGCTAAATATAAGCGTTCGAATAAAAAAAAATATTTTTTTGTCTCTACTCGTATGCTTCAAAATTTTTGTGTATGTGTAATCCAACGCTTTGGCAATTTTTGATTTTTTGGTTAAAAAAAGCTTAAAACAATTAAAAACAAAACTGCCTAGTTTCAGTTGACTTATTATTTCATGTTACCAAAAATATTTGTTTATCCAAATTGGCATTCTGGAGCAATTAAGGGTTAATTTGAATTTTCTGTTTCCACAGACGGAGCTTCAGAACGAGGTGTTTGCATCAGAACTAGGGTACTCAATCTATTTATCGTTATTCTTCATTCATAAAAAAAATTCGGATAAATCCGCATTATTGAAAATATTGCGCAAACCCAGTGTAGAAATGGTAATGACATGTCATTATTTTTTGGACTACCAGTAATGACACCCACTTACCTTCTGCATTATTTTAAAACATATAATAATGAGTTATTGATAATGACTTATTTTTATCATTATTTCAAATAGAAAATAATTTTCTAGATTTTTTTGAAAATTTTTTGAAATCTATTTTTAGACTCAATATTTTTTAAAGACTGGTAAGGATATATGTAACCATATATTTTTTGATTTTTTGTATGTTGGCGAGTAAGCTTACTTGTGTGCAGCAGGTCAATTATGTTTTTATCTATTAAATATTACATGTCGATATAGCTCAGATGGTAGCGCTATTGACTGGCAATCTGTAGACCCAGGTTGGATTCCCGCACCAGCAAATTTTATTTAAAAAAAAATACAATAAAAAATATTTTTTTTATATATTTTATTTTTTTTGAAATCTATTTTTAGACTCATTATTTTTGTCAGTACTGCTAAGCATATATATAATGACATATTTTTTGATTTTTCGTATGCTGGTGTGTAAGCACAACTCATTATTTTTCGCGACATCGCCATATAAAGGTAATAAGAAATGTAATAACAAAGTAACTAGTTACCATTACCAAGTATGTAGTTACATAACCACATATCTGGTAATGATTTTCTACACTGGGAATGTTTACAAAAAACTGATTTTCTTCGTTTAAAGGAAACTTATCTTAAAATTTTAAAGTTTAAGTTACAATTAATTTTAATTTTTAAATAATACTGTCAAAAGCGAATTTAATCTATTAATTTCATTCCAATTTCTATTAATTTAATTCAGCCTAAGAGAATCCTTTAAGCGGGGAACTCATTAAAGTGGGACTCATTTATAAGAAATAATTCCCATGTATATTGTATGAAATTCATTTCTGCCAGCAGTTTTTGTGCATTTAAACGGGGAATTCATTTAAGCCGGCGCATTAAAGCTCGAAATACTTTATGCGTGTGACTCATACCAAAATTTTATACAACATTCCAAAATTATATACAAGTGGAATTAGGGCTAACCTTATTTTATAAAAGCTATACATAGTACTGAAATCTCAAATGCTAATCAGTTCTATGTTCATTATTATTTACATAGGAGAACATCTAGGTTTATAGGAAATGTTTTTTTTTTAACAATTGTTGTTTATAACACTTAATAAGGTGCACCCTTATGTAGCATAAACTTATAAATCAAATACGCAATATTATAACTAGTACTCGTTACACATCAGCAATTATGACGTCATTTTAATTTGTATTAAAAAATAAAAATTGTTTTTGCTTTATATACATAAAGACTGTGTCGAGTTTATTTGGAAATATTGTATTTGAAAAAAAAAGAAATCAGCTTATCTAGTAGGGTATTCAATCGATTAATCGCTATCCGATTAATCGAACAATTGACTAAACTGCAGTATATGGGGTTTCATAAAAAATACCCTCTCTGGAAAAAAAAACCGAAATTAGTTTTAGGAGAGGCTTGGACCGGGGGCCTCCATGGGAGGCAAAAAACGGGGGTACTCAAATTATAGAAAATTGTCTCACGACTCCAAAAATGTTATTTTATATCTATAGAAATTTTTTTTGATAATCTATAAACGCATTAAAAATTTTGAAAATACATTTTTTTTTGGAAAATCGCTTGATTTTTACAAAAAAAAAAAAAATTTCCCTGCGTCGCAATAAAATTATATCAGTTATAAAAGTCCATTTTTCATCAAACAATGTCATTTTTATATCATCTAAAAAGTTTGGATATACCTAACGGTAAAAAAAAAAAATAAAAAAAATGTTGGAGAAATCGGCGTAGTGTAAAGCTGCCCACACAGTAGGGAACATTCTTAAAAAAGAGAACATTTTTTGTGAATGTGTGAGTGCAATTCGTGTTTACAAAATTTTTTGATATTTTTTGTTCCGTCACGCATGTTCCCTAGTGTGTGGGCAGCTTAAAAATGTAAACAAACAACATTAAACAGCTGATACTCTTTTACGGAAAATATATACTACACAAAAGAGCCATCCGACACGGCACGTTACAGAAACGTTACGGAACGCAGAGACTAATGGAGCCAAGTTTCTACAACATGGCCCGCTTTTAGTTATTAAAGCTTTTTCTGTTGGATTGAAAACATTTCAAAATACTTTTGGCGGTAGATGACGGCATTTTATTCCTTTCGTGATAGAGTGTATTGAGCATTTGGTATTTTCCTTTCATTTGTCGGTGCACTTTTCGATTGATTATTTTTCAAGATATTTGTGCTAGATCGAAATTAGTTTTGTTTGCTAATAATATTACGATGTTAGTAAACATTTTTTTTACTAATTTAAAAATTTTTGTTTTGAAATCGTTGGCAGCCTACTTTGAATTTTTCTAAAATAACTCGATACAGTCTTTACAATTCCAGGAAAAAAATAATGAGTTTACTGTAATTTTATTGTATATTTACGTTTTTGAGAGATTATCGAAGATCAACAAGTGTCATGTATTATACTGATAAGAGTTTCTGCTTTGCTAATAGCGCTTTAATAACGATGAAATTTCATGAAAGCATAATTCACCTATTGTGTAAAATAAACAGTTGGGACATACTGGATACTCAATATAGACCATAGATTACATATATATCTTACTCTTCTTCTTCTTTTGTCAACAAACAAATTTTTACACACACATTGAAATGTTTTTTGTATACGTATAGGACGTATGTCGGACACATTCTCATGAGATACGTGCACTGACAGCGAATGTCAAAGAGTAAGAGATCTATGTAATCTATGATATAGACAGATAGAGAATACTCATTACTAGGGCTCGGAAGTTCATGTATTTATAATTGTGTTTTATGCATTTAAAATTTTAAAGATGTGCATATATTATTGAATTTTTAGCACGTTTTAATATCATTAATTCAGTTTTATTACTACTTGTCTTTTAAAGTGTCATTAACACTGAAAAGGAACCGTTAATCATTAAGCTGCCTACACACTAGGGAACATACTTAAAAAAAGAGAGCATTTTTTGTGAATGTGTGAGTGCATTTGTGTGTGTGTGCGTGTTGAGAGCGTGCATTTCGTGTTTACAAAATTTTTTGATATTTTTTGTTCCCTCAACCATGTTCCCTAGTGTGTAGGCAGCTTTAAAAATTAGGAAATATTAATAAATTTCAGAAAATATTTAATTATTTTTCTAAGATGTGGGTGATATTAAAAAATGTGATAAAAAGTATATAACCAAAAAAAATCCTTCAAAAACATGCAATTTTAACAAAATATGCAAAAATATGCACTAAAAAAAGTTAGTATAAAAATAAGTAAAACCGTTTCCAATATTATTATACTAATTTTTAGTATAAAGTTACTTTTTAGTAAATAATTTGGTATTCTCATTTTACAAGTTACAGAATTTTCTACTAATTTGGGTTTTACAAATTTATTACGTCATATGAATAATATAGAGCCCCCCATTACCCGGTTTTACGGTCGACCGGTCTACCCGGTCAGACCGGGTTTAAAACCGGTCGACCTGTCTTTACGGTCTACCCGGTCTTTACGGTCTAGACCGGTCGACCGGACGAATACGATAAATTTTTGAAAAATTGATAAATCTTTGAAAAATTGAAAATTTTTGAAAAATTGATAAATTTTTGAAAAATCGATAAATTTTTGAAAAATCAGCAAAATTTTGAAAAATCGATAAAATTTTTAAAAATCGATAAAATTTTTAAAAATCGATAAAATTTTTAAAAATCGATAAAATTTTAAAAAATCGATAAATTTTTAAAAAATCGATAAATTTTTGAAAAATCGATATATTGAAAAATTTTACAAAAAACCGATAAACTTTCAAAAATACCAATAAATTTTATAAAAATTGATAAATTTGTAAAAATCAATTCATTCATGGATATATTTATAATAATGTATAACAAAATAATGCGTATTTCGTATTATATTTATATGAGAGACCCACGGTCTTTTTCGGTCCCATGCACGGCGTTTTTTTCTCCTGGGTCTCTATAGGCTAAACTTTTGGGAAAATAATCTACACGTAATTCTGACTTAGAGCTGTAAACTTTTTTTCAACGTGTGGAACAAAACTATTCAGAAACAGGCTCTTGAATTCAGAAAGTCTTGCAGTTTTCATACATTTATATGAAACTGCGACGGTCTTTTTCGGTCCCATGTACGGCGTTTTTTTGTTCGGGGTCCTTATGGGCTAAAATTTTTCAGAAATAATTCAGACGTAATTCTGACTTCGAACTGTAAACTTTTTTGCAATGTATGGAGCAAAAATATTCCGAAACTGGTTCTTGAATTCAGAAAGTCCTGCACTTTGCATACATTTATATGAAAATGCCACGGTCTTTTTCGGTCCCATGTACGGCGTTTTTTTGTTCGGCGTCGTTATTGGCTAAAATTTTGCAGAAATAATCTAGACGTAATTCTGACTTAGAACTGTAAACTTTTTTTCAATGTGTGGAGCAAATATATTCCGAAACTGGTTCTTGAATTCAGAAAGTCCTGCACTTTGCATACATTTATATGAAAATGCCACGGTCTTTTTCGGTCCCATGTACGGCGTTTTTTTGTTTGGGGTCGTTATGGGCTAAAATTTTGCAGAAATATTCTAGACGTAATTCTGACTTAGAACTGTAAACTTTTTTTCAATGTGTGGAGCAAATATATTCCGAAACTGGTTCTTGAATTCAGAAAGTCCTGCACTTTGCATACATTTATATGAAAATGCGACGGTCTTTTTCGGTCCCATGTACGGCGCTTTTTTGTCTGGGGTCGTTATGGGCTAAAATTTTGCAGAAATAATCTAGACGTAATTCTGACTTAGAACTGTATACTTTTTTTCAATGTGTGGAGCAAAAATATTCCGAAACTGGCTCTTGAATTCTGAAAGTCCTGCACTTTACATACATTTATATGAAAATGCCACGGTCTTTTTCGGTCCCATGTACGGCGTTTTTTTGTTCGGGGTCGATATTGGCTAAAATTTTGCAGAAATAATCTAGACGTAATTCTGACTTAGAACCGTAAACCTTTTTTCAATGTGTTGAGCAAAAATATTCCGAAACTGCCTCTTGAATTCAGAAAGTCCTGCAATTTGCATACATTTATATGAAAATGCCACGGTCTTTTTCGGTCCCATGTACGGCGTTTTTTTGTTCGGGGTCGTTATGGGCTAAAATTTTGCAGAAATTATCTAGACGTAATTCTGACTTAGAGCTGTAAACTTTTGTTCAACGTGTGGAACAAAAATATTCAGAAACAGGCTCTTGAATTCAGAAAGTCTTGCAGTTTTCATACATTTATATGAAACTGCGACGGTCTTTTTCGGTCCCATGTACGGCGTTTTTTTGTTCGGGGTCCTTATGGGCTAAAATTTTTCAGAAATAATCCAGACGTAATTCTGACTTAGAACTGTAAACTTTTTTTCAATGTATGGAGCAAAAATATTCCGAAACTGGTTCTTGAATTTAGAAAGTCCTGCACTTTGCATACATTTATATGAAAATGCCACGGTCTTTTTCGGTCCCATGAACGGCGTTTTTTTGTTCGGGGTCGTTATGGGCTAAAATTTTGCAGAAATAATCTAGACGTAATTCTGACTTAGAGAATTAAATCTTTTCTCAATGTGTGGAGCAAAAATATTCCGAAACTGGCTCTTGAATTCAGAAAGTCCTGTACTTTTCATGCATTTATATGCAAAATGCCACGGTCTTTTTCGGTCCCATGTACGGCGTTTTTTTATTCGGGGTCGTTATGAGCTAAAATTTCGCAGAAATAATCCAGACGTAATTCTGACTTAGAACTGCACAATTTTTTTCAATGTGTGGAGCAAAAATATTCCGAAACTGGCTCTTGAATTCTGAAAGTCCTGCACTTTTCATACATTTATATGAAATGCGACGGTCTTTTTCGGTCCCATGTATGGAGTTTTTTTTGTTGTGGGTTAACATTTTGCAAAAATAATCTAGACGTAATTCTGACTTCGTTGTTCCAAAACTGTTACCGTTTTCATTTATCTGATTTAGTTTTCAAGATACGGGCGATAAACCAAATAAAAGCCCTTTTCTCTCTAGGAGGCTTAGTTTTCGAGAAAAACGCGATCTTAAAATCTAGCAATGTAAGTCGAAATTTAGTTTCGGTATCGGGGTATTATGGGCGGGTTTTGACTTCTGGTGTAAACATTTTTTCTTTAGCTCTCTTAGTTTTCGAGATATGGACCATCAAAATTTTATTTAAGCGATTTTCGCATTTATTTTTCCACATATAATTCATTATGACTTCCTTGTTCCAAAACTGCTGTCCGTTTTCATTTACCTCACTTTGTTTTCAAGATACGGGCAATATTCCAAATAAAAGCCCTTTTCTCTCTAGGAGGCTTAGTTTTCGAGAAAAACGCGATCTTAAAATCTAGCAATGTAAGTCGAAATTTAGTTTCGGTATCGGGGTATTATGGGCGGGTTTTGACTTCTGGTGTAAACATTTTTCCTCTAGCTCTTTTAGTTTTCGAGATATGGACCATCAAAATTTTATTAAAGCGATTTTCGCATTTATTTTTCCACATATAATTCATTATGACTTCCTTGTTCCAAAACTGCTGTCCGTTTTCATTTATCTCACTTAGTTTTCAAGATACGGGCGATATTCCAAATAAAAGCCCTTTTCTCTCTGGGAGGCTTAGTTTTCGAGAAAAACGCGATCTTAAAATCTAGCAATGTAAGTCGAAATTTAGTTTCGGTATCGAGGTATTATGGGCGGGTTTTGACTTTTGGTGTAAACATTTTTCTTCTAGCTCTCTTAGTTTTCGAGATATGGACCATCAAAATTTTATTAAAGCGATTTTCGCATTTATTTGTCCACATATAATTCATTATGACTTCCTTGTTCCAAAACTGCTGGCCGTTTTCATTTATCTCACTTAGTTTTCAAGATACGGCCGATATTCCAAATAAAAGCCCTTTTCTCTCTAGGAGGCTTAGTTTTCGAGAAAAACGCGATCTTAAAATCTAGCAATGTAAGTCGAACTTTAGTTGCGGTATCGGGGTACTATGCGCGGGTTTTGACCTGTGCTGAAAACATTTTTGCTGTTGCTCTTTTAGTTTTCGATATATGGACGATCAAAATTTTATTTAAGCGATTTTTGCATTTATTTTTCCACATATAATTCATTATGACTTCCTTGTTCGCTTAATAAAAAATAATCAATAAAATTTTCATTGTCCATATCTCGATAATTAAAAGAGCTACTGCAAAATTGTTTGCACCAGAGGTCAAAACCCGCCCATAATACCCCGATACCGAAACTAAATTTCGACTTACATTGCTAGATTTTAAAATCGCGTTTTTCTCGAAAACAATTCCTCTAAGAGAGGAAACGGCTTTTATTTGGAATATCGCCCGTATCTTGAAAACTAAGTGAGATAAATGAAAACGGACAGCAGTTTTGGAACAAGGAAGTCATAATGAATTATATGTGGAAAAATAAATGCGAAAATCGCTTTAATAAAATTTTGATGGTCCATATCTCGAAAACTAAGAGAGCTAGAGGAAAAATGTTTACACCAGAAGTCAAAACCCGCACATAGTACCCCGATACCGAAACTAAGTTTCGACTTACATTGCTAGATTTTAAGATCGCGTTTTTCTCGAAAACTAATCCTCCTAGAGAGAAAAGGGCTTTTATTTGGAATATCGCCCGTATCTTGAAAACTAAGTGAGATAAATGAAAACGGACAGCAGTTTTGGAACAAGGAAGTCATAATGAATTATATGTGGAAAAATAAATGCGAAAATCGCTTTAATAAAATTTTGATGGTCCATATCTCGAAAACTAAGAGAGCTAGAGAAAAAATGTTTACACCAGAAGTCAAAACCCGCCCATAATACCCCGATACCGAAACTAAATTTCGACTTACATTGCTAGATTTTAAGATCGCGTTTTTCTCGAAAACTAAGCCTCCTAGAGAGAAAAGGGCTTTTATTTGGAATATTGCCCGTATCTTGAAAACAAAGTGAGAAAATGAAAACGGACAGCAGTTTTGGAACAAGGAAGTCATAATGAATTATATGTGGAAAAATAAATGCGAAAATCGCTTTAATAAAATTTTGATGGTCCATATCTCGAAAACTAAGAGAGCTAGAGAAAAAATGTTTACACCAGAAGTCAAAACCCGCCCATAATACCCCGATACCGAAACTAAATTTCGACTTACATTGCTAGATTTTAAGATCGCGTTTTTCTCGAAAACTAAGCCTCCTAGAGAGAAAAGGGCTTTTATTTGGAATATTGCCCGTATCTTGAAAACAAAGTGAGATAAATGAAAACGGACAGCAGTTTTGGAACAAGGAAGTCATAATGAATTATATGTGGAAAAATAAATGCGAAAATCGCTTTAATAAAATTTTGATGGTCCATATCTCGAAAACTAAGAGAGCTAGAGGAAAAATGTTTACACCAGAAGTCAAAACCCGCCCATAATACCCCGATACCGAAACTAAATTTCGACTTACATCGCTAGATTTTAAGATCGCGTTTTTCTCGAAAACTAAGCCTCTTAGAGAGAAAAGGGCTTTTATTTGGTTTATCGCCCGTATCTTGAAAACTAAATCAGATAAATGAAAACGGATAACAGTTTGGGAACAACGAAGTCAGAATTACGTCTAGATTATTTTTGCAAAATGTTAACCCACAACAAAAAAACTCCATACATGGGACCGAAAAAGACCGTCGCATTTTCATATAAATGTATGAAAAGTGCAGGACTTTCAGAATTCAAGAGCCAGTTTCGGAATATTTTTGTTCCATACATTGAAAAAAAGTTTACAGTTCTAAGTCAGAATTAAGTCTAGGTTATTTCTGCAAAATTTTAGCCCATAACGACCCCAAACAAAAAAACGCCGTACGTGGGACCGAAAAAGACCGTCGCATTTTCATATAAATGTATGTAAAGTGCAGGACTTTCAGAATTCAAGAGCCAGTTTCGGAATATTTTTGCTCCACACATTGAAAAAAATGTACAGTTCTAAGTCAGAATTACGTCTGGATTATTTCTGCAAAATTTTAGCTCATAACGACCCCGAACAAAAAAACGCCGTACATGGGATCGAAAAAGACCGTGGCTTTTTCATATAAATGTATGCAAAGTGCAGGACTTTCTGAATTCAAGAACCAGTTTCGGAATATTTTTGCTCCACACATTGAAAAAAGTTTACAGTTCTAAGTCAGAATTACGTCTAGATTATTTCTGCAAAATTTTAGCCCATAACGACTCCAAACAAAAAAACGCCGTACGTGGGACCGAAAAAGACCGTGGCATTTTCATATAAATGTATGCAAAGTGCAGGACTTTCTGAATTCAAGAACCAGTTTCGGAATATTTTTGATCCACACATTGAAAAAAAGTTTACAGTTCTAAGTCAGAATTACATCTAGATTATTTCTCCGAAATTTTAGCCTATAATGACCCCGAACAAAAAAACGCCGTAAATGGGACCGAAAAAGACCGTGGCATTTTCATATAAATGTATGCAAAGTGCAGGACTTTCTGAATTCAAGAGCCTGTTCCTGAATATTTTTGTTGCACACGTTGAAAAAAAGTTTAAAGCTCTAAGTCAGAATTACGTGTAGATTATTTTCCCAAAAGTTTAGCCTATGGAGACCCAGGAGAAAAAAACGCCGTGCATGGGACCGAAAAAGACCGTGGGTCTCTCATATAAATATAATACGAAATACGCATTATTTTGTTATACATTATTATAAATATATCCATGAATGAATCGATTTTTACAAATTTATCAATTTTTATAAAATTTATTGGTATTTTTGAAAGTTTATGGGTTTTTTGTTAAATTTTTAAATATATCGATTTTTCAAAAATTTATCGATTTTTTAAAAATTTATCGATTTTTTAAAATTTTATCGATTTTTAAAAATTTTATCGATTTTTCAAAATTTTATCGATTTTTCAAAATTTTGCTGATTTTTCAAAAATTTATCGATTTTTCAAAAATTTATCAATTTTTCAAAAATTTATCAATTTTTCAAAAATTTATAAATTTTTTAAAAATTCGTCAATTTTTTTAAAATTGTTTAAAATCGTTTTAAAACCGGTCGACCGGTCTTTACGGTCTACCCGGTCTTTCGGTCTACCCGGTCGACCGGTTCTGACCGTAGCCTCTAGAATAATATTAAAAATACCTTTATAATGCTATGTACATACTAGGGTATTCAGTCGATTAATCGTTATTCGATTATTGGAACAATTTTTAAGTAAAATTGTGGCCATATTTCGAATAACGAATAATTCGAATAAATTAATACGATTAATCGATTAATCGAAATTGGTAAAAAGTTAATAAAATATTTCAAAAATGTATACATATTTTTTATTAAAGTAAATATGGGATTTTATTAAAACCTATTTAACAAATTGTAAAAAACATCTTAAATATCAAAGAAAAAACAAACATCTTCCAAAGTAGTGAGCACTCTGCATTCGTAATATCCTTTAGCAAAGGATATTATCCCAAGCCTATTAATAAATGGCAAATTAAAAGATAAATAATCATATCCAGGTGATTTTTATTTGAAAAGAAAAAAACAAAGAAATTTACAAATAAGTTGTTAATAAGATTATAGTCACAATTAGTATTTATGAGTTCTAAATAATGTTTAATGAGATTTAAATAACCTTTTATACATATGAGCTTTTCAGAGCCCAATTCAGATAACTCTGCTAGAAACAAATTTGTCAAAATTAATCAGAAGGTTTTTTTAAATTCCCTACGAAATAGTTGCTAAAATCAAATAAAGATTCTGCTATATTTTTCATCTACACGGGATAGAAATCTCGTAAAGTTTGCGCTAAATTTGTCATCTCTAATAAAGTTGTCACTAATTTGTATCGTAAAGGTACCATCTCTAGTTGTCAAGTAAAGAATAATTTTTTTCTTCAAATACCAAAAGGTGCATTTAATAAACTAAAACGTTCAATAATGTTACAAGACATCTTAAAAATTGCTGCTAATTAAAGAAATTTTGTACGACATAATGTTTCCAAACCGGTTAACCGAAAAACTGATTTTTTGTTCATATTTCGGTTTTTTTTTGCAAACCGGAGAACTGAAAATCTTAAATCTCGGTTAACCTAAAACCGGTTTATTTTCAACGGTTAACCGGTTTTTTATTTTATTACGTTTAGCTTAAAATCCCTGAAAAAATTAAGAACCATAAGTGCCCAGGTAGAAAAATAGAAACGGCACAATGTCGGTACGGTATTGTAGACGGTAGTACATGTACTGGCAATGCGTCGGATTTTCAACTTTCACTGTACTAGCATGTTGTCGAAATGATAACACCAATAAACGCTTGGGCGTAGCTATTTCGCGACGTTGGCGCAGGCTTGGGATTTAATTTTTTTGGTATTATCCCAGTACATTTAATAACAAATTTAGTAGTTTGCTAGTACTTTACTGTTCTTTTAGTGTACATCACAGATTTTTAATGTATTCTTTCGAAACTTCATAAGAAAAGATATATAATTACAATTATAATTGTGTAATATATGTAAAAATACGTAAAATTTATAAAATTTTTAATTTTAATAAATAAAAAAGCTCATTAATTTTCAGAAAACAGTAGTAGCACGTTTTCAGTAGTATCGGCATTTCGTAAAAAACAGTGTTCTCCCAGCACAATTTTTGTTCTAACGTCGGCAATTTCTACCTGGGTGGCGATTTGCTAAAAAATGTTGGTTCATACAAACTCCAACCCAAAAAAATTAATTTTATTAATTATTAATTACCCAGTGTAGAAAATCATTACCAGATATGTGGTTATGTAACTACATACTTGGTAATGGTAACTAGTTACTTTTGTTATTACATTTCTTATTACCTTTATATGGCGATGTCGCGAAAAATAATGAGTTATGGTTACACACCAGCATACGAAAAATCAAGAAATATATCGTTACCTACATATGTGCTTACCAGTACTGACAAAAATAATGAGTCTAAAACTAGATTTTCAAAAAAAATAAATCATATAAAAAAAATATTTTTTATTTTATTTTTTTTAATAAAATTTCCTGGTGCGGGAATCGATCGCCAGTCAATAGTTCTACCATCTGAGCTATATCCACATGTAATATTTAATAGATAAGTAAGCTTACTCGCCATCATACAAAAAATCAAAAAATATGTGATTACATATATCCTTACCAGTGTTTAAAAAATATTGAGTCTAAAAATAGATTTAAAAAAATTTAAAAAAAAATCTATAAAATTAGTTTCTATTTGAAATAATAATAAAAATAAGTCATTATCAGTAACTCATTATTATATGTTTTAAAATAATGCAGAATGTATGTTAGTGATATTACTGGTAGTCCAAAAAGTAATGATATGCCATTACCGTTTCTACACTGGGTAATGAAAGTTTAATATGAAAATAAGAAAACTTATGTTTTTAACGATCTATTCTCACGTTAAATGGTTAAAAAAGTGTGCTATAAATTACACCTTTTATGGTTTTTGGATTTTTTCCTGTTCTTTAAGAAGAAATATTGTCTTTTAAATGAAACGTAGAGTGATATGAAAAACTTTTCAAAAAAAAAAAGATTCAACAGCATTCAAACTTATTTTTACTTCCTAAATATCAACTTCCGCCGTCAAGATCAGTACCGAAAATTTCAAAACTTTGTCCTCCCAAATCTAAGAAATCTACCGAAACTCCCAAACATTGCTCACATGGAATCTCTAAAAATATTAAATATTGATCCTGAAGAATAAAGGTCAGATATTAATATATTCAACATAAAACCTCTCTTGAAAAATTCTGAGAATATATTTGTGACTCTTGCCGTTTTCTAAACTATATTTTCACTTTTTTTGTTTTAATTGTTGGAGTTTTTTACAGTTTTTTATTTTTAGTCGGTTTAATCGGTTTAACCACTTTTTTCACACACGGTTAACCGAAACTCGGTTTTTAAAAATATTCCATTTTCGCTTATCCGACTACGAATTGTAACACAAAAAGGTTACAATTCGTAGACTTATATATAGCTGCATTTTCATAAAGTCTAGCGAGTTTTCTGTCCCGTGTAGATGTGCCTTAAGAAACCAGTAGACACATTAAAAAAAATATTATAATATTGTGATACTTTTGGGGTGGGCAAAAAGCAGTCAAGGGTGGCCTGTGCCCATCCCAGACCGTCCTAAGTCCGCCAATCAGTGTGCCATTATAGCAAAATGCTACACAATATACCAAAATATGCTTTTAAACATTCATTTATAGCTAAATATATAAAAATTTACATTCACAGCAAAATATATATCGTTGGCTTAGTCGGCAAACCTGTCAAGTCCAATTTTTATGCAAATTGAGTTTTTGATGTAGTATGCTAGTTTAACTCAAAACACATTATTTACAAAAAAATGCCATTATGTTGTTTTATCTTGTTGTTATGCAGTGGTAAGCAATTCTGTCAAGTCCAAAAAAACAAACAAAACATCGAAACCCATATGCTAAGTCCAGCTGAAAACAACACACATTTTGTTTCAACAAATTTCTTCACTAGAATTAAATGCGACTTTTGTGTATTTAAAGATTAACTAAATAATTATTTAGTTATTTTAACTTTTAAGGTACCCAGTGTACAATTGGAGTCCGAAAAGACTCATATGAGGATGTTTTCCTTCACCGATGAAGACTCTTTTGAGCGCACTTGTATGACTCATAAAAGACTCCAAATTATGAGCATTGCTGGGAAATTTTGAATTTTCTGAGCCATTTATGAGTCATTTGTGACAAATTTTTGAGTAATTTATGAGCATTGAAAAAAATTTTGAATACGCTCATAAATAAGAGTCTATTATGTTTCATTTATGACTCTAAGATTTGAGCACTCTGAAAATGTTCGTCTTTCAGAGTCTTTTATGAGTCATAATTTCTGAGCGCTCAGAAAAATGTTGGCTGGGTAACTATTACTTATAAATTTTTTGAGGAAAACACATTGTTAATTTATAAATTTTATTAGGCGATTGTCATGAATTCTGCTGACATAAATAAAAATAAAATAAAAAAAAGAAAATCTGCTAAGTCCACAAAGTTGAAAGGAAATCTGGTAAGTCCACATTTAAAATAGAAAATTATAAAGAGCAAATCTGCTAAGTTCAAAAAGACCCTATAAGTCTGCAAACTTTTATTTTGGAATTCTATGATTTTTTGTGGTTAAACAAGATGAACTATAGAAGAAAACTGCGTTTACAGATTTAAAAAAAGTTAACCCAAAAAAAAGTTAGACAGTTTTTTGTCTCTCCTGAAAAATTAAAAAAAAACGGACTTGACAGGTTTGCCGACTAAGCCAACGAATATAATAAATCGATGCCGTTTTGTTGCAAATTTGTTGTTTTGAAAATATATTTGGTTAACGCGGTTCTGGGGCTAACAAAAACAAACATGTATTTACATACATAAACATCCAAGCCCTACTCATCACACATTGTAATACAAAATTTCTATTGTTTAAAATTTTTGTCTGTTTGCATGGGTGGCGTTATCCATATTTTACTGGCATATATATGCATTAAAACAAAAGACCGGTTTTTACTTATTTCTAATGTCTTATTTGACATTGCCAAAAAGTTTAAATTTAGTGCAAATTAAGAAATTCATATGACAAATATGAATTAACAACGTACTGTTATAAATGAAGCAAAATAAAATAACTGGTTTTGTAAAATTCATCATTGGTTTTATGAAAACTCGTATTGTAAAAGTATCTGGTTTATTTACAAAAGAAACGGCTGCACAGTGAACTGGCTAGTAGTAAAAATCAATAAAATTGTTTTGGAATTTATCAACGAAATGGATATTGGATGAAATTTAAGACTCCGAACATTTCAGTTACGGCAAACCTTTCCTGGTTCTTTAAGTATAATCAAACGTATGGCAGCAACGCTTTTTGGGAAGTAACGCGAAGAATGAAGCCCGAATTACTTGAACGTAAATGTAACGTGACGAATCAGCTGATTCAACCTGCTTAATGAGAAACACATAGTGCTGAGTACTAGACGTAAACGAGTCGTAACGTGCCGGACATTTCTGTGGAAAACGGAATTTTTTCTCCGTTTTTACGTGAGAGTGCAAAACAGCTGTTTTTAGTTGCATATCAGTGATGGGATTTGTGGCACAATTGTACCATGTTTGGCACAATCAAAGTACGATTGGTACAATGGCACATTTTGGTTATTTCCCAAAATTCTATAGAAATCCGGTTTATTTAAAAAATAAATTTATTGGCAAAAACAATTAATTTTTTTTTTTAATTTTCATACAAAAACTTGTGTTTAAAACGAACACATAAAATATTATATTTAAAAAAAAAATTTATTTTATAAAAAAAATGTAAGTTTTGGTACTATAGGGGTCGAAAATGTTCTAGTTTTAACCTGGTTGGTACTATTCTGAAAATCAAATTTATCATTCCTTAATAGCACGTTACATATTCTGAGTAACTTAGCAAAAATAAAATACCACGTTACGACTCGTTCTCGTTACATTTACGTTCTAGTAACGAGACCTTGAGTTTTCAACATTGTTAATTACACTGTAAGACAAATGGTAGTGGTCAGTGATCGGGAAGGGTTCAAACTACCGGGGAAAGTTATATCGGTAAAAAAGAAGTTATACGTGTCCCGGCGTTTCGCTGGGTCAACCCTAGGAATCGAGATATATCGATTTGACCTTTGGTGGTCTTTTTTTTTGACATAACTCGAGAACCACTAGTCCGATTTTGCTCAAACAATTTTAAAAAAATTAAACATTACAATTCCTTTAATCTGTTCATATAACGTTTTTCTATATACTCAACAGTTTTGCCGGTAAAAATAAAGAAATAAACAGATTACGTGTACGCACAGTGTACGCATATTAAGCCTCCGTAACAATAGGCCTATTTTTTAATCACTGGATTTATTTTTGGATTTATTTTATTTTGTTAAAAAATTAATGCTTTGTTTTTTAATTTGAAAAATTTATAATTTCTATTAAATTCTTATACTTATTCGCCAATATAAAGTGCAGGAAAATCATTAAATTTTGTAAAAATCTGAACACAGGAATTGAAGTAAGCTAAATCCAAAATGGATTTAAAAAATAAATAAATCCGTTTTCGATTTAGCTTAATTTTATTCCGCAAATTCCATTTTCGCAAAATTTAATTTTTTTCTTTTACATTATATAAGGGAATAAGTGTTAGATCTGGATAAAAATATAAAATTTTAAAAATTGAAAAACAAAATGTGGATTTTTTAACAAAATAAAATAAATGCAAAAATAAATCCAGTGATTAAATCTTGTCACTTGTCTCTTTATGTGCACTAAGCTCTCCCTAAAATAACGATACATAGATTTGCAATGCTAACATTAGAATATACAAAAAACCGGTCTTTTCAGGAAACCGGGTTTCAGTTTATTAGAAAAACTGCTTTTTCAATTAACCGGTTTCGGTTTTTTTCTGAAAAAACCCGTTATTTATTTATTGATTTTCTGCACAACAAGAAGAGAAACACTAATTTAAAAACGCTTTTGTTTCAAAATTTTTTCACAAATTTGTTGGGGCAGCTACATAGAATGTATACGGCTTAAACATTTTAGAGGAAAACGTTTTTAGGATTGTGTTTTTTACACAAATGTTTTAACGAATTCTTCTGATTCTTTTTATAAAAACAGGCAGTAAGTCTTATAATTATAGTACAGGGTTTTAAAAGTGTACAAACATATTTCGCCAAATTAACCATAACAATATTAAAAACAAAAAACCTTATGAAGAATATTGCTGTGTCAGCAAATTTTTAGTCAGGAGCGTGCTTGGAAAAAAGTTGGTAATTTCAGAAAAACGCTGTTAGCGAGCTGATTTTTTCCAAAAAATAGTAATCTCAGCAAAACTTCTGCTAACACTTAGTCGATTGCAAATAAAAAAAATACTTGCTAAAATCACTAAACTTTTTGCTGAATATTAGTAGACTGAAAAAAATTTGTAGAGAAATTTTACTTAAGTTAATTTATTTGCTGAAAATTTAAATATAGAAAATGTGTAGAGTTGATTTTTTTAAATTATCATTTCCGTTGTCTGTACTACATCCAGACAAGCTGATACATCTACATCTTGTCTATCTGATTGTCGTCCACGCTATAAATGAGGTTATCAGAACAATTTTTGTAGCAAAATAAATTAGTAAAAGATTAGTTCAAAATTAGTTTAGTGCTAAAAAATATAACTAAAACTTTTGCTGAAAACTGAATTTCAGGAAAAAAAATTGCTGAAAAGTAGTACACTTGATATACAAGACGTTATACTAATTTTTCTACTAACTTATTTTTTTAATGTTTACAATATCTAAAATTGTGATATGTGTGTGATTGTAAAATTCGCCCAATATTATCATATTATAGTCCTGCATATTATCATATTATTGTCATATAATCCCTATAACATTCTCCCAGTATTTTGCAGAAGCTGGATCAAAATTTCACGATACAACCAAAAAGTATCATAATATATTCCTTATGATCATAATATATTCTTGATGATCATAATACATTCTTGATGATCATATTATTGTCCTGCGGCAATTTTCTGATCACTTAGAATTATATTATGATCACGAGGAACATATTATGATTATTTTGTGCACTCTTTACATTTTCTTCAATTTTGTACATTTCTTCAACTTGATTTTCGTACAAAACTAAAAGCTGTAACACTCCTTATTATGGACGCCCTTCAACAATAATTTTTCTACGTGAGTACAAAAATTAAAAAAAAATAATTTTTTTATCACTTTTTACTTATTTTATAACACTGAGCACTTTAAAGTAAAATCTAATTTGAAGGTTCCTGGTTAAACCGAATTCTTTCTTTTACAAACAATGGCTCATATGAATAAAAAATAGATATTATTAATAGATGGAAATACAGGGTTTTTAAGCAATTACTTCTCAAATCTAGTCTGCTTGGGAATAGACAAGAAATTAAATTTTAATTTTCGTTACATTTCATGCTATTCTACCAGCCAATTGGTAAATTTGGAGTTAAAAGCCATTCCTAAGCCCATTTCTTTTCTCTGCGTTTAGAAATCTCGTAGAGTTTGCGCTAAATTTGTCATCTCTAATATAGTTGGCACTAATTTTTATCGTAAAAGTATCATCTCTAGTTGTCAAGTATTTGTTTTTATTAAAAGTGTTCTATTTTAAAAAATAATTTTTTCTCCAAATACCAAAAAGTGCATTTAATAAACTTAGAATGTTCAATAATGGCACAAGACATCAGACATAGTTTTTACTTTGAATTCTCACTACACAGACTGCATTTGTACTGAAATAGTTTTTTTTTAACAAAAATTACTTATATATGTGGTTTTCATTAACAATTTTGTTCAAAAATATTTCCCGGGATTCCCGGGAATTAACTTTTTTCATTCCCGATTCCCGGGAAATAAAAAAAACCGGGAAATCCCAAACCCTAGTTGTGAATCATTAAAAACCATAACTATGGCGTAGCCAAGTGGTTAGCGTTTTTGCCTGACAGACATAAGGTTCTGATCAATTCGTTTCAGCTTCCAGTGTTTTTTTGTTTTTTTTTTGTAATTTATATTAAACATCTATTCATAGAAATGTTGATGTTCATTGCCCTCAGCATTACATGTAAGCAGAATTTAATAACAACAAGTTTAGACATACAGTGAACAAAAAAAAAAAGTGGAACACTATATAAAATAAAATGAACCACCATGTTATTTGAATTTTTTTCAAACAACATAAGCACAGTGTACGTAAAATTAATAAATTTGCTTTTTTGTCTTTTGTATTGATTACAGCTCGTTTCATTTTAATATATAATGTGTTGAACTTTTTTTTTTGTTCACCGTATAACAGCTGCCACAATAAATGTGTACGTTAAAGCATTAATAATCATAGCGATGTCGTAGTCTAATGGTTAGAGTGCTTGCCTGACAATCGTGAGGTATGCTGATCAATTCGTGTCATCTCCTATTGTTTTCTAAATTTTGTACTTTTTTAAATTTATATTCAACATCTATTTATAGAACAGTTGATATAATTTTGTAATGATTTTCCTCCAATGACATCACCATGTTAAAATAAGTAGTTCAGTAATTAAAAGGTAACTAGTGAACACTTAAGATTTCAATACCTAAAACTCATTATATGGTAATGAGAGGTTTTGCTGGGAAGTTTAAATAATACTCCAAGACATCGGAAATTTTCGATATTCGGGACAAACTATTGAACATTTTTTTTGTCTTTTACAACATATTTATATTTATAGTAATAGTTTTTTTAGGTACTTTTTACACACTCTATTCAATAGTAAATAAGTTCCAATCAAATTTTTTTTTTCAATTGAACCTGCAGAAGAGATATTTTAAATCAAAGATACACGTAAGTCATTGTTGTCAGTTTAGGGGATTTATCCCCAAATTAAGGATTTTGTTCGTCAATGGGGGTAAAAATTTCCGTTTGGGGATCTGGGGATTTATTGGGGATGAAACGAAATTTTAGGAGATTTTTTGGGGATAACATATTATTGCTTTTGTATATTTTTATGAATTTAACCCTGATAACTCTAAATATTTATGTATTTCTTTTAAGAATGATGATGATGATAGTGCATGATTTTAAGCTACACAAACTTGTGTCTGGCAAGTTAATGTGCGTACACGTTAATTCCTTTTGGTTCCAAAATATTCAAGTTTATTCATATGTAATATGAGTTATAAGAAGCTCTTCTTAAATTATATATATACTTTACATGTTACTCAATTGTCAAAAATTCAATCCATCTGCCGAAATATTAAAACTTTATAATACAGTACCATACGGAACAAAATGTCTGAAGCTGATGAATCGGAAAATTTTGATTCTAATATATTTAAAATGAAAAATTTTGGTTCTAATTTTTTTGCTGTTATTTAAATTTATTTATTCTTTTTTTTAATTTGTTACAATTACAAAATGTATTGAGTTTGAGTGTATAACTTACCGAAAAAAATGAAATAAATATAGTATTTTTTTACATTAATTAAGTATTTATTTAAAGTATTTACGCCTCGTATACTGTGCATATGTTGTAAGTTTACTCGATTAATGTCACAACTAGTTTACGAGCTCGTAAATATACGCTTACATTTTTGTGTGTAAACTTTTTCGTATTTATACACACATTTGAATATTGTCAAAAATAAAATTATTTTGTATTGTTTTGTTTGTTGTTTTTATTTTCTGTTTTATTTGTGTTTAAATGATACAAATTTAAAAAATTCTGTGTTTAATTTATGAAAAGATCAAAACAATGGCTGAATTCAAAATTGAAATGTGAATAATTTTAAAAGGTGCGTTCATTCAATTAAACAGGTAAAGTTACAAATATACGCGATTAAAAAAATACACGGTTTACGAGGGAATAAATGCAGTTAGATGAATACCACTATTAATTTTTCAAAAAAGTTAACGAATACGAATTTTTTTCAGAAAATAAAAATTGGGGATTTTTGGGGATTAGAAATTGAAAATTGGGGATAAGGTCTGAAAGAAAACTGGCAACACTGACGTATGTATGTATGCTTTTGTTTTGCTAAATACTGTAGTGAATTCATTCCAGTTAATTTACTGACAGCCTTAAAATATTATCATTATTATTATTATTCTGTGTTTTGAAATGTGATTGTTTATTATTAATACCAATTTGAGTTTTTGTTTTCAAAATTAAATATATTTTGCTTTTTGTTGCTGTTTATTGTTTTTTTTTGCTGTTTTATTAATTTTTTCTTTTTAATTTGCCACTTTAAACTCACTTTTTTCTCGATTGTAATTAATTAATTCAGTTTTTGTTTTATGTTCGTGATACTTGCTCAACGTATCTTAGTAAACTAAATTGTTTTATTGCTTGGCTGCTTGGTTTTGTTGTATATTTTGTATGTTTATTATTTTTGTTTTAAATAAATCGTATAGATCAGTTCTGTAGTGCTGTGGAATTCGGTGATTTTTCAATGTAGGTATTCGAAATTTAAATGATACTGCAAAACCCCACATAAAAATCACTTATATTTCTTTATATAAAATTATAGTTTGAACTCATATACATAATGCGGGTTTTCATATAAATGCCTTGTATATATACAAGCCATATGTTTTATGTATTGAGTTTGACATTAAACTCATAAACATACAAGGTTCACACCGTTTACGAGTAGAATACGAGTTTATATGAAAACCCCTAATATATTGCCTAGCTGTTTTTGGTAATATTTTAGTATTTTAATGTAAAACTACGACAATATACACTGGGTTTCACACTGAAGGTTCGTGTTAATTATTAGTTAACCCAAACATTTATTGTTGTTTTCCATATAATTTCTTGACACTTTCTTTTGTTTAGTGGTTAAATTAAACCTGCAGTAGGTATGACACGCAAAGTATAAAATTAATCAAGGAAGTTGTCTGAAATATCCCCAAGAATATTTGAGCGAATTGTCATTTTAATATTTTAATGTGTGATATTCGAAAAAAAATACTACATATTTAAAGCCAGTTTGGTAAGCAAAGAATTTCTGCTCAACTTACATTTGGAATGTCCCAGCAAAACCTTGGTATTGGTTTGGACCTTTTTCATGCATTGCCTGGCAATGGGTAACCCTTTACCCTTGGTTTTACTTAGAAACCTAAAGTAATACGTTACTAATATTGTGATACATCAATACTTATGTGGGAGGTATGAAATAATGACTTACCGATATAGAGGTATATCCCTACTTATTTGGAGGCTTCACAATAATATATTACTGATATTGTATTATATAATAACTTATTATTAAGGGTAAAAATAATAAGTCATTGGCATTGCATTATATAACTGCTTATTATGCGAAAGTACGATTTAATAAAAATTTATAATCTAATTACATTGCTTGGATCGGTGTACTTTTAAATAAAGTTATTACTGGTAACGTCGTATTTTATTACCTATTTGTAACCAATGAAATTTCTACTAATGTGTAACGACTTATTTCACTCCATACAAGTGTGTTCTTATTTTAGCTAACTAGTGACTTTAATATTCAAATAACAACTTATTTCAGTACTTCCTTCGCAATCACTTATTTTAGCCTATACCGGTATGATTTAGGCAACCATTCACCCCCAATGACACCCCCATGTTAAAATAACGTGTTATGCGTCCAAAGTGTAAGTACACACAAAAAATTATAAAGGTAAAATTAACTAAAATACAGTTTAAAACGAATAAAATTTCAGTTAAAAACCGGTCTACTCACATTTTCATTTAATTTAACAATTTCTTTATTTGTTTTTGACTATCAATAATTGACTATAAGAAACCGTAAAATCAACTTGAAATTTATTTATTTTTACTATAAAAATAACAAACAAAAGGGTGCGAAAAACTAAATTTATATTTGATTTTACTAAAAAATTTAAAATAAAACAATTCAAATCATTGTATTGGTGTTTTTTTATTTCAAACAACTTTTACTACAAAATATCTTTTTTTGTTTATTTTTTTAGTTTTACTTTAAAACAATAAAAATTGACTAGAAAATTTGACTGTTACGAAATATCCGTATTTTCATTTAGTTAAATTTTTAAATAACTTGGAAAAAAGTTAAAAATTAATTTTCTTCTACGAACAACTGTTATTACTTTAAAAATAACTCAACGGAAAAACTTCAGAAACAACTAAAAAAAAGTGACTGTGTTTATTTTCTGAGTGTAGTAACAATTTTTGGTTTCTTATTACATTTCCCTTTACTTGGTAATAGAAGGTTTTGCTGGGGTGTATAACATTTCCTACATCACGCACCATATCTAATTAGATTCAATCATATTTATTTAGATCTAAACTTTTACACCGATATAAAAAGCTTTACCGAATTTCTCCAATTTTTTTTCATTTTCCAAAATAAAAAAATGTCAGTAACATCAACAAAAACATTTTGTGTTTCAGCACATTTTTAGTCATAAGCGTGCTAGCAAAAAAGTTGGTAATTTTAGCAAGTTTGGATTTGATAAAAATCGGCTAGCATATTTTTACCACGAAAAAAAATTGTTGTCTCAGCAAAAGTTTTGCTAACACTTAATCGATTCCAAATGAAAAACTCCTTTCTAGAATCAATAAAACTTGTAGTACACAGAGAGAATTTTTTGGACGAGTTTTAATGATTTTTTGCAGTAAACTAATGAAGTTTTCTTCACAACGTGAATGAAAAATTTCTTAATTTTAAGGAAAAATCTTCATAGTTTTTATGAAACTAGGGTTTAATGAAACCTTTTCATTAAATGCATACAATTTTTGATAAATAAAATGAAATTTTTCTTATAATTTTATAAAAAACTTCATTAGTTTAATGAAAAGTTTCAATGGACGAGTTCCAGTGAAACTTCATTGATTTAATGCAGAAATTCGTTAGTATCATGCAGATAATTCTCTCAGTGTATTGGTGGACACGAAAAAAATTAAGTTGGAAAGTTAAACCTAGAAATTGTGTTTTTTTTTCATTCTCTTGGAAATTATTTATAAAGCTATGTAAAATATAAAAATGTCCAGACGAACATAATTTAATTAAAATTCTAAAAATATATAAAAATAATTACAAATAAAATATATACAGGAGTTACTTTTTTATATTGTATGCATCAGCACAATTAGTAAAACATTAGTTCAAAACTTGCTTTTCTGCTGAAAAAATATAACTAAAACTTTTGCTGGAAACTAGTAGATTTGATATACAAGATGGTTTACTAATTTTTCTACTCAAATATTTTTTGAGTGCACGTATACTTTGTGGAGCCATTGCAAAAATTCGGGATTTTAGTACCAAAATTTAGATCTACCAAAATTTGGGACAAATTTTATATCTCAATAATTAAAACTGATCAGGTTTAAAGGGAAAATAAAATTGAAAAGAAATGCATTCCACAACTGCTAAATATCTAGCAGAGCACAAATTTGGAACTCGAAAAAATTGGCTATCGAGTATTATCCAGGCAGAAATTCCCAACGGTACGAAATCAATGCAAAGTTAGAGGTATATGAAGCCAAAAGGTTCCGATTTGAAATCCAGTTGCACACACAAATTTTTTTTTAATAAAAAAAAAATTTGCTTCTTAAATTTGTTTGTGGAAAAGCTTCTTTAAGACCAATTTTGTTTTGTTTTTTCAACGCTGGCATGTTAATTCCAATAATATTTTGGCCATTGCAATCATATTTGCTCAATCTATAATTATCCAACTGTTATAATTCATTTATGTTTTTAACTACCAAGTATTTTAAGAATGCCTCATCATTAAATTTTCGGCAAAACTAATTCGGTTGTCACAACCGAACTGAAATCGAATTCTGTTGTCACAACTGAATTCGGTTGTGGCAAAAGAATTAATTCAGTTAGCAAAAAAAAAAACAAAAATCGGTTGCCACAACGGAGTTGTTTTCAGCATGAATTTTGAATTATAAGAAAAGTTCTACAATAACTAATAACTATTCAAACTCTAAAACCTGGATGTAGATGTTAAAATTCAGACAACTTTTATTTTTTAGAATTATTTTTAAACAAAAACCGCGATATTTTGGCAGCTTAATGAAACAAAAATGGTCTGCTTTTTTTAATATTTATATGATGGAATTCAAGACAATTTTAATAAATTAAATTTGATGAAAAGTTTTATTGGACAAATTAAAAAACTTCATCGATTATATTAAAAACTGTTTTAATTCAATTATGAAAATGATGTCTATTTGTGCAGTCTTAAATTAACAGCAAAAAACAATAAAAACTGCCAGACATTGATAATAACTAATTGGCAATTATTAATATATTTAAAATATTCGATATTCTATAAGTGCCCATCTCTCACTCCATATTGCCCTCATATATGCGGGTTTTGCTTTCTTTTTAGCGGTTTATTATCAATAATTTGTTTTTTTGTTTTCAGTGGTGTGTATTTACATATTATTTTATACACAATTTTGTCTTTTTAATAAATCATCTCGGTAAATTGAATAAATGTGTTACATTATTGTAATGATTTAATTTTATAAAATAAAGACATATTTTTGTTTTAGGTATTTTATTGCGTTTTCTTGAAAACACAGGAATACAAAATACCTAAAATATTCATATCCATATTCTATAATTTCAGCATTGATGATATCAGGGAAAAACCAGATTTTTTTTTTGTTAGTCTATAACCGTATATAGAATAACAGAATTCGAATCTGGTATTAGTAATTAGAAAAATTTGTTTGCAACTACAAATCATTATATATTACAGCAATTTTGACTTAGCTGCACAACCAACTTTTGCAAGAATTTTTGGGAAGGTAAACCAAAAACGCAGCTAAGTCTAATTGTTTACCTGCCTTAATGTGCAGGTATGCCAATACATACTGAAAACAAACAAAACAATTGAAGCTAATCAAGACAACTTTGTGCTTTGCACCAAATCTTGCGATTTTTATGGTTAAAAAACGACTAAAGTAGGATATTTTTGTCACAAAAATAGTTGACAACACATTTATTTTATGTGTGTTTTTTTTCCTAGAATTGAAAAACAAAGCAAAACACAAGAGGCAGCTAACGGTGATCTTTTTTATGAAAACAATGTAAAACTGACAATAATATGAGGCAGTTATCTTAAATGCGCAGGTACAAAAAGTGCACTTAAAGAAGACAGTTGCGTACATAATTTTGTAAAATAGAAACGAAACCATAATTTTGTGCAGGGTGCACTTAAGAAAAAGGCAGTTAAATCAAAACTACTGTATCTTTATTGTAATTTAAGGCAGAGACTTGACACATTACCTAACAATTTTTTCGTCAGCGAAGAACATTGCCTGCGTTTGTTATTAATGACGTGTAAATGTTATCTAGAAATATTTAGATGTCTCTTATTTTTTCAAGTTTTTTAGTTAAAGGAAATTATTGATAGAGTTAGGTATACTAAAATTCAAAAGTATAACATACACAGTTTTCGATTCTTAGGAATTCTATGGAATTGAGGGCCATCTAAGTATAGGAAAATAAAAAATTAATCGAAACTTACAAGAGTTTTTTTCGTTCATTTTATTTTTTTTCCTCAACATCTTATTTAGCTTTGAGATCCAAATAAATTCAAATTCAAAGTGGATTCACCAGATTTGGTAGATAGATTCACTACATAACTTTTAAATGTCAAAATAACTTGTATATTACTGTATGGGGTAAAGTTCTTTAATGGTATAAAAATTAAATCAACATTTTTTTTTAAATTTCGCAGTTTTCTATGGTCTGTATGTTTAGTTTAATACCCAATTCACACAGAAAAGCTAATCTAGTAAAACTCGGATTAACTACTTAAGCCGACACTAACCAAATCGATTAAACCGTATTTGATTAAAAAGCAAATCAGTAAAGCTAAAAAGTATAAATCAGTAAAGTTGTTTCAATTGAATAAGTAGTTAAATTGCAAAGAAATATTTTTTTAACTTTTTCTATCAGTTATTCAATAAACGATACAAATAAAATAAGGACTTTCGGTATACATTTAAATCAGGGACGTAACAGTTATAACTTTTATTCAAAAAAGTGATTGTTTTACAATTATTTCCTGTTTGAGTATTTTTAATTTTCTGTTTATTTGCTCTGTTTGATTTATATTTTTAATTCAAACAAAAACAATCCAAACACGATTTTTATTTTTTCAAAAATAATAAAAGTTATTTTGTGATTTTTTTTTATCAAAAAATAACAATTAAGAATATAAATCAAAAGCCATGGAACCAATGACTTCACCAATTATAATATCCTGATGATGTCAACTAGTGTTAATAAAGGTTTAAAGTGAGTAAATATATATATTCCAGCAACTTCCGGCATTCAATTTAGGTCAATTTTTAATTTTTATTTTATTATCAAATAAAAAAGTTAGTGCTTAATTTTTTCAAAAAAATCATTCTGTAACTTTTATAAAAAGTTTTAAAATAAAAATCAAAAAACAACAGAAATTTATAGAGTAAAATATAAAAATTGAAAAAATTAAAATCTTTGCCAAACTTTGTGATTTTTTTGTGCAATATGATTGCATTATTGAAATATTATAATTAAATAAATTTGGGTGGTGACTTTTTTAGAAATATAACAGTTATTTTGGGTCTCTGATTTAAATATTTAGTCAAATTTTTCTGTTAAAACAATAAGTTATTATAATTAACTAATCATAAAATAAACGCAGAATCTATTATTTTTTACCGAATTACCCAGTTAATTTTTTTTTTTTTTAAAGAGAAGCAACACTCAGGAAATTCTTCCTATTAATTAACATGTTGCTTCCTTTGAAAAGGGGATAGAGAAGAAGTGAAAGGTGGTGAAAGATGAAGGGCTTCAAATATGTCAACAATGTAATTGCGCGAAATGTTGAATCTTAGAACAGTTGTTGCGCGCCATCTGATTAAGAGTTGGCGAATTTTGTTGAAGCTTTTTAGTTCATATCCCTGTTATATTATTTTACTTCGGTGGGGTTAAGTGCTATAGAAACACCGAAGGAGGACGCTGAGATATGTATTAGGGATAGAAAAAACTCATACGTATTATCTTTTATAAATTGATGTTGCCTTGGTTGGGGCTCGAACCCGCAACCTTACGTGTAACAGTCCAACGCGCTAACCATTACACCACAGCGCCCACAATTATTTACACTTAAAAATAAATGACAAAGTACAATTGTTTTAAACGAAAAGTGGGTAATCCTTTTTCAACTTATTTGCAATGTTTAAATGTACATATCCAGCAGATTTTAGAGGAAAAATATTGTGAGTATAATTAAGCCGACATCTGATCGGTAGTGCGATTCTCTTAACGATTTTATAGAATTCGTTAACTAACGATAATTGTCGGTTGAGTTACCGAAAAAGCGAGTCACTATATTTTAGTTAACTATTATTCGCTAGGAAAAGTTACTGACAAATTTCGGTAGAAATAAAAAAATGCCAAAGAATTTGATAGAAAATATTTGCAAATAAAAAAACAAAACTGAAACCAACATTTGCATCAACAATTTGTTTTTTTTTTGAAAAAGAAAGCTTTTTCTTGGTTTTTTGCTTGCTGTCGGGCATAAAACATATGGGATACCGTTCAATATATTTTTTTTAAATCGCGGAATCCTAAATGCCTTAAATTTATTTTATATATTTTTTCACCCTATAGCAGTATTTTAATATAATCCATAAGGCAAGGTATGTAACAAAAGTGCCTGAAAATTTAATTAAAAGTATCTTTAAAGGCGTTAAGCGGTTATTGTTTCTTTTTTTGCAATTGCGAAAATGTTGGATCGTTAGTGAAATTAAGGTTATTCAAGTGAATTGTATGTATTCCAGGTTAAAATAACCCCCGTTAATGAGCTACAAAGTCAGTGGCACTTTTTGCGAGTACTGTGATTTTCCTTCCTTTTCCATTTTAAATTTGTTCAGTGACTAAGGCCCGTTAACTTATCTCAATTTATACCCTGGTTAAGACCTCTACTAGCCTTAACCACTGGTAAACATATTTTTTGAATAACTTATCTAAATTTTAATCAAGCATTTCTTCTAACCAATGCTAAAATTTAACAATAGAAATTTCTGTGGTTAAGAAACTTAACCAAGGCTATTTTAGAACAATTCACCCTACATAAGATATTTTAATAGATTAAACTTGTAATAATGATTAATAAAAAAATCTAAAGCGCAGCTTTAACCAAACTTTGACTAAGACTCGTTTATGATACATATAAATATTTTCGATGGCATTTCCCCACTTTACCAAAACTTACAAAAATTGCATCAGTACTTAAAATCGTGCACAAATTTTTGATATATAGGATTTAGGTTTCTGTGATAGCTTACAGAAATTGGCCTCATATAAGGAAATAGGAAAAATTTATTTTTTTATTGGTTCAAGGAGACAAAATCTGTCTTGAATAATTAAAACCAAAAATGGTGTCGGTAGAAGCTTGATACATACTTTTAGTATTTTACTTGCTGATTTCAGATCTCTATTCCGAATTCTCTATCACCTCTCAATTTTGAGAAAATCGTGATTAAAAACGCGAAAAATAGCTTTTTACGTATTTTAAAATACTATACAAAAGGCATTCAAATAGCTTAAGACTTTTTGTTACCATGGTAGTAAAGAATGAATTTTGTTCTCTAAAATACATAGGACAACATTTTTTTAATTTGTGTACCGTTATAGTAAAAAATTCTTTTGAAACCCTTCTTGAAAAACAATTATTTCATCAATTTTGGGCAACTTACATTTAAGAATTTGGAATCAGCGTATCAAATTCAAAATGAATCATGTATCAACGCTCAAGACTACTGAATGAAGTACAAGACTACTGAATTTAATTCTTAAATGTAAAAAAGCGCATAGAAATCACTCTCGAATTTACGAAATGTAAACCAATCTTGTTTTAAATATTTTCAAGGTATGTGAAGAACTCCTGGGCAACCCACAGTTTTGACTCGCAATTACAAAGGGATACAAAATCATGAACAGCGATTATTTTTCTACTCACTTTGATGTGCTGATCACATAAATTGCCTTAATTTAATAATACATAACAAAAATTTATTTTTTTTTTAATTTTATGCGCGAATCGTTCCGCGGTTTTCTCGATTAGGACGAAATGCTTATTAACAGTTCAAATAATCCACTTTTATTTTATAGACTTACCAAATGGATTTAATTAAATCACCTCTCTTAGTATGCAAAAAGACACAATCATTTTATAGCATTTAGTGACCGCGAATCTTAAAAAAACGACGTGGTCAATTATTTTTTTTACGACCAGAAACACACAAAAAATCGCGAGAAAAACTTTTAATTTTCCCGTATTGAAAAAAATTTTTTTTTGTTATTAATTTTTGTTTTTCCTTTTGTTTTTATTCTGACATTTCATACTAAGGTTAACTACCCAGAGTTAAAATATTGATAAGTTAATTATGATTAAATTTTCAAAGGGATAAAGGTATAAATATTTAGTATTGGTTAGTTACCCATGGTTAAGGCAAAGTTAACTTCTCGAGAAAAGTTAATGGGCCTAAATTATATTAAGTTGAGTGATACGAAACTTTTGCGGTTTGCATAACTGAGATTTTCCACACGTCTTTCTATTAAGGTAGGTTACCGTTTCAGTTTTAATATAACGGTAATTGTCAACCACGCCTAAACCAAACTCCATATCAACGTTTTAAAACGCTGATACCATTAAAAGTAATTGTCTTTATATTTACCCATTTGTATTTCGATATTTTATTGGTTTAATTGCGTAATATATGCATTAGAGTGGTCCAAAAAAAAAAGTTGGAATTTTCACGCTCCACAACCCTACAAATATGCCAATTTGAAAAAAAATGTGGTCTGATCAAAAAAATCATTAAAAAAGTTTTGTTTAGAGGCAGCACATCGCAATTGAAGTTTCGAGGTTGTACTTGTTCTATTATTTTTAATTTATTAAAAATAATGGAAAAATGAGAAAAATTAAATATAATTATTATGATCGCGACATATCAAATATAATATCTTTTTAGGTGTACATTACGAATATGAAATCAAAATTGAAATCGGAGTCGCGGATTTCGCGAAATTTGAAAATTTCATACAAAAAATGATCAACTTGGATCAGAATGTTTTCTTATATTTACCAATATGAAAATTTCGTTTTTGCATTAATATATATCTGTGGAATGTCCTTTTATTTTAATTTCACTAACAATCACGCAATTTACAAATTAAAAATTAAAAACAGCGATAGAGCGCGTAACGCTTCACTTTTTAAAGAAATTAAAAAAAAAATGCATTTAGAAAACACACACCTAATGGATTCAATTTTTATACTTCTATAGTTTAAAAAATATACGTTAAATTTAACGCGGAACGCTAACCGAGATTCGAAAAAATATGTGATCCTGTATTATATATTTTTATTTTCTGGTTCTTTTGAAATAACGAAGATAAATGTAATGGTAATAATTTTGGCCCATCTCTGGAAAGCAGTAGCACTAAAAATACACTTCTAGTTCTGCAGTGCTGCTAAACCCATGTCTTTTTTTTTGCTGGGATAAAAAATAACTTATTTCAAAATAACCATTACTTTATGTAATTATAATAAAATTTTTATCTTCATTACCATTACATAAAGTAATGGTTTGGTTTTCATTTCCATTACTTTCTTTCAATGTAATAGAAAAAATTCATTAATTGCAATGGAATGAAAAAAAAAAATCATTACTTTCCTAAAAGGGAAATACGTTTGATTTTTCTATAGTCGCGCCTTTATTGGCAAAGTTATTAATTTTCATATAAAATATTGTGGTTGTCTATTTTTTTGCCGGGTTGATAATAATTATCACTACAAACAAATTCAAAAGCACGAAAGGAGGAAGTAAATTTGTAAAAAAGCGTGAAAAACAGTCATTCATTAATATTAATTAATAGGGCAAGGAATTTCATGCACTTAAAAATGGAAAATATGCCCCTAAAATATGCAGCTAAAAAAGAAAAATATGCATTAAAAATATAAGAAATATGGACTAAAAACTATTATTTTTGCAAAAATAATGCACTTTAAAACTTAAAAATATATTTAAGTTAGTTATTTTGCAAACAGACACAGAACTCGAATATTTCCCACAGGTGAATAAGGTTTTTAAGAATGTTTATTTTGATTGAATCAAAATATGAAAACGTATCAGCTTTTTATATTTTTTTACAAAATGAAAAATGGTCCTAAAAATGAAAAATATAAACTAAAAACCACAAAATCTGCATTAAAAAGGCACCAAATATGCATTTAAAATCAAAATATGCAAAAATATGCAACTACAAATCGATGCCATTTTGTTCTAAATTTGAAGTTTCGGATAAATATTTAGTCCACATTAGTTTTGGACTATCGAGAAAAAACAAGCATTTGCATGGAATTCCTTGCCCTATTAATTAATGTTAAAATTCATGCAATTGAATTGGAACGACCTAATTGGATTAATTTTATTTATGCATGTAAGGTGAAAAGCCACATTATTAATTTTAAGCACTAAGGCATTATAATAATTTGAAACTCTTATTTGCAGGAATGTAGAATGGTATTGCATTTATATTCTATGAAAAAATTCACTAAAATCCTTGTGTTCGCGATTTCTAAAATTTTTGTCTACCCACTAGCAGACTAATTTTTTTATGAATTCATTAAGCTCGATTCACAACCAGCATTGAGAATCGAGCTGAATGAATTCTATTTGAGAAGAAATAAATTAGCTTAAAAGGATCCTCAAGTCGACATTAAAATGGGAATTATTAGTGCCTGTAATTGCAAGCAATAGACTCCACTGACAAGCATCTATTGCTTAAAATTAAGAGCATAATCGATTCACTGTTAAACGAGGGCACTGGCTAACATATCACAATGATCGGAAATGCAATCTTTCAAATGCCAGTTCTTTATTCTCAATGCAATTTTTTATGCAATTTGCACTTAAATACACTCACAATATTTTATCCTTAAAAATAACCTAAAATACATATTAAATTAATTGAAAGCACAATTAAAAAAAACTACTGATTTTTCATTATATTCAAACCATTTTGCTAATTATTTTCAAATATTGTTTAAACAATCCACAAAAGAAATAAAAATAATTGAAAAGTCTATTAAAACAACCATCAATTTTTAACTGACAAAACTTAAAAAAAAAAATGATTTTGTGGTTTGTTTTTTCATATTTGAAAGTTTTTTTTTTTTTTAATTTTCAAAACACTACACCATACAAAACACCTTTATATTTTTATTGGCTATGTTTGTATGTATGAGTAAGGAATTTCTTGTAATTTGAATTGAAATAATTTTGTATATTTTTTATTTTTTTTTTATTTTAGTTAATTTACTTATAAATAATATAATAACATCACTCCCATTGGAGCTACACTTCTGTATATAAACAAACTATTTTAACAAAAAAGACAACCGAAAATATTTGAATTTTTTGTTTTAAAACAGAAAACAACGAAATTATTTAAATTATTTTTTCTAAAAATAGAAATCTAAAAATAGAAAATTTTAATCAAAATAACAACTCCTAAAGACGATACATACTTTTTGTGGTTTGTTTTTTATTGATTGACAAAAAAAAGTTATACAATATGTTTCAATGTATTTTAATTGATTCTTCAATTAAAAACAAACAAAACCTATTACTTTTCAAATAAACCTCAATCGGTTATGGAAAATATATTGTGAGTGTACATTTCTTTAATGCACTTTGCAATTATTCATATTTGTTTTGCTGATCCGTTACCTTATCTACAACTTTTTTTTCTGTCGTTAACTTAACAATAACACTGTGAGACAAATGGAAGGGGTCAGTGATCGGGAAGGGTTCAAACTACCGGGGAAAGTTATATCGGTAAAATAGAAGTTATACGTGTCCCGGCGTTTCACTGGGTCACCCCTAGGAATCGAGATATATCGAGTTGACCTTTGGTGGTCTTTTTTTGACATAACTCGAGAACCACTAGTCCGATTTTGCTCAATCCATTTTAAAAAAATTAAAAATTACAATTCCTTTATTCTGTTCATATAACGTTTTTCTATATACTCAACAGTTTTGCCGGTAAAAATAAATGTATGAAGAAAAAAATATTTTTTGCCTAAAATATTAAAAAAAAGTAATAAACAAAAGGTTATTGATTTTCATGGTAGCGGTAACAAACATTTATTTTTACCGGCAAAACTGTTGAGTATGTAGAAAAGCGTTATATGAACAGATTAAAGGAATTGTAATTTTTAATTTTTTTAAAATTGTTTGAGCAAAATCGGACAAGTGGTTCTCGAGTTATGTCAATAAAAAAAATATACCTCGATTCCTAGGGGTGACCCAGCAAAACGCCGGGACACGTATAACTTGTTTTTGACCGATATAACATTTCCCGTTGGTTTCATCCCATCCCGATTTTGACTGTCGCATAGTGTAATTGTTGGAAGTTAGCGATATTATTTAACGACAAAATTCGATATAAAAAGTTACGGAAACAGTTTTAACGACAATTGTAGATAATTATCATAGATGGTAACCGAAACGAATGCGGTTATCGTTAAGGTAACGATATTTTAGATTATTTCGGTAACGGTATTTTAAGGGTAACGCTATTTCATTTATTTCGGTATCGGTATTTTAGGGATAACGGTATTTGAGTTATTTCGGCAACGGTATTTTAAAGATAACGATATTTGGGTTATTTCGGTAACGGTATTTTAAGGTTAACGGTATTTCAGTTATATCGGTAACGGTATTTTAAGGGTAACGGTAGTCAGTTATTTCGATGCATCCCGTATTTTTTTTTTTTACAAAAAACAAACGAAATAAAAAACAACCACTCAAAAAAATACGTTGTACCAGTTTTCAATATTTTTTTTTTCTGAAATGGTGTTTTCATAAAAAGATTTACTTTTATTTTTTCAGCACTGAAATAAGTTTAACTAATGTTTTATTTATTTATTTTGCTATCAAAATTTTGCTGATAAATACATTGGGAATTTTTGTTGTTGTTTCCTTTCGATTTTTAAAGGAAAAGGATTTTAGTGATATACTTGTAGAAGCGAAATTTTTTTATTTCCTTTTTTGCTTGTTTAAGTAAAATAATCTACATAATTTATATTCAACGCCAACAATAAGTATATAAGAAATTAAGACACAATTCTTTTTATATTTAAATTTTTTTAGTTTCAATAAAGAACTTTAATTCCCTAAACCCATGGCAAATATCTAAGAAACGGTCATATTCGCGAAAATTACCTTAGCTTTTTCATACGGCAACTTATTTTTAAATAGCTGCCTTTTTGAAACCGCTTTTTATATTTTTAGAATTCCATCAAACTTAAGTTTTGAAGAAGTTTAGAATTTAAAATTATATTTTTTCAGAGCTGATGCAAAAAATGGATAAATATAAATTCATAAATATAAATAAGTCAAAACTCTATGAAATGCTAGTTTCGAGTCCTTTATGTCGTTAATTACTTAACAAATATATAAATCAAATAAAAATACCACTTAACCTATGTAAATTGAAATTAGTACACACATTATGTGTAATATTCGTACACACAAGGCGTATAAATTTATATAAAAAAATACGTACACTTATTTATGGAATGCTCGAAATCGCATATTTAAACATGTAAAACACATAAATCAGTCGGTATACAATTAAGGTATTTGAAATTTAACATCATTAAATCTTTTTTATATAAACGCATTTAAAATATTGAATGCATTTATAGCATCTTTATTTAAAACAATAAGTTATGAATATTCGTATATAAAATAATAACAATAATAAAATAAAAATAAAAGGTGCAGGATTTAGTCCTCATAGTCTGAGGAGTTTCTATAAAGGAAAAATTCGCTGAATATGGGAAACGTTTTTAGGGAAAAAAAACTCCAATGTGAAGTGTTTAGTATAAAAAAGACCACGACTTATATAAGAAAAAAACCTCAGAATCAGGAGGCTTTTCTTAAGAAAATATCCTTAGAATCAGAATATTTTCTATAAGAATCTGCTCTTAAAATCAGAGCAATTTCCTGTGGGAAAAGTCTTTAGAATCGATAGTAATTAGAGTCTATGGAGTTTTCTATAGAACAAATACCATAGAATCTGAAGCTGTGCTATAGGAAAGTGTTCTTAGCATTTAAGAATTTTTCTTAAGGAAAACGTTTTTAGATCTTTATAGTTTTATAAAGCAAAATTTCGGTAGAATGTGAAAATTCTATAAATAGGGTCAAAAGAATCTGATGGAGTTTTAATAAAAAGTTTCTTCAGTCTGAGGTTTTGAGGGCTTTTCAAAGGAATAAAATAGCAAAGTCTACCTTTTTCTAGAAAATATTCCTCAGAATATAAGGGTTCTTCTATGGGATGATGTTCCTAATATCGGAGACTTTTCTATCGTAAATATTCATCATCTTTAAGAAACTCGGACATAAAGAACCATATCCAACAGAAAATCCTTATTCCCTATAAATATAAGTCTCTGACTACGAGAATCTTCTCCTTTGAAATCCCTTAAATTCAGTGGAAACTTGGGGTTAAAATTTTTTAGATTTTCAGTACATTTTTCTATGGAAATCGGAATTTTTTTTAAATAAAGAACCCGTGTAAAAAAGATTAGATCTGATCAGATCTGGTTAGATCTAAATAGATATGCTTGAATCTAGTTAGATCTGGTGCCAGATCAGATCATATATGATCAGATATGGCAAATGTGAAATACTTTTTCGCCAGATCTAATCAGATCTAGTACCAGATATCTTCAGATCTCCATTATTCTGGAACACTGCGTGACTTTTATTACCAGATATGAGCTGATCTAATCAGATTTGTTAACAGATCTTATACATATATTGGAGCTGTTTCCAACAATTGTTGCGTTGCTTATGGATTTGAAAGGCTACGAAAATGTATAATGCACATATTTGATCGTAAGAATTTTCTGTGTGTTGCTTCTCTTTTTACATAAAAAAAACATAGTAAAAGTGCCCGTGAATAGTGTCAGTGCTACGAAGCAAAAGTTTTTCAATATAAAACCTCTTTAAATACTGGAGACAAGCCACGTTTTAACAATATTCATGTGCCATTCGTGACCTTTCGTGATCTTCCTAAGAAAAATTTGTAGGGTGAACACTAGGGTGGGTCGATTTAGCAATCGATATTGTGCAATCGATTTTTCGATAGCTTTTGGCATGAGGAAAAAAGTTCCACTACGACATATCAAAAAAGTAATTTTCGAGGCGCCCAAATTTAATTTTTTTTACTTTTCTCAACTTTTATTTTATAAGTTTTTGTCGAAAAATCGATCTTTTTTTACGCGTTAATTTTTAAGGTTTTTTTAGTAGGTAATTTAAAAAAAATTCGCCGATTTAAATTTTTTGAAATATATCCTATCCAAGGTAAAATTGTACTCTTAAAACAATGGCAATATCATTTTTTTCGAAAAAAATGTTTTTTTTTGGGTTTTTAGACGAGTTTTTGTCGAAAAAAAAAAATAATTTTGAATAATTTTTGGTCGAAAAATTGATTTCTTTTGATTTTTCATAAGCGAAACTCAATTTCAGCATTTATTTGGCAAATAAAAAGCATTTTCAATATTGCTTCTTACCGAAGTCGTCATCATGATAAGCGTCACTCAAAATTATTTCCATAATTTAACAGTTGTCAGCGTAAATTTTATATAAAACCACCATTAATGCTCAATTAAAATTTATGTTTGAATCTTTATTTGAATTATTTTTGATGAAATTGAATTATGTATTTATTAATGAAAATTTAAATTATTTATTAATGAAAATGACAGTTTGCTATTATTTGCCGATAGAAAAAAAAATGTGTGAAAATATGGGAATTTATTTTAAAATTCAGATATTTCCTTGCAAATCTTTCTTGGACTCATTTTACTTCGGCTAGCTAACATAGTCGCCATGATTCCTTCGCGGTTTTTATCAATTGCACATTTAGCTACGCTGTTTAGGAGTTGAACGTACCGCCCGGTACCTTGAATATGGCATGGAATCTTCGGATCGTCTAGCGGTGGATCTTCATTTTCGTCATCATCAAAATAAGTTTTCAAATGTTCATATAGTATGCTTCTTGTGAATGGTGGTTCTGACAGGTTTTTATCATCGTCCAAATCAATCATATGAATGTAATCAGTGAATCAAAATTAATTTTCTGTTTAACGTAGGTACGCATATTGGACGGTTCATGTAGATCGTTACGAATTTTTTCCAGTGTATACGAGTACTTCCTAATATATTGTCGATCGTCGAAGAACACGCTGAGCAAAACATTTTCACAATGTTCAAAATAGGAATTATTTTCAATTACGGTGTTTAGGTACCACCGAAAGTCAAAAAATTGAAATTTGGGCGCCTCGAATATGATTTTTTGATATGTCGTAGTGGAACTTTTGTTTACTCATGCCAAAAGCTATCGCAAAATCGATGGCACAATATCGACAAATTTTTGTCCTTACAAATCGGCCTACCCTAGTGTACACATTTCAGATCTGCTCAATGTTCCAACTATATATGATTTTTAGCCGGGTGGTACAATATTTCAGGAAGCATGCATCGTATACGTTTCAAATGAAGACTCTATAAGAAATACAACAAGAAAGGCAACTAACACGTTTAATAAATTTAAATACATTTGGTTGCATATCTCTTTATTTTATAATATGTATACTCACTTTTAACAGACCGTCTGATTTTAATATGTGACCTGCAGTATAAACCTCCAAATTTCCCTCTGTTTTAATTCATAAAATGCTTATTCTTCTTATTATTGTTTTTCGTTTTTTTTTGTGTTTTGACATTTTTGGTATTACTATTTAAATTGAATATTTTTACACATTTTGTGCCTAATATGATAATTTAGACAAAATGTGTGTAATTATGAAGAGCTAATGCTTATTTATTCTAAAATTACTAATTATGGGTTGTATTTTTGTTGAATAAATACGTAAATAAATGTTTCACACATTTTGTGCCTAAACTTAAGCATTTTCTCTAACTTCCCATACAAAATTACAAACTTTATATAAGTGGTATTACATGCAGTTTTAGAGTGTACACTCTAAAAAAAAGAATATAAAATGACTGATTAATGTGTGTAAATTTTAATTTAAAATAACACACAGTGCTTGAAATAAAGTTAAAGATGTTTAAAAAAAAAGTTTATGCATATATGTTTACAAAATTACATACAAAATATAGTATTCTGCATGTTAATAAACATATTTATAAATAAATAAACACCTATTCATTAGAACTGCACATTTGTGTGTAAAAATTCTTAATGTACTTATATTCAAATTGTAGATACATTTCAAAATAAATAAATAAAATTGTCAAAACATAATTTTTATATGAAACTAGCTGAAAAGAAAATTTTTCACTCGTATTAAAAACCGTGGTAAACAAAATTATAAATATACACTAAATTATTGTCAATATATGGATACGAATATATATTAAGGTAATTGGAAAATAACCATAATTGATGATTATTAAAAGGGTATGTTTCTCTTCCATAGACATCAATGTTAAAGAATTGAAATTTAGATCGGTAGTTGGAATAACAACGGAAAAGAAGACGAAATAGTATTTAACAGTATGGAACATAACTAACATGTAAAGCAGTAACTCATTTGGCAAATACATGATGTATGCAAAAACGGTTAAATATGCGCATAAATTTATATTTTTATTTTCCGTAAGAAAGGCAAATGGAGCATACAACAATTTGGATGCAATCTGGATAATGCTTTTTGATATCATCCACATATTTGAAGATATTCTATACACACTAGGCTGGGTCGATTTGTGGGGAGGCAAAAAAAATCGCCCATGGCTCAGGGAAAATCGTATTCTAGGGATCAAAATAAGAAACTTTGCCGAAGGAACCATACCTCTAAAACGAATTCTACTACCCCTAACTGTTGACTTTTGTCCCGTAGGGTCAAGTTTTGAAAAATCCCACTTTGACCCATTTAGAGTGCCCCAATCCAGTCCAAATGTATGACCGACCCCCCACTAACTTTGGAGGGCCGATCCACCCATGCCAGTGGTACACCCCCTGGAACCCCCCAGGGGAGTTCCAGGGGGTGTGCCACTGGCATGGGTGGATCGGCCCTCCAAAGTTAGTGGGGGTCGGTCATACATTTGGACTCGATTGAGGCACTCTAAATGGGTCAAAGTGGGATTTTTCAAAACTTGACCCTACGGGACAAAAGTCAACAGTTGGGGGTAGTAGAATTCGTTTTAGAGGTATGGTTCCTTCGGCAAAGTTTCTTATTTTGATCCCTAGAATACGATTTTCACTGAGCCATGGGCGATTATTTAATCGACCCGCCCTAATACACACATATATAATTTTTGTAGAAATTGGTAGTTGTCGGGGCAATTTAGCTGCCGAGTTATTGGCTTATTCAGGGCTTCTCAATCAGTAGTAAATCTCATACTCGTTCTCAAATTTTGAAACCTTTAACCAATAAAAAAAACCCCTGAGCTTGTTAGGATTTTTTTTTTCTATAAAAAATACCACTTCCTCCGAACGTTTCCCATAAAAAACAGATATTATAAGCGTTTTTCTTAAAAAAGCTTTCTTCCGAATCTGAATTTTTTCTTAACGAAAAAAATCTGTGCTTTTCTGTAGAAAGAGTTCATCAAAATCTGGGTCACAGGGTAAATAAATAAGAAATAAATAGTCTACGAAATCGAAGGATTTTAAAAGAATTGAGTTTTATGAAAATCGCCTGCGTTCCATAGAAAAAAATAGTTTATTTTTTCGTTCCTGTTCAAAAGTTACAATAAAGAAATTAGAAAATGCTATCGAATTCTGAACAAAATCTTAAAAGTGTTTGTACGCCCTTTTTTACCACCTGGCTGTGAGTTATGGCTGCCAAAAAAAGTTCGTATTCACCAGTTTAGTCCCCTTTACAAGATGTCCAAGTTACATCCGATTATACGCTCCAAAGATACCTCCAAGTTAGATTTTATCGTAAAGAAATAAGATTGAGAAATATCTGCAACCGTCACTAATATTATCTGGAGATCAATTATGTAATTTTTTATGTAACAACACGCGATAGCAAAATTTAATCAGTTGGAGTTTATTATCATATCTTTAACTCAGAGAAGAATAAAGAAAATGAGTTCCTTCGGAAAAACGATATTACTTAGGTTCCATTTCAATACCGTGTATCTTCAAATATAGGTAATTATGTACATATATAATTGATTTATTGGTAGACATTCGTGATGCGTGAGTGAAAAGTGTTGAGAAGCCTTGTAAAAGCCTTATTAATTTTTCCTGATTTTATTAATAATTCAACCATAATTTTTGTCAATAATTTATTTATTTGTTAATAAAAGCATAAAAGAAAATATTTATTGGATTCCTTTTTATTTAAATATAGCGGAATTTTGTAGAGTTAGATTCGAATTCAGGAGTTTAATATTAAGGATATTAAAGCATTTGCTATGTGTTTATAAATATTCAAAATGTTTTTTTATTCATATGTTTATGTTCTTTTAGGCACAAATATTTTATAATTACACACATGAAGTTTGTTCCTAAAGTATTTTAAAGAAAATAATTCCCAATTTTGTGCTTATAATTTTTAGGCACAATGTGCCTATATATGTGAATTTTACACATTTTTAGTATTTATACCGGTTAAAAGGTAGGCATTCAGTTACCTACCATTATGGTAGTAAATTTAAATAAAAATTTATTAGAGTGTATGCTAGCAGATTTTAATGACAACTTTTTTATTGTTTTCTTTTATTAAATTTTGCCCTTATGTTCGTTAACAATTGACATAAATAATTTAATTAAAAAAAAAAAGTAAAAGCTCCACTAGTCTAGTAGTATCGTGTCAGCTGTTTACTTTTAGTTAATGACAGTGTACACAACTAATACTTAGTTTGGAAGTACATTTGAGGTAAGAAAATCTATTAAAAATATATTTCTACTCTACGATACCTCATTTCTTCGCACTTTACTTCCAAACTAATTTGAGCTTAACTTATTTTCTACAACATGGCAATAGCTGGTATATTGCACCAGTGTGACAAAGAATATAACAGGCTTTGTCATATATATCGGACGAAGCTGTCGTAGTCCTTGGTTGAGGTGTTGTAGTTGGAGGTGGCTGAGGTCGGGATGCCGGATAGCAAATTGGTCTTATAATTTCTAAATCTTGTTTATCAGATTCAATAAATTTGATGCGTTCACAAATAATACCATTTGGCGACGAAGCATCAACAATATCATCTACTGGATTTGATTTATGATGGAAGATATCATTAAGAATTTCATCGGCAAAATGTTCTGTATCAAAAGGTTTCATTGGTTCCGGTTTTTCTCCTCTATCAATTTTATCTAAAAATTCCCGAAAATTTGACGAATGTTCCATCAAAGCTTCTTGAAATTTTTCAATAGGTGTTTGTTTAGGTTTAGGTGTTGTTGGAATTTCATCGCCTAAATCGGGAAATTCGACAGATCTGGGATATATACATTCTATGCTATTTGTATATTGATCTGGTTTAACTGCAATTGATGAATAGTATTTCCATAAAAATGAGAAACGATCTGTTTATTAAAAAGTTAGAATTTTACAAAAAAAAAATCATTTGTCAGTTTGCGATAATTTACTTTACCTGTATTATTAGTAGGTATAATAGTGCAATATATCGCTTTTTCAGGTAAGCCGGCTTTATTTTTATAATATGACGAATTTGTTGGCAAAGGTGGTGGATGATTCATGTCGTATTGTCGTACATATTCCCGTTTATAATTTCGCTTAAATCGTAATTTAGATTGAATTCTGTTATCATTACAATTTACATTTTCCCATAGAAGTATAATTATGCAGAGAAATGTTTTAAAAGAAATTTGTTGATGCATCATCATGACAAAATTTCTAATGTTATCTTTACAGCGTTCAAGTTTGTTTACAACTGATTATTTGGTCTATAATTTTTTTGTTTATAAAGCTAGGAAATAAAAATTTGATAACATCTCATGTGTTTTTACTACTGTTATCAATTAAAAATAATATATGCATATAATCTACGATTTGTAAAACGAAAATCAAATACTGTGTATTATTAGAAATTCATTTAAATATTAATTTTCCATTATTTTTTTTTTATTTTGGCATTTCCCATATAATTTGAATATTTTTGGTTTTTTTTACAATTCGTTATTTCTTGTATTTATATTAAAATTTTAAATTCAGGATACAAATATAAAACTACACTTTTGGCAATAAGCACTTAAAATCCAAAGATCGTAATTACTAACGTTCAGGAGTTATGTAAGCTCAAATTTCAAAATCAATTCAATTTTAATATTTGTGTAAAAAATAAGTTGGAATTCTGCGAAGTAGTTTACTGTGATTACAAAGACATTTGGATATTATACATAGAGGTGATAAAGTTAATAAACACCTATTTCCTATCGATTGAATCTCATGTATACAACGCAGATCTGTTTGTCTCACAAAAAAAAAAATAAAAAAATAAAAACAAATTTCAATGAAAGAAACTGCATATGCCATAAATTTTATCGTTGAAATTCCTCCCATCACGAAACTTGTTCATTCAAATAAAAATTTGTAGCTCTTTAATTGAATAAATTTTCAATAAAACATTGATACATTTGATTACGATTTTTATTGGTTTTCTCTAATCATCTGGATAAAGTGGTAGTATCATGCCAACTATAAAAAAATATATTTTCTTATTCTTAGCTTGAATTTCATAACTTTGAATTTCATTAAAATAAAAACTGCATGCATTTTTCGTTAAGCTGATACATTCAGTTATACCTACGTTAAAAAATATCTAACAGAAATTAGTTTTCTTCTTTTTTTTGGAGTATAAAAACTCTGATAATTTTTTTTAATTATATTAGCTGTGTTTGTGTGACTCTCTATCAGTGTTATCAAGAACGATTTTGACAGTTTTTTAACCTATTCCGGCTTTCTACTGTCAAAATTGTTCGAGATATCATTGATAGGAATGCCGCACAAACGCAGCTAATTATTGAAAACTAGAATAAATAATTTTATTTTAAATAATTTTTAATTTATTTTTGGCAATTTTTTTGTTTATCGAAATCGTTTTTTCGAAACTTCGGTTAAAATGTAGTATCGCTGATGAATTCAAAACTGATACCCAAAATCCTATATCTTTATGGTTTTCTAGCAACTGCGGTTTGAGAATTAAGTTTTTAGAATTCCTGAAATTTTAGTAATTTGTTTTATGTAAATATTGTAACATAAAAAGTAAACAAAGTTCGTGCTATGATACTGCTTAAGACATGTTTTATAATTTTAATGCTTTTTTTTTTTGCAAAAATATGCACTGGTTGCAAAATTCATACAACGTGAAGTGATCGGTGGAAGTAAAGATAAATTAAAGTTGACTTAAACTAAAATTATCATTGGTGATTTTTTTTCTTTAACATATCACAAACTTTTAAAAATTATATACTGATAAAAAAGAATTTGAAAATTTATATGCTTATGCATAATAATTTGAAAACCTTATATCACGTTTATAAGTTGAATTTTGTATGAAAAATTTGTTTTATAAGCCACGACGTTAGAGACTATACCAACGAGAATGAAGGCTAAAAAGTTCCCATATGAAAAAAGTACACTCTTTGGTTCCCTTAAAGTTTATATGGATTGTGATCCTGTTAATTCCCGTGAAGAATAAGAGAAACAAAAGGAAACCTGAAAAAGTTAACAGTGCACTGTTGTTATTGCTTCTTATGATTATTGATTAAAGCGGTAACAAAAACAAATTTAAAAATTAAATAATAAATAATCAATTTTAATTATTTTTTTTATTGTTTCTAATGTTATTTTTTGTTTGTAAAACCGTTTTTATGAAATTTTCTGTTTTCCCGACTTCCTTCATTTTTTCTCGTTCGCTGTTAAATTTCTTCAAATTCCCTGTGTTTTTCTTCTCATTCGTGTGTGAAATTTTTTGGGAAACTACGCACTCTTAAAAGACCTTAATGGATACCCCTTAACTATACTACATGTACTGACGATGTGTCGGATTTTGTAACTTTTGCAGTACTGGTATGGTCTCGAAATGATAACACCAGTATACGCTTAGCACCAGACAACAGAAAATTTCAAAATTCAAAATTCTTTATTGATAAAACTCTTCAAGTATTTTTTTGAAAAAAAAAAAATACTTCATAAATTTTAAATAAAACTCTTTATGATATTTTTTTAATTTCAGTAAAGAGTTCTAAAGATTAAATTCTTTAAATTCCTACAAAAAAAATATACATAAATGTATTTAAAATTAGTGAAATTTTCAATTTTTCATAAAGATTAGCATGTGCTTAACAAAATTTTATATTAAGAGTCAGAACTACTCTTGGTTTCCTTCATACAATAGTATCATGACATGCTTTTTCGCATTTAGCCATTATTTTGGAGTTTTTTCAGTGAGGTTTTTTAAAATTTATAATCTAGGGACCATAATACAAGTACTTTACACCAAAGTTTGGTAATTGGTTTGCAAAAAAGATTCGCGGAAAAATTTTGCAAAAAGAAAAATGTTTCCATCAATATATTCCAGCAAAATATTGGTAATGACACCTCATTGCTGTCTGCATTACCAATAATGATATATCATTACCTTTTACATTATTTTGTAATATAAAATAATGACTTCCTAATAACGGCCTATTGTAGTCATTGCTTTTAAATATAAAATAATGACTTACTCGCAATAGTTTAAATAAGTACTTTTTACAAAGTTAAATTTTATACATTTATATTTATTACTTGGAAATATGTTTTGTGTTAAAATTTTTATGACGAGTTCTGAAATTACACACTAGCAAAAACTTTAATTTCTCTGAGTGTATTTCCTGAAGCTAATAGTATTTGTGTAACTCCCTATTTTTAAGAATCAAGTAAGCAGTCGGATAACCACTTTCAACTTTTTGTAAGCATGTTTGTAACCACTTATTATTCAGAATCTCAAAACTACTTACTTCTCATTTTTTCGTGAGCGAGCGGGAAAGCGTGACTACTTATAAAAACGACCACGCCAAACAAAAATAATGACTTTAGACGCCAAAAAATAAGTTGTTCGGAGCTATGAATTTCTATTATATAACCACTTATTTGGTAATGAAATATTTTGCTGGAATTCGTTTGCAGAATGTAAATCGCTGGTTAAGTTTTCAAATTAATCTCTTACACCATAAAGCCTTTTTCGCGTTCCGATAGTATTTTGCAATTTCTTAAGTGCGGTTATTTTAAATTCATAATCTAGGAACTATAATACCCATTTCTTATAAAAAGTTTAGTGGTTAGTTTGCAAAAAAAATTCTGAAAAATATATTTTCAAAAAATGAAAAATTTTGCATTAATTGTTGCGGAATGTAAATCGCTGATTAAGTTTTTTAATTAACTTTTTTGTACCATATACAATTTTCTACAATTGCGCGTTTCGAATATAAGGTATTAATTTATCGATCAAATTTGCGAACACCATAAAAACTAAAGAACGCGAAATAACGGATTTAGTTATACAATTTTTATTTTTAGTTTTTTATTGTACGTTATTTCTTATTCAGTTAATCCATCAAAAAATTATTCAGTCATTTTGCACAAATTGCAAATTTTTCATATAAGACGCCATATAAAAATATTAATTTATTAATAAAATTTGCAAACACCGAAAAAATTAGAAGAAAAAAATGAGAAATAGCTGGTTTGATTTCAAGTTTTGTATATGTAATATTTTTTATTGTAGTTTTTTGGGTTTTTATTTTTTCATTTTGAATTGTTCAAATAACGCCTATTAACAATTTCACTGGAATTCAAGTTGAAATCAAGTTCAATTCCAGCCCTATTTTCCAGTTTCAAGGCTTGAATACAACTTTTACTACATTTTATTTCAATAGCATACTCCAGCAAAAGGGAAACACAATTCAAGTTTGAAATATTTTTGATAAATAAACAAGTGCTAGAATTTGAAATCACTTTAGGCCCATTAACTTTTCTCGAGCAGTTAACTTTAATTTAACCATGGGTAACTAACCAATATTAAATATTTTTCCCTATGAAAATTTAACCATAATAACTTATCAATATTTTAACTCTGGGTAGTTAACCTTGGTATGAAATGTCAAAATAAAAACAAAAGGAAAAACAAAAATTAATAACAAAAAAAGTTTTTTTTCAATACGGGAAAATTAAAAGTTTTTCTCGCGGTTTTTTGTGTGTTTCTGATCATAAAAGAAATAATACACTTGACCACGTCGTTTTTTTAAGATTCGCGGTCGCTAAATACTATAAAATGATTGTGTCTTTTGCATACTACGCGAGGTGATTTAATTTAATTCATTTGGTAAGTCTATAAAATAAAAGTGGATTATTTGAACTATTAATAAGTATTTCGTGCTGATCGAGGCAACCGCGGAAAGATTCGCGCATAAAATTACAAAAGAAATAGTGAAATTTTGTGATACATATATTATTAAATTAAGGCAATTTATGTGATCATCACATCAAAGTGAGTAGAAAAATAATCGCTGTGCATGATTTAGTATCTTTTACTGTAATTGCGAGTCAAAAATGTGGGTTGTCCAGGGGTTCCTCATATACTTTTTAAATATTTAAAACATGATTGGTTCACATTTCGTTAATTCCAGAGTGATTTATATTGATACAAATTTAATCAACTATTTGTCTTTACCTCAACTGAGCAACTACTGTACTTTATTTGAATAACTTAGGCTAACTTAACATAATGAATAAAGTATTGTGGAATGTGCCCATTCAGCAATATCCCACGGTACAAGTAAATAAAGGTAGGTCGTGTAGACAACCCAAAAAGTAATGCTTTTAGCCAATCACAATTAAGGTATCAGTTGTCATACAGATATTATGACAACGTTGGTTTGTCAAATACACTATACTATGCGCTTTTTTATATTTAATAATTAAATTCAGTTATCTTGAACTTCACGTGTACCAAAATTGTGCAAATCCTTGATAACACACCTCTACAAACTTTTAGATTTTGATACATGACTCATTTTGAATTTGATACGCTGATTCCAAATCCTTAAATATAAGTTACCTAAAATTGATGGAATAACTGTTTTTCTGAGAGTGGTCTTTAAAAGAATTTTTTCCTATAACGGTACACAAATTAAAAAAATGTTGTCCATGTGTTTTAGAGAACAAAGTTCATTCTTTACTAACATCGTAAACAAAAAGTCTTCAGCTATTTTTGAACGCGTTTTGTATAGTATTTTAAAATACGTAAAAAAGCTATTTTTCGCGTTTTTAGTCACGATTTTCTTAAAATTGAGAGGTGATAGAGAATTCGGAATAGAGATTTTGAATCAGGAAGTAAAATACTAAAAGTATGTATCAAGCTTCTACCAACAGCGACATTTCAATTTGTAGAGGTGTATAATTCATGTCAAATTGTTCTAATATTCGTCACCATTTTTGGTTTTAATTACTCAGGACAGATTTTGGCTCCTTAAACCCATAAAAAAATAAATTTTTCTTACTTCCTTATACTTATATATATTTGTTCCTTTTACTCCTACAAGGAGCATAGGACTCCTTATAAGAGCCCAATTTCTGTAAGCTATCGCAGAAAGCTAAATCCTAAATAGGTTAACCTATACCAGTCTGGTTAAAAGCCGAAATTCGAATGGGTTAAAATGGACTTGTGTCAAAATTTTCTATAAAATGATAAAAGAGGAGAAAATCGGAAATATAGCCCATATGGGCGATAGGTCCAAATATGGACCGATCCTATCTAGAATCAATAAACTTTGTCCATAGGACCATTGATTGAAATATCTTAGTATTTGCGACCTGCAGCGTGTAAAGAAGAACATTTTGGGGGGGACCTTATATGGGCACTATAGGCTTTGTCGCTCGGCCAACATGTACCAAATTTCACTGAAACATCTTCGTATTTGCGACCTGCAGCGTGTAAACAAACCAATTTTTGGGGGAACCTTATATTGGCACTAGGTCTAAATATGCATTGATTTTAATCAAAATCAATAGGGTTCGTCCGACATAGGTCTGTGTACCAAATTTCATTGAAATATCTTCATATTTGCGACTTGCAGCGTGTAAACAAACCAATTTTGGGGGGACAACTAGGTCTAAACATGGCTTGATTTTAATCAAAATCAATAGGGTTCGCCCTTAGGCCGACGTAAGTCAAAATATGTTAATATTTGCGAACTGTAGAGTGCGCACATAAATGCATGGACATACAGACAGACGGACGGACATCGTTAAATCGAAATAAAAAGTGATTCTGAGTCGATCGGTATACGATAACGTGGGTCAAGCTCCAATATTTTTTGTTGGTACAAACATCAGCACAAACTTAATATACCCTCTTTACGTAGTGGTGTAGGGTATAATAATTCAGTACGTAGCCACTGCTCTGGAACTTCGGACTTTTAGCAAAAGTTTGCAAAATGCATTTTTTGAACTGCGCTGTTTTTGAACGAATACCATCGTACCAAAAAAAAAAACAGAACAACAGTTTTCTGAAAACTGATTTTGGCAGAGGTGACCAAAAAATATGCGTTTTAAAGTCTACATCTGGCCCCATGTTTTTTGGGGGGTTTTGGCGGCTTTTCAAAAAGGGACAAAAAGACACATAAGTTGAAGAGTTGGAGGGCTTAAAGTTTCCGCAAAAATATTTATCATGAAATTCTACTGTAAGTCTGTAAAGACAGCAAGGTTTAAAATTTAACTTCAATGCCAAAAATAAGTCAAAGCTTAAAATGTGCTTAAGGTTAATTTCGTACATATTCGGAATCATAATATGTATATGAATTAAGCGGGTTTTAAGCTTTTATGAACAGTAATATATTTGTAGACAGCTCATATTAAATATGGGCCCCTCGATATGAAGTTGTTTGTTTATTATTTTTTCACTATGTCGTATCGATGGAAAAGTTTTTTTTTGTGTTATAGCATAAAACACTGGAGGATATTAAAAGTATTCGGAATAGCCGAATATTTTTAGGTTTTCTTGCATGATTTTTTTTTTAATTTTGCAAAAGAGTATACGAGTAAATTAAGTTTATTTCTTTATACTTATTTATTATATTTATAAAATAATCTAAGAGAACTATGGCGGTAAATCAACTGCAATTCCAGTTAAAGAAACGTAGTTGATATTGCAGTTATTTTAACTACAATTGAATTGTAATTGTAGTTAATTCAAATTTAATCGCAGTCTAGACTTTTCTAACTGCAATTGCAGTTAATTTTACCGATTGTATGTGCACTTAATGTTCGAGAATATCACCAGCAATTTCTTCCGGTTTTGATGTCATTTCAACTGGTGGTGTGGGAGGGGCCGGGGCTGGATAGCAAACAATTCTTTCATATTGTACGACATCACCATTTGAAATTGTTTCATTTAACATTAGTGGCATACAAATGACACCATATGGAGGCGAGGGATTTTCTGTAACAGTTGATCGAGTACTTGCAATACTGGTACTTAGATAATTGTCGGTTGTTGTTGTTATTTCAAAATCTGTAATATTAATTGACTTTTCTGTGGTCGAATCTTGTTGTCTATTAATAATAATAAATTTAGAACCAGAATTTTCATTTTTCTGTTCAGTCGTTTGGGCGGTTTCTCTATAAACATGAGTAACATGATAATGAGGAGCCGAAAATCCCATTGTTAAGAGTCTGCCGGTAAGATAACCAGTCAGAAAATCGCCAAATTCTGTAATATAAGAAGTTTGATTAAAGCACTTGACAGTAGTTGATTGTAATTTTAACTTACCAGAACCTCTTGGTGGTGCCTGTGCTACATAAATAGCATTTCCTGGTAAAGATGCAGTATTGCGATAAAATGCTCCTCCTTGTGGTAAAAGAGGTGTATTCAAATTGTTATAGTAATCATTTGATTTTAAATTCTTTTGAAATTTATCATTGACATTGGATTTTTTCTCATGCAGTGCTTTTGTTATTGGTGTATGAACTGGGGAACTACTGACAATACGCCGTGAGCTACCACCACCTGTGGAAGGTTTTTTATATTTACGCCAACTACCGAATAGGCCACCAAAAGAACCACCTCGTCTACCGCCACGTGTCTCACAGAATGACAACAATACAAATGTAATGATTAATGAATTTAAACAGAATTTTTCACACTTCATAGTAAGATCAAAATTGTTTTTATTTTTTTCTTTAAATTCTTTTTTCTTCCTTTGATTGAAATTTATAGACCTTCCACTTCTATTCTGCGATCATTCCACTTTGCTGTCTTTTAATACAATGATCATCATAATCACATTTTATACATGAGTCTTTAAACTAAAGGCCATTTGACTTGAATCATGCATAAATACATGTTGTCGCACACATTGCACCAGAAGTGCGATATAATCTAATTTATAAAAGAAATTTCCATCATATGAGAGCTACGATTATGATGATAATAAATGATATACTTACATATAATAAAGTTTATAAAACTAGTATGTAGAAAATAAAAATTAAAACAAAATTACACACAAATATTACAGTTGGACTCTTGTGTAACTTCCAAAAATTTTATTAATTTCTTTCAATCTAGTCTCAATTGTGTAAGTTGTATATTTTATATATATTTAACCAGACCAATCATTTTGCTGTTGGTGGTATTATTCCGCTTTAAATGCTAAGAAAGCTTGATTTGTGTCATGTTTCTATATACGAAATCCGGATCTTTCTCCCTTTTTCATATATATAAACAATTCTTAATAGATTTTTATATAAACATATCATAAATTTTTTAAATTTCGCATTTATAAAATTAAAAAAATTTTATTTTTTATAATTTAAATTGCATTTTGAGGCTTTTAAAGTTTGAGTGAAATTTTTCCACGTGAAAAACAACTTACGGTGTTTTAAAGTTAACAAATTTTTAATATTTCAAAATTTTTAAGAGGTTACCAAATTTTCATAAAACACCCAGCAAAATATTGGAAATGACACCTCATTACTATCTGCATTACCAAAAATGATATATCATTACCTTGTGCATTATACAATAATGACTTCCTAATAACAGCCTATTGTATTCATTGTTTCTAAAAATAAAATAATGACTTACTCATAATAGTTTAAATAAGTATTTTTTACACACTTAAATTTTATACATTTTTATTTATTATATGTTTTATGTTTAAATTTTTATGACGAGTCCTAAAATTACACACTAGAGAAAACTTGTAACTGAATATATTTCCTTAAGCTAATAGTATTTGCCTGAGTCGTTATTTTTAAGAATCAAGTAACCAATCGGATAACCACTTATAATTCAACCTTTTGTAAGCATGTGTGTAACCACTTATTATTCAAAATCTCATAACTACTTATTTCTCATTTTTTCGTAAGCGAGCGGGTAAGCGTAACTACTTATAAAAACGACCACGCCAAACAAAAATAATGAGTTTAGACGCCAAAAAATAAGTTGTACGGAGCTATGAATTTCTATTGTATAACCCCTTATTTGGTAATGAAAGATTTTGCTGAGCATTAGTACACGTGATGGTTTTTCGTTGGAAAAAATGTTTTAAAATCCTAAGTATACCCCTACAGAAAAAAATGTTCTGTTTCGTAGGGATAATTTATTGCAAAGCTCTTTATATGAAAGGGATATTGTTCTGATTTTCATATTCCTGAAATTTTTCTATAGAACAAATATTCGCCAAATTGTAAGCTTAGTAGCTAACTGAGCAACTTCTTTTATTTCGTTGCCTTTTAACTTTAGTTCAGCCAGAATATTTTACAATTTTGAAGAAATTTAGATTTTGACAAAAAAAATATTATCCCGCTGTTTTATCTGGAATAGTTGGTCACGTTATTAAATATATTGTATGCAAATATATACGAGTTCAAAATGCTAATTGATTTGTTTAAATTAATTTAAATTAATATGTTGACAGACACAGTTTCAGTTCATATAAATTGTGAGAAAGTTAGTTCATAGATTATAAAATATGTTCTGTGATAAATACAAATAAGTTAACCTTAATTTACGCTTACGCGAATATGACATATGGATATTGAAAAGCACGTTTTTTAGAATTTTGTAAAATAGAAAAAATGATTTTACAGAGGGAATATTTTGTGTTCTTGTATTAAATTACTTTGTACATCGATACGGCATCCGATTTCGAGAAGTTTGGAGCAACACCTTTACTTTTAAGGTATTATTTAAAGTTGGTTTTTTTTCAAATCGAAAATTTAATATTTTGTAAAAATACTTGTAAAAACTGTTTTAAACAAAAATTGAGAAATGCACACATAAAGCTGTTTTGTAAAACTTTTCAAAAACGGATGCCGTGTCTGGCTGGAACATAGTCGGCAATATAGCAGACTAATAATTTGCAAGTTTTGTTGTCCATAGAAAAAGTTTATTAACACAACAAATATTTAATTTCGGTAACCAAGAGCAATGCGAAACCGCTAAATATGGTCGAAAACCTGCCCCCTACAACACATTTTTAGGAGTAGAATAGCTTGAGCATAAGGGTCTAAACTTTTTGCAGCTTTGAACTTATTGCACCACAAAAATATACCTACTTTTTGCAAAAGTATCTATATTTTTAAACTTATTTTTCATGACGATCAAATATCGCAGTCAAATTATAAAAAATAAAAGTATATTTGTGGACAGAATCGAACGTAATTAGTACATCCAATTGAATTTATAAAAGATCTTATTGTCTGACGTAGGGGAAGTGCGACAAACTTGATCCCTTAAAAGACTTGTTCCCCACTACTATCTCAAAAAGTACATAACATAGAAAAAAAATTTCGTTTGGTCCAAATATTTCACTTTTAACTTTAAACAAATTTTTATTAAATTTTTTTTTTTTTAGTTTTATTTAACTTCTGGACATCATCACCTGTATTTTCTAATTTCTATTATTTTGTGGTCTTACCTATCAAATGTTTCTAAAGTTCCTATTTTAAATACAAAAACGTTGGTTATGTAATTTGAAAGACTACACTATTTAACAAATTTGTATCTTTTGTAATACATCCTCCTAGGGTACATCTTACGTTTACAATATTGACGCATTAAACAACAAATAGCAAAAAAAAAAATTAATTCAGTCGGGACGTTTTCGATATTTTTCGACTTTTATATTTCATTAAAATCCTGTTTTCAGCAGTTTTGGCCTGTCTTTTAATATTTAAGGTAGTTTGGAGAATTTTGTAAGAATTCAAAAAATTTTATTTTTTAGTTTAAACGTTTTTATTTTTACAAGAGTTAGTGGATTTCGTTGCTTTGTATTAATATAAAAAATGTTTGTAAATTTTCTACTATGAAATAGGTAATGTTTTGTTTAATTTTACGAAAATTCGGTAAATATATACAAAAAATTAGTAAATTTTTTTTTGCACACACTTCCATACAAAATAATACACACGCAAAGTATTTTTAAATATTATGTGTTTACAAATAAACACATTATGCGTAAAATTAGTATTCTTGTGATAAATAAAATTTTTACATACAAAGTTGTTTAATAAAATACGAAAATAAAATAATAATAAATACTCTGACATTTTAAATTGGTAAAAATTGAAAAAGTTTTTAAATATTAAAAAGAAAAAATGGCCAAAAACTACTAGTTTTTGCCGAGTCTAAATACAGTATAAGCCTCTTTTCAAAATTAATTTTGGTGCAATAGTTAAAACAAATTTTTGTTATACCAATTTTGTACGAATACTTTAAGATCTTAAAATGACTAATTTCGACATAAGCGATTGTGAGACTATAACATGGATATTATTATTAATAAATACTAAAAGCTAATTTGTTGTTTTGTTAAAAAACTAAAATGTTTTTGGGTGGTTTAACTTTAAGCATAGCTGTGATAAATACATTGATTTTTGTAGGACGCATTTTATGCGTATATGTTTTTTTACGCATTAATTTAGTAAATTAACACAATAATTTCAGAATTTAATTTTTACGCACTTTCAATGTAAAATTACACATTATTTGTGCACCATCTTAAACATAATATACGTATTTTTTTTTAATTACACATACAGAGTAAGTTTACCCAATTTATAGCAGGAGTACAGTTTCCTACTATGTATAAGTTGGGTAAATTTTACAGAATTTAATTATAGTGTATACACTATTACGAACTATGTTTATTTTGTGTCAAAGTTGTAAAACCATCCTAAAATATTCCAAAAGCAAATCGAATTTTCAAGGTCAATTTTAGTATTGTTTTTTATATGAACAATTGATTTTATTTCTTAAAAAACTGACAGACAAATATTAACATAATTTTTTCTGAATTATTTTAGTACATATCCAATGGATTTGTTAGTTTGGTACAAAATATTGATCATGAATGTCTAGTTAACGTGTTATAGTAAAATCAAATCGAAATTTGAACGAACGAAAAGAAATTTTCGTCCAAATGACAAACGATTACGATTTGGCTTATGTATAACGAACGACACTTCTTACCGAACGATAACGTAGGCCATACAAAAGTTTCTTCCGATTTTGGTTCATTTATAAGGAAATAAAAACAAGTCACCATCAATTAATATTTTAAACAAAAATTTTAAGAAAACTTTGGGTAATTTGAAAAACAAATTTATGGAAACCCGACTAAAAAATATGTTATATAATCATATATTACCATATATAAACCAATATATACGTCCATATCTAATTTGATCCGAATATTGGAATATATAATTATATCAAGCGAGATAAGCATGTTATCTCACCTGATACAATTTGATCCGAAAAATGGGTCTATCTAACTGCATCAAATTATATATAAATACATATAATTTGATGAAGATTTTCAAAGAAAATTTTAGTAAATATTATTGAGATCACTTATTTCATTCATATTAAATCTAATGCTTAATGTTTAGAACAATTTTTGCTAATAAACTTGGAAATAGGTGTCAAAATAAAACATTACAAAAATTTGTCGGAACAACTTTTTCTAGGTTAGAGTTTTTATCTTTCTTATTAAATAACTGAATTAACTAATTAGAAATTTATTAATTCAGTTCGAGGCCAATTTCCTTATTATGAATTAATACAATAAGTACTTTTTTTCAAAAATGCTATTTTTCTTCATCAGGATACTCTCCTGACAAATACTTCACAGAGTTTTTGCTTTCAAAAAACCTTTACACTTTCAAGAATGAAAAGACGACCATTTCGGGGATTACACCACCACTTTCTAAAGAAAACTGATGAATGGGACTTGGAAAATCCCCGAAACGATCCTCTTTTCATTCCTGAAAGTGGAGAGGTTTTTTAAAAGCAAAAACTCTGTGAAGTATTTGTCAGGAGAGTATCCTGATGAAGAGAAAAAAAAACAGTTTTTGAAAAAAGTACTTATTATGTTAATTCATAATAACGAAATATTCTTCGAACTGAATTAATAAATTTCTAATTAATGAATTAAAAAGGTCGAAAAAAACAAATTTTATTTTTTAAAATAAAAATTAAAAATCAACATGATAAAAAATTAACTTTCACAATTAATTTTTTTTTACGGAAAAATAAATGAACTTAAACAATATTTATTTCAACATATGTTTGTCTGTTTAAATTTAAAAGTAAAAATAATTATTTCGACCTTTAATTCCACAATAAAAAAAATTTCCTTTATATATTTCTTTAAAATAATTTTGAGTTTAATAAAGAGTATTTCGCTAACTATTTGGAAAATATATGTTAAATTTAATTATAAACATTTATTTATATGTCAAAGTGCAAAATTCAAAACCAGATCCACAATTTCGAAGTTTTTTTTTTAATTTTTATAGTGCAATTAAACTTTATAAAATTTTGTATAATTAGATATCATGTCAGATAAATTTATACATAAAATTATTACAATTTTATATTAAATTTGTTATATATTTTGATATAAGATTGTTTAGAGAAGCTTATACGCCATTATATATAATTATATATAAACTATATTTGCAGATCTCTTAATATATGCCTGGAGACAAAATCGCATATGATTATATATAACGTCATATCAAAAATATTTATAAAACCAAAGTGTTAATATAAATGTATATGGTCATATAAAGCCACACATATAAACATTTATAATTATATCAAATCATATAAGATTATATGAAAACTTTTTTAGTCGGGAATCTTTGTATTTAAAGAAATCAAATAGCATATAAACCCCAGTCTAGATTAGCAATAAATATGTTGACATATATTGCAGCAAATGTCAAAATGATGTTATCTTCACTGTGGACCACTCATTTGCGTATATATTTATTGCTGGCAAAATATATTGCAACTAGCGGGCGCAGCCCGCTACGTTGTTAGCGTGCCTTAAAGTTTAGGGGGAGGGGGCTGCGCCACCCCCCGACAATTTTTTTAAATTCGCTTTTTATTTAAAGTACACTTTTTGTATAGTAAAAGCCTTCACCCAGTCACCACAAATAAATAATTCTGCACAACAATGGGTTTAAAATAAATAAATAAATATTTGATCACTTTTTCTCATGAAAGTGGATTGTTAGTAATGAATCCATAATAAATTGCAATATACGTGTGTATGTTAAGATAATTTGGTAAAGTGCGAACTTAGGTAGATAGACCCATAAGTAGTTTTGTTCATTTGTGTTTTGAATGAAAATAAATAACGTAAAGCAGGGTTTTTAGCGTGCCTTAAAGTTTTTTTTTTTTAATTCCAGTTTATGTAAAGGTAGACTGGCAATTCAAGTAAATTCACAAATTCAGTTGGAAAATTTACTGCGTCGGTTTCTTCCACCGGTGCTTCGTTACATGAAGTTTAAATATCGGAATATATAAGTTCCATTCCTTTTCTAAGGTTTTATCTCTTTTAGAAAATTTGTTTAACTTTTTTGAGAGTATGTTTCAATGCTACATAAGTTTCATATTCCGTGGATAGTGTTTGAACAGGTAATTCCCTCTTCCAATCCATTTGCATTGTCTATAATTTCAATTCCACTCGTTCAACGTTTATTTCCATTTCATTCCACTTGTGTAGTGTTTCAATTCCACTCGTTTCCTATTTAGTTTCTTAATTTTAGTGTTTCATATACACTTGTTCTTTAAGTTTTAGGTTTCTAGCTAAAGACGCTGACGTTAAGGGGGTGGGGGCAATTTTCCCCTTTTGAACCACCATTTTTACCACGTTCCTGTCCAAAGTCCTAGAAATGCCTTGTCGATAAGTTAGCCCATACTCCTAGGAAAACATATTATATATTACAGGTTTCTAGCCGAAGGGTTCGGTTAGGCCATCAAGGGGGAGAATTATTCCGTTTTTACCCCTCCCGGTAGGAATTTCCAAAAATTCCGTCTTAGTGGACGTCTGCGTTGGAGGAGGAACCTACTACATACAAAATTATAGGTCTCTATATCCAGCAGTTTGGCCAGGCCGTCAAGGGGGAAGTTTTTTCCCTTTTTACCCCTCCCGGTATGAATTTCCAAAAATACCATCTTAGGGGACGTCAACGTTGGAGAAGGAACCCAAATACGGAGTTTAAGCTCCCTTGTTCCAGCAGTTTGGCCAGGCCGTTAAGGGGGAGACTTTTCCTGTTTTTGACCCTACCTGTAGAAATTTCCAAAAATCTCATCTTAGCGGATGTCTACAATAGAGGAGGAACTTTAATAACAAATTTCAACTTCCTACCTCCAGCGGTTTGGGCAGGCCTTTAAGCGGCACTTTTCGCTTCATTAATCCCCATTTTTGCAATATCCCTGTCCAAAAAGCACCTTCCCGGTAAGTGAGCCCATACTCCAAGTAACATATGTTTTACATTTCAGGTTTCTAGCCAACTTTTCCTATTTGTGCCCCTCTCGGTAGGAATTTCCGAAAATCCATCGACAGGGAATTTCAGCTTCCTAGTTCCAGCAGTTTGAGCAGGCTGTCAAGGGGGACACTTTTTCTTTTTTTTGTCCCTCCGGGTTGGAATTAGGCTGGAAGAGGAACCTAAGTACCGAATTTTAGTTTCCTAGTTCCAGCAGTTTGGACAGGTCGTTAAGGGGCCACTTTCCCTTTTTGAGCCCCCATTTTATAACGACCCTGTCCAAAATTCAAAAAAGTGTCTTCCTAATAGTTAGCCCTTACTCCAGGGACCCATATTTTAAGTTTCAGGTTTCTAGCCGAAGGGGTTTTTACAGGCCCCCAAGGTGAGGCTTTTCTTCTTTTTGCCCCTCCCTTTAGGAATTTACAAAAATTCCATCTTCACGGCTATCTGCGATGGATGAGGAACATTCATACCAAATTTCAACTGAATTGCCTAAGCGGTTTGGGCAGGCCGTTAGTGGGGACATTTTTCCCTTTCAACCACCATTTTTACTATGTTCCTGTTCCAAAATAGAAAAATTACGTTACCGGGGAGTTAGTCCTACTCCAAGGAATACATATTTAAAATTTTACGTTGGCCAAAAGGGATTGGGCAGGCCGTTAAGGAGGAGACTTTTCCCCTTATTTCCCCTCCCGATAGGAATTTCAAAAATTCCGTCTAAGCGGACACCTACACAGAAGGAAGAACTCACATTCCGAATTTGCTTTTGGGATATCCTATAGGGAATTAGTCGATGTCTACTACAGTGGAGGAACCTTTATACCAAATTTCAACTTCTTACCTCCAGGGCTTTGGGCAGGCACTTTTCCAATTTGTGAGACTGTTTATTGGGAGACTTTTCCCCTTTTTACCCGTTCCGGTAGGAATTTCCAAAAATCCCGTCTTAGCGCATGTCTATGCCGAATATCAAGAAACCTTGTTTTAGTGGTGATATCCGTGGGGGGAGGAAAAAAAGTAGTTTTCTTGAAATTATACATATATTATTTTAAATGGTACTTTTTGGAAAAACGAAATTTTTTGGAAAAAGATACTTTGTTTTTACAAAGTACTTTATTTGTACTTTTTTTAGAAAAGGTATTTTTTTTAAAAAGGTATTTTTTTGGAAAAATGTATTTTTTTTGGAAAAATGTATGTTTTTTGGAAAAAGGTACTTTTTTGGAAAAGGTACTTCTTTTGGAAAAGGAACATTTTTTTAGAAAAAGGTACTTTTTTTTGGGAAAAGGTACTTTTTTTGGAAAAGGTACTTTTTTTGAAAAAGGTATTTTTTTGGAAAAATGTATGTTTTTTGGGAAAAGGAACATTTATTTAGAAAAAGGTACTTTTTTTGGGAAAAGGTACTTTTTTTTGGAAAAGGTACTTTTTTTGAAAAAGGTATTTTTTTGGAAAAATGTATGTTTTTTGGGAAAAGTTACTTTTTTTGGAAAAGGTATTTTTTTTTGGAAAAGGTAAATTTTTTTAGAAAAAGGTACATTTTTTGGAAAAAGGTAATTTTTTTAAAAAAGGTACTTTTTTTTGGAAATAGGTACTTTTTTTGGAAAAAGGTACTTTTTTTGGAAAAAGGTACTTTTTTTGGAAAAAGGTACTTTTTTTGGATAAACGTACTTTTTTGGAAAAAGGTACTTTTTTTGGAAAAAAGTACTTTTTCTGGAAAAAGGTACTTTTTTTTGGAAAAATTTACTTTTTTGGAAAAAAGTACTTTTTTTGGAAAAAGAAAATTTTTTGGAAAAAGGTACTTTTTTGGAAAAAGGTACTGTTTTTGGAAAAAGGTAATTTTTTTTGGAAAAAGGTACTTTTTTTGGAAAAAGGTACTTTTTTTGGAAAAAGGTACTTTTTTTGGAAAAAGGTACTTTTTTTGGAAAAACGTACTTTTTTTGGAAAAAGGTACTTTTTTTTGGAAAAAGGTACTTTTTTTGAAAAAAGGTACTTTTTTTGGAAAAAGGTATTTTTTTTGGGAAAAGGTACTTTTTTGGAAAAAGGTACTTTTTTTGGAAAAAGTTACTTTTTTTTGGATAAACGTACTTTTTTGGAAAAAGGTACTTTTTTTGGAAAAAGGTACTTTTTTTGGAAAAAGGTACTTTTTTTGGAAAAATGTACTTTGTTGGAAAAAAGTATTTTTTTTTGGAAAAAGGTACTTTTTTTGGAAAAAGTAAATTTTTTGGAAAAAGGTACTTTTCTGGAAAAAGGTACTTTTTTTGGAAAAAGGTAATTTTTTTTGGAAAAAGGTACTTTTTTTGGAAAAAGGTACTTTTTTTGGAAAAAGGTACTTTTTTTGGAAAAAGGTACTTTTTTTGGAAAAAGGTACTTTTTTTGGTACCCCTTTTTGCCCCTCCCGATAAGAATTTCTAAAAATGCCGTCTCAACGGACGTCTACACCGGTCGAGGAACCTACATACCAAATTTCAACTTCATAGCTCCAGCAGTTTGAGCAGGCCGTCAAGGGGGAGACTTTTTCCCCTTTTTGCCCGCCCATGTATAAATTTCCAAAACTCCCGTCTTGGTGGATGTCTACGATAGTGGAGGAACCTTTATACCAAATTTCAACTTCCTACCTCCAGCGGTTTGTGCAGGCCGTCAAGGGGGCCTTTTTCCCCTTTTTAACCCTCATTTTTACAACGTCCCTGTCTAAAATTCCAGAAAGTACTTTCCAGAAAAGTTAGCCCATACTCCAAGGAACACATATCTTAAATTTCAGCTTTCTAGCCAAAGGGGTTTTGGCAGGCCGCCAAGGGGGAGACTTTTCCCCTTTTTGCCCGTTCCGGTAGGAATTTCCAAAAATCCCGTCTTAACTGACGTCTACGCCGAAAGAGGAACCTACATACCAAATTTCAACTTCCTAGCTTCAGCGGTTTGGGCTGGGCGATGTTGAGTCAGTCAGTCAGTCAGTCAGTCAGTCATTCAGTCAGTCAGTCAGTCAAGTTATTCTTTTATATATAGAGATAACTGTTAGCGAATTTTCGTTAACAATTATTGCCGAGATATTGCAGAGATGAAATGTCAAACTCAGATGACATTTTAGTTTGTCATTGATAAAAAAGGACGCCATTTATATAAGAGAAAATAAAGAAAGAACGAAGTAGGTTATGCGACCATCTTCGTTGAATTATTGCAAATTATGAGTTAACAAATTACGTGTTTTCATACCCCTAAACATAAGCTCGGCAATAATCAATTTTATGCCGTTATTCTGCCAACTTACTTAACTTATTGCTAAGATATTTATTGCTAATATAGACTGGGGGTAACGTAACACACCTAAAGCCCAAATTAGTTTGGTAGTTAAGTAAGGTGAAATGAGGTATCGTAAAGTAGAATGTATTTTCAATAGATTTTCTTGCGTCAAATCTACTTCCCAACTAAAGATTTGCGTATAACATCACTAGTTGAAAGTAAACAGCTGACACGATACTTTACGATACTACCAGACTAATGGAGCCTTAAGTCTACACGAAAATTCCCAGTAAACACGAAAATTCCCAGTAAAAAATTGTGCTTACCTTTAAGTAGATTTTTAAAGGAAACAATTAAAACAATCCCTTACAAACCTGCTTACATATGCCAAACCTGCTTTTTATGGCGAATTCCCACTTGGAGCACTAGTTTTGGGAAAATAAGCGTGGAATATAGCGCATATAAAATGGTGCGATTTTATGGCTTTCAGTAAGCACATTTTAATGTCTCCATTATTAACATTAAAAACTAATGATAAAATGCACTCTATATTATTTAGGTATTTTAAATAAACTTTTATAGATATTTATTTCAATTACAAATTTTTACATATTAATATTATTTTATTTTTTGTTACTAAAATTCATAGGAGTTTTCATATAAACTCGTATTCTACTCGTAAACGGTGTAAACCTGGTATGTTTATGAGTTTAATGGCAAACTACGTACATAAAAAATATGATTCGTATTTATACAAGGTTTACAAGGAATTTACGAGTTTATATGAAAACCCCTTATGTTTTTTTATCGCGCCGCGTGCTAGCTCTTCAGAAGCGCACTTTGTTGACTTATCTCTCTTTATTACATAATAAAAAACATCGAACTCAATCGGCAATAACTCGGTAAATTTTGTACAGATTGCTTAAACTGGATTACAACCTGCATCCTTGTAAGGGATTATAGTAAGCTGCTTACACCCTGCATCCTTGTAAGCGAAAACAGTAAGCTCTTATTTTTTTTTTATTTTTATATGGAAATCATTTTAAAGTTTTTCTTTTATTTTGCTGCTTCGCAGTTTGCTATAATAGTAAGCACATTTGTTTAACCCTGCTTCCAGAAACCTATAATTTTTTTACTGGATTATAAATCGTGATAAACAAACGAAATTTTTAAATTGTCGTCCGTTTCCCTATCGTTGGTATAGTTTTCGTTCCTTTATAGATAAACATGCCGTTAATTTCAAATAGTAAAAAAATGTTGACAAAAGTTAATATAAACCCAAGTTTTTCTTATAAAAAATATTAAAATTTTGAATGAAATTTCGATTTTTAAAACATCCTAGGACATATCTCATGGTTTTGCTTGCGACTTTGATACGACTGAACACAACAGCGTTCAATAGCTTAGCTAATTTTAAGTTGCAATGTTATGCTAACACAGTGCTTTGAGTTGACGTAACATGGCATAACATCTTGTTTGAGTTGGGATAAGATGGCATAATACCTTGTTTCAGTTGGAATGACATGGTATAACAACTTCTTTGAGTTGACATGACATAGTAATGTATGAGATTTTTGATAACGACATTTTTACATAAAATTTTGAATTGTGCAGTACTTTATTACCAATATCGAAAAAATGTTGAGTCTAAAAATGTACTAAAAAAATTTACGAAAAAAGAAAACAGAAAATTACTTTATATTTATATTTATGATGGGAACACATTATTTTTTTTTGAAATATTGAAAAAAGTAACAGATTGTCCAAAAATAATGATATGTTTTTAGCTTCTCCAGTCTAAAAATAGACTACAAAAATTTACAAAAAAAGAAAACAGAAAATTACTTTATATTTATATTTATGATGGGAACACATTCTTTTTTGTTTTGAAATATTGAAAAAAGTAACAGATAGTCCAAAAATAATGATATGTTTTTAGCTTCTCCAGATCTATATTATTTTAATATATAAAAATTACTTTTCACGATATTCGTTCGCGCTAATCTCCAAAACCATTCAACCGGTTGGTTGCAGCTTGATATAAAGGATACTGGAAATTCTGGGAGGAGTCTCTGCTTTGACTGCCTCCCCAAACTGCTGAAACCAGGAAGCTGAAGTTTGATATGTAGCTTCCTCCTCCATCGGAGACATTTGCCAAGATGAATCTTTTTAAATTCCTGCAGATAGTGGGAAAAAGGGGAAAGTCTTGAAACCTGAATTTTAAAATATGAGTTTCCAGGGGAATGCGCTGTCTTATCGATAAGATACTTATCGATATACGATTGTGAAGACCCTAATATCCAGGCATGCGCCGTTTTAAATGATATTCTATAAGAAAAAAAATTTTAAGTTTTTTGTAAGGGGAAGCTTATAATTTAAATGCCAAATTAAAATATCTTAACCTCAAGTCGATTTAAGTGAATACGTGTTTCAGATTTTTTTGAAATTCATGCTAGTTCGCTTTTTACCAGAAAATCGATTGGTTCTAGACGGGGATATCAAAATTTTTCCTTTGACAAGTAGATCATCATATCATAGATAATAACCGTTTTTTCTAATTACTTGGATTTAATAAATCCAAAAAGTATTTCTAAAAGTGCTCAACAGATGGGGTTAGATTCTTCCTATTTTAAAAAAATTTTCTGTCCGACACTTCTTTCACCCTAATTTTTAATACCGAATTCGATGATGAAGGATTTTGCTTTAACTTTTAATTTATAATTATATTTTACATAAAACAGCGATAAACAGTCTGCCTTTTCAGTTTTATCACTTCAATTTATATTTTTACACAATTGAAAAATTCCATTGCAATATTTAATATTCACTAATTGGATTTAATTAAATTACTTACTGTAGAGTGAAAAATTGCCATTTCTATTTGAGCTATTTCTCCATGTCCAAGATAAAAAATATGTATTTGGTGAGGTGTAGTTTGTTTTTCTAAACATATTTCATAAAAAAAAAAAATTTAATAAAAACCTTTTATTTGTTAGTTTTTAAATTTTTTTGTTTCTCTTTTAATTCTTATTCGTATTTTTTTCTAACATTAAATTAATAGGCTGTTTCATATATTTGTGCTTTTATTGTGGATTTATAAAATCCAGCTTTTTTTTTCGATTTAATAAATCCATTTTTTGTATGTAAAATTCTAAATCCAGGTGATTAAAAAACACGCTAAATCTTTATATAAATATATGGTGCTGTACCTCGGATTTAAATTTAATACACATTTCAAGGCTTTATTCTGAGCAGCTTGAAGAGATTGCAATTCATTGCCATTTTTGTATGCATAAACGATTGCTACACCCAGAAAACAGATTCAGTTCTGATAACCGCATTTGTAGCTAATCGTATGGTTCGGTTGTGGAAGCCGAATTTTTCAGACAGGACTAATTTGACTGTGGCAACGGAATTTCAGTTGTACCAAGTATAATTCGGTAGCCGCAATCGAAAAATTCATTTGATGCAACTGAACCATTCGATTGGTAACAAATGGGGTTGTCAGCACCGAATCTGTTTTCTGGGTGCTAGTTCTAGTTTTTTTTTCTAGTTTTTACTATTTTTACTAGTTTTTTCTCTTAAATTCGTATTTGACGTGAAATCTGCAGACCTTTTAATTCAGTTGCCTCTATTAACTACCTTTGAAACCATTCTCTTTTATTTCACTTGAAAAGGAAATCAGTTTTGGTAATTCATCCCACCTTTCAGAGTTTACTGTTTTTTACTAGAAATGTAAACAAACAGACCTAAATATTATTTTCTAAATAAATAAAAAAGCAGTAAAAAAGTTTAAAATGTTATTATTTTTCACTAATTGGGATATTGTTAATCAAAAAACATATATATTATCTGAACAATACACCCTTTGTTGAATTAATCGCCACTTTAGGTATAATCGAACCCACTGTGCGTGTCTTGCCATGGGTTTTTCATACAAGACACGATAATAAAAATCATAAGCATTTGATTTTTTCACACTTTTAGTTTTTCCAAATTATGCTTGAAAATTTAAGAATATTTACTTTTTCTTAAACATGATTTTTTTTGGAAAACCCCGAAATGTTAAGGGTATTCATGCCAGTAATTAAAGCTTAGTAAAATAGCAAACATCTTAAATTTTCCTCAAACTCAAAATATTTTTTCAATTTCTACAACTAATTGTAGCACATTTCGGTCTTGCAAAACTGGAAAAGTGTAACAAATAGTAGTGTCTCCATTATTTTATTAAATTTAAAAAGCATACAAATGTATATAAAATCATTTTTATTTTTTAAGTTATTATATAAAAAATCAATTTTTATTTTTTTTTTGAAATTTTAATCCATTTTTATTTTATTCACGTCACGAATTGTGCAATTTTAAAATATCGCACTTGTACAGGAAAGAAACCTTTTCCGTGAATTCCCTTAATAATAAATTAATTATTACGTTCTATTTTTATTTGCCTTAAAGATGCACTGACATTTATATATTAAACACATTTAGACAATTTCTTATCGTCTTATTAATATTATTTTTTACAACACCGGGCTTTATTATATATAAGTATAGCTTATAAAAAAATTATCACTTATTCGAAAAACACTGAACTGAAAACTTTGTTCTGTAGTACAGCAAAATTTGTTAAAGACGTAGCCAAAAAATAAATATGAAGTGTCAAAACATTAGTTTTGTTAGTCTAATCATAATTATTTCGTTGACAAAAGAAATTGATGGAAGAGGAGGTAGAGGCGGTGGAGGCGGCAGAGGTGGCGGCAGAAGTGGTGGTAGAAGTAGTAGTAGAAGCAGCAGCTTTAGTAGCGGAAGTGGTAGCTTTCACGGAAGTCATAGTAGTTCTCATAGCAATGGTGGAGGCGGGCGTGGTTGGTTTCATGGTGTCTTCAATAGTAGGCCAAGCCGAATTTACTATATACCATCACACAGAGGAAGTTCATATCACGCAAATACATATCATCATGCTACTTCTGAAGAGTCTAAACCAGGTTAGGAAATTGAAAGAAAAAAACATTTTAGTAACTGAAAAATTAGATTTTTTAAATATTTGTAATTTTAGATTCACAAGGTTTCCTAGTTGGGTATTCCATAGGCCGAGTCTTAAGCAGTGATTTTTATTCCTTGTTCAATGTCATATCTGATATTTCAAAATATTCTGATGATAAAAAAAAGGATAAAGCAAATAACATTGAGTATACAACGAAAAAAGTGGATTCAACCTCAGATATATTCCCAATAAGTTACGAACAAAGTACTTTACCTCCAAAGACTTTTGATAACACTATTGATAGAATATTTTCGGAATCCGATACTTTGGATAATTATTTCCATCAAATGTTATATGATAACACGGAAAATATTCAGCAAAACACTGCAACTCTAAGTACTTTAGATGAGAATCTCGATGGAGCACTTGAAGGATCCGATTCTTTGGATAATGTTTCCCAACAAAAACATGATTTTGATCTAACTGAATCCTTGAATGATATAAAAAGTCATATCGATCAAAATTTATATGATACAGAAAATGAAATAACATCTTCTAAAACTATAGATATTAGTTTGGAAAAAACAACAGAAAGTATACTATATGATTATTAAAATCCTTACACCATTAAGTAGAGAATTAGATACGACAAAATAGTTTAAAAAAATCTTTCTTTCTGACCCTTTAAGTGAGATCAATAAAAGTTAACATAACCCATGGTAATCAAATACATATTTGAATGCACCATATAAAAATTCAAGTAGAGCATTGCCAACTATATGACAACCAACCCTACACTACATACAATTTTGGGCAAATTTCGGGAAGCTGATTTAACTCCGGGAAGAAAATTTTAATAAACGGTGCAACAAATAAATTTATAATACATAGTAATAGGTGCAATAACAAGGACTGGGTCAAATATATTTCGTTGGGCACTACGAAATTAGCCCCAACGAAATAACCCCAAGCCCTGAAAAGAAAAAGCCCAAAAAATGGCAAAAATTTAGTTTGGAGATTGTTTCATTTATTTTGGGGATTCATGATTTTTGGGGTTTTTCCATTATGAAATAAGCCACAAATGAGAGAATTCCCAAACATATTAATTTGGGGATTTTTGCATTCACTTACTTTTTGGGGAGAATTTAATTTTTTGGTGGTTATTTCATTTTTCTAATTTCCGAAATTTTTAAAAGTTTGTTTCTTTTAAACGGGTTTTAGTAAATATTTCTACAATTTAAACCGTTGAGATTTACAAATATTGCTATGTGAAATCATAACTATATAACAATTAGTTTTAATTAACGGTAACTTTGCGTTATTAAAATATAGAAAAAGTGCTAAAAATCTGCCTTAAGCCAAAAAATTCATCTGGCCATTAAATTTTTAATGCAGCTAACTTGAAAAAACGAATGATGCAGAAGTTCTTATTTTTGGGGCTACTTTAACGTGCAGTTCTCAGAATTGAGTCCCACATCAATGAGCTGAAAAATGTTGTACTGTGTAATACTATTTATAAAGAACTGCCATTTTGAAGTTGTATAAAATTCATTCCTCTTTGTTTAGGTTGTCCAAAAAAGATCCGTTGGAATAGAAATGCAGGCTCTTTGGTGTATATTATTTTTTGCAACAGGGTTAAACATCTAATTTTGAGAATATCATCCGACGTTGCGCCATAAAGGGATCTTAGGTAATTCGAAGGGCTTTGGTATCTATTTATCCCATAAACGTATCTTACAATAGCATTATATGCAACATTTAGCCTATTTTTACTACCAGCGTCACAACTTGCAAAAATTTCACATCCTATACGGATGTGAAATAATTCTTTCAGTGTGGCATTACACTGAAAGAATTATCCTTCATGATATTAATAATATAATTTCATAGAATCAATGAAGAATTTCATTATGTATATAATATTTAATTAATATTATGAAATTTTCATAACTTTTCTTTCATAAAATTTTATAATTTCATTAAAAAAACTCATTGAATTTCATAAATTGGATCTTCATAAACTTAATGAAAATGTTCTTTATATTTATGAAATAGTATTTACGTTTTTTTTAATTTTTTTTATAAAATATCGTCATTCTATTAATTTTTAAAAATTTTCGTACACTCAAAAAAATTCCATTTCAGCAAAAGTTTTAGTTATATTTTTTTTTAGCACTAAACTAATGTTTTACTAATTTATTTTGCTAAAAAAATTGTGCTGAAACCGCAATTATAGCGTGGACGACAACCAGATAGACAAGATGTAGATATCGCAGCTTGTTTGGATTTAGTACAGACAACGGAAATGATAATTAAAAAAACAACTCTACACAATTTCTATATTTAAATTTTCAGCAAATAAATTAACTAAAGTAAAATTTCTCTACAAATTTTTTGAGTTTTTTTCAGTCTACTAATATTCAGCAAAAAGTTTAGTGATTTTAGCAAGGATTTTTTTTGATTTTCAATCGACTAAATGTTAGCAAAACTTTTGCTAAGATTACTATTTTTGCTGGTAAATATCAGATCGCTGATTTTAAGCAAACACTTTTGCTGAAATTACCAACTTTTTTGCAAGCACGCTCCTGACTAAAAATTTGCTGACACAGCAACATTTTTTGCTGGCTTTACTGACTTTTTTTTTAAGTGTACAATTAGAATTTTATATTAAACATTTAGTTCTCAAATAAAATAGTTTTATATAACCATAAGGCCGAGTTTTAGTGATGTGCATTAATTTTCATACTGACAGAATTATCTTATAATTTTTATTTTTTATTTAGTATTTTTATTTTTTATTTTCTTTTATTAATTTTTTATTACTAATTTTGGACTATGAAATTTTTTATAAATCATATTATTTTTTTCGAAACGTTGATAAGGAATTTCATTAATTGAATTTAGCTTATTATAAAATTCTATGAAACTTTTTAATTTTATGAATACTTTCATTAGATATATTTTGTACATCTGTAAAATATGGTAAAATTTACTATGCTCTTTGCATTTGCTAAATACTTTTTATTTATCCACTCCAGCTTAGCAACGACAACAACCAACTATAATAAATAATAATAAATGAAATTACTTCATAAATTTTATGAAGCTCTTAATTGGCTGGATGATTTATTCAATTTTATGAACTTTTCATAAACATTGATTTTAATGAAACCTGTTTCAAAGATTCTATGAAAAGTTTCAATGGACGAGTTCCAGTAACAATTTTCATTGAAACTATGAAGAAATTCATTACTGAAGTGATGATAATACTCTCAGTGTAGATAAGTTTTTTTGTAAGATGTTGGGTAGGGTATAAGTTTCGGAGCATTGCGACGGTCTTACCTGATGCAGCATTTATATGATAATTCATTTAAGAGTGCTATTAAAGTTATACCAACATTTTTTATAGATTTTACGATTGCAATTTTTTCGCGTCCCAACAATACGGATACGTCTGAATAAATTTGTAAACATTTATCGATTATTAAGCATTTAGATTTTTTGGGATTAAGCACAAGACCATTTAAAGAAGCCCATTCTTTAGGGCAACTGATGTAGATTTGAACATCATTGCAATAAAATAGTTGATTAGGTAAGTCATTGATGAACACTGGGAAAAGCAGTGTCCCCAGAATGAAACCCTGTGGTACCCCGGCTCCAATAGATAACGGATTAGATGTTGAATGTCCCACACTGACTGACTGTATTCTGTCCGCAAGGTATGTGGAAATTAAAGTAGTTACTGAAGTTACAAATTTAAGGTTTTCACTAAGTTTTGAACATAAAATGTTATGGTTGACACAATTAAATGCTTTCGAGTGATCAAGTAGCACCAGAAAAGTGGTAAGGCCATTATCGAGGTGCAATCTGATATCTTCAGAATCGTCAATAAGAGCTGTAACACAGCTATGCTTCTGTCTACATCCTGATTGTTTCATGGTCAGTAACTGGTACTTATTAAATATTCATTTATTTGTTGATAAAAGATCTTTTAAAAAACTTTGGATAAGTATGATAAAATTGAAATAGGGCGATATTCCAATTCTATTATCTACCATCAAATATCACTGTTGGTTTTAATTTTAATTTTGCAATCAAAAACAACATAAATTTTAGTAAACAAGAGCAGGGAAATTGTAATCATTTATTTGTGGAAAAAATAGTTGTTAATAAAATTTTGTGTATACACTCATAGAAATAAACCTATAAAAATAACGGTAAAGTCTATTAAGAATTATGTAGAAATGATCTTGCAGAAAAAACTGCTGAAAGTTGCAGATCTTTTGATAAATAGTAGTCAGATAAGAACACCAAAAATAAAATTGTTAAATTTACACAATTTTTGTTATATTTGAATTAACTTTTAGGTTGTAGAAAAAACTGCTGGATTTGGCTGATTTTTTTCTAAATAGTAGCAAAATAATAACAGCAAAAATAACAGTGTTAAAGTCATAGATTTTTAGTTATATTTGAGTTAGCTTCCAGTTAATCGAAAACGACACATTCTACTCTGCACAAAATTTTTCCAAATATTAGTAGACCAAAAACAGCACAAACAAGTTGTTATATCTACGAAATTTTTGTTATTTTTTAGTTAAATTTATTTGAATGCAAATAGCACCCTCTCCTGCTAAAATCAACTGAAATATTTGCTAATACATAGTAAACTGCTGATTTAGGTAGGCTATACTTTATACTTGTATTAAAAAAAAAATAAAAAAAAAATACTTCAGAAACTTTTAATCTTTTATGTTTTTTAGTCTTCTAAATATTTAGCAAAATTTGTTGTTGATTTTAGTAGGTTAATTTTTTGTTTTCTATTAACTTAAATTTGATTTTTTAAATTCTGTATATTTAGCAGTTTTATCTTTCCTGTTCCTATCTCATTATTATTTAGCAAAAATAATGTGCCGATTATTTACGTTGCACTTTTTTCCGCAATCTGAATTTTAATTAATTTTTAGTAGTTTTAACTAAAATTATTATAATTTTGTTTTTTCTATTAGTGAAAAGGGAAAGTGTTTATCACAACAGTGCAATTGATATTACTTTGTCGCTTCTCTGCAATCGATATGACATTTAGCACGACAACATTTTTTGCACTTAAAGACATGCAACAATTCTCGCGGAACTCGAATTTTTAACAAAGCGTTGTTTTTGTATAATCAAGCAAGCGCGGTGTAGTTGCAATTGGTTTAAATTCAAGAATACAATTGTAATCGAAAATTTCAAACAATACGCAACATGTAATCGTAATATAATATATAATAATAATATAATATAATTGGGATCTCCCAGCTCTGATCAAAATAAAATATTACGTATATTTCATTAGAATACAATTTTAATTAAAAAAATTATATAAATCAAGATAAAACTATAATCACATGTGTTCATATATGTATATTTTTGTTTGTTTTACGAATTACAGTAAATGAGTTACAACATAAGATGATATAAATTATTTCTACTAATAGTTCAGATAAATGCATTAAGATTAAAGAGTTTAAACTTGGAAAACGGAAATACAAGGAAATATATATAGAAAATATACATACAATTGCTTTGTTTTTGCTAAAAGGACCACTAGTTCTAGTTAACCCAGACGGAAGAAGAAAAAAACAAAACTGTGACCAATGGTCATGTTATTTTATATTTATGTTTGTTCCTTTCATGCCACAAAATTAACGTTTTACTATTTTTCATATCTTTATAGAACTAGAACCATAACAGCCATAAGTTATAGGAAAAAAATAATTATATTTTTTGTTGGGCTAGCAGAAATGAGGAAAAAAGAAATATAGAATTCTAGAAATTGTAACACCCGTCGTGTAATGAACACAAAAAACTACTACTGTTTATAGGCAACTCGTGTTCAAAAGCTGCCTTCGTCATCTTCCGTATCAACAGCACAGTTTGTAGGTTTGGAAAAAAAGAATTGTTCGTGGTAAAGACTTGTTGGTGGTCTAGTGGCATTTTGAGGGTGAGTGTTTCATATTAATTTTTTTTTGTTCGTTAGTATAGTGTGCTGGCTGACTGTTTCGCTGCTTGAGTGATGACAAATTACATTTGTCAGATTTATGACCAATTATGAGAGTGTTATATTTCACAATGCAAACCATCATCACCATCACCTTTAAGTGTGGTTCAAATTTAAGACTTGCATTTATTATTGTATGTATGGGCTTTTCTAAAATTTTTTTGAAATTGGATTTAGGAACAATAGTTTTTTTTTGCATGTTAAAAGATTTTTTTTTTTTACAAAATTTAACCGATATTATAGCATACCTGTGTTGCCAGAACTTGGTTACCAAAAATGGCTAAATTTCTGGGGAAAAATGGCTATAACATGGTTAAGATAAATCTAAAAAATGGCTAAATAATTATTAAGACGAATCTCCCGATTTTCTTTAAAAAGTTATTAAACTTAGTGAAACCTAACAACAACATTCATTCCAACAGTCATTTAAGAGACAATTTTTGAATTTTATATGAAAACTCTGGAGTTAAAAATTACCTAAAGTAGGGAATCATCCCTTAGTCAAATACGGACACTTAAAAACGAAATTTTTGTAGTTTTGAAGGATTTTAGACCTCTCAATAGCGAAGAATTTTTATGATTTCTGCCACCGAATATTACACAGAAATAATTTACAAAATTCTAATTAAATTTGTAAACACCTTTCTCATACCAAATTTGTAAATACAAAAAAAAAGCTTTTTAAAAAGGCACCAACAAAGAAATTCGTAAATCCAAAAAAAAAATTCCTTTATTTTTGTAACTTTGAATTTTTACATTTAAACAATTTTTTATGAAAATGTGATTGCTTTTACAAATTCCATTGTTAGTTCCTACTATTTCTTCTGTGTATGTTTTCATTTTGGCCGTTTTACTCTATCTCGCTTAGTTTTCGAGATGTGGGCTGCCGTCGTCATATTAAATGAAAAATTTTTATTAAAAATTTCCGAGGGTCCAAGGACCATTTTTGGATAGACATAACGTTTTTATGATTAGGAGTAGTCGAAATTTTCGTCCTTTCTGCTCTATCTCTGTTGGTTTTCTAGATATGGAACATTTTAAAAATCGGGAGGGAAAGAAATATCGCCATCTGTAAAAATTCGGATACATTGGTGGCGCCATCTACCGGGTAATAACAGAAACATGAAAATATTATATTTTAACAATAAACTGTGTAAGATTTAACGAATGGGTTCTTAAAAATTAGTTATAAAAAATTTTGTAAATTAACAGTCAAAATAAGTTAAAGTATTGAGGATTTTCAGTGTTGTGTTAAATGAGGAAAGCTAAAATCTTTGTTTAAATCAGTGTTTTAACTAAAATTTTTTTAAAAATTAGTCAAATCAATTCAAATCCCATTTGCAGATTTTTTTACTGACGTATTATTTTAAGTGTAGTCAGGTGGCTAACTAAATTCTAAACTAAATACGTAGTGACAAAAGAGTTTAAAATTTCTTTGAAAATTTTTTGAAAACTTTTTCAAATTTTCTTAGAAATTTGGAAACCTGAATTGAATTCAGATTTTATGTAGCCAGTTCGCACCCACCCTAAGTATGTTTTATAACTAAATCCTGATATTTTTAACGCAATTAAATACAAATTTTGGATTTTTTTTTAATTTCTTTTTCTTTAAAAGTTCTTTTTCTTTAAAAGAACTTTTACAAAGTGTAGAAATTTATTTTTGTTCCGTCATTTTTTAAAACAAAGTAGGTGTTTGAAATTTGTATCAATACTTCTTATGTGTTCAATTTTATTTGAATGATTTAAATCCGGATATTTTTAAATAAGATTTTGAATTTTGGCATATTTAGTGCAATTAATTTGGCAGATTGAACAAAATTCCTTAATTTAGCTATAAATTTATGCTCAAAAATTATATTTTGTACAGATCATGTTTCATTCAAAAAGTGAAGGACTTATTGATCTCTCCTCTTACAACAAATATAGAAGTAAAGCCGGCGTCAAAAAATATTTCTTGATTTTTTTTTTAACCCTTTCACTACCCTTGTACACTACAGTGTACACATTTTTAAAAGAATATATAAAATTTAGTAGTGCAAAACAAAACTTTACACTTTTTACAAATAAGTTTATTAGGATATTGGACTTAAAATAAAAATCATTATATGTATAAGAAGTTCAAAATGACAATATGGTCGCGATATTTGTTAATGAACACTCTAAAAAATGTTTGTAAATTTACTACTATAAAATGGGTAAATTTTTGTTTAATTTTACGAAAATTCAGTAAATATAAACAATACATGCGTGAACAATTTTTTTATACACTTCCATACACAATAATACACACATAAAGTATTTTTAGACATTATGTGTTTACAAATAAACACATTGTGCCTAAAATTACTCTTCTTTTGTTAAATAAGATTTTAACGCACAAATTTGGTAAATATACTAACCTTTAATAGTAATAAATACTCTGACATTGTAAATTTGAAAAAATTTTAAATAATAAAAAGAAAAAGCTAAAAATATTAGTTTTTGAGAATTACGACGTTTCTACAAACAAATTTGTATCAGAGAATAGCAACATAAGCATGAAATTGTTGTTGACGCATGCGGTAGTCTAAACCTCTTTTCAAAATTGTTTATAGTTCAATAGTTATAAAAAAAATTTTATTATATCAATTTTGTACAAATGCCTTAAGATCTCAAAACGACTAATTTCGACATAAACGATTATGCGAGGATATTATTATTAATAAAATACATACGTACTAAAAATTAATTTGTTTTTTTTATTTAAAAAAATGTTTTTGGGTGGTGCTTAAAGTTAGCACATCTGTAGTAAATATACGCATTTTTATGGAATTTTTACGCACTTTCTGTGGATTTTTGCGCATTTTTCTGGATTTTTAAGCATTTTATGCTTACATTTACACGTGAAACATGCTTTTTTAAGCACAAATGTAAATTAGCACACTAATTTTAAAATTTCATTTAATTTTTACGCACTTTCAATGTAAAATTACAAATTATTTGTGCACCAACTTAAACACAATGTGTGTATTTTTATGTTAATTATGCACATAGAGTAAATTTACACAATTTATAGTAGGAGTATAGTTTCCTACTATAAGTTGGGTAAATTTCAACAGAATTTAATTAGAGTGATGTCTAATTTCTTGAAGAAATCATAATCTCCGTGAAAAGGGGGATTATTTCTCCTAAACTAATGAAGATAGATAATTGACAATTGGCATATAAATACCTTCGTTTTATAACGAGAAGAAAACCAACCAAAAGATTTTTGGCTACACGACTGTTCAAGAGGTAAAACGGGGCTCAGAAGTTTGAAAAAATCGATTTTCCACCGTCATTTTTGGTGGGGAGGAGGCAAAATGTGTTGCATATTTTTTTTCTAATTTAACAATAATCTGAAGTCAAAATAGCAATACATCCGCAAACAAAAAGTCGGTAGTGAAAGAGTTAATATTTCTGTTTTAGTTTAAAATTGTGTGTCGTTATTAGTTTTAAATAGTAATTTTTTATTTTAATTAAACAATAACAACATAGAGAAATGTGAAATAATAAAAAAAAGTGATATGACAAAAACAAAAAGAATTAAATAACTAGTGTAAATGACTTTGCTTTTTAAATTTAGTTTTGTACAAAAATCATCTGAAGTATTGTGATTCCAAAAATGTAACCTGTTTTTATGGAAAATAAATTCAGTTTTAAAGGATTTCATTTTCTTTTAGAAAAGCCCATATGTACATATGACAGCATGTAAATAAATGGCTGTATTAAAAAAAAAAAAAAATCAAGAACGGTGAAAAAGTTCATACGACATCGAAACAATAAAAACATTGTTGTTAATAGCAAGAAATATCATGCGTTTGCCTAGTTGAATGTTGTTTTATTTTTTGCCATATCAGCTATTTTTCATATTCTGAAAAACAATCATGAAAATATATGTATCTTAAACTTAACGTGTTTAATAGGGACGTCGTTAGAAAAAAAAAATAACTTGAGAGAATTCAAAGCGTAGTTAGACACATAGCAAACATATTCATTGTGATAACCAAATACTTTGCCAACCGAATGAATCTGTATATTAAAGTAATAACAAGGAGTGTACTCGTACTTCAAGCTTAACTCTCCAATTTTAATTAAATCGGTTTATCGCATTGCAGGAAGCCATTCCCAATAGCGGGTATATCTATCATCAAAAATATGTGTCATGCTTATACCTAGGAATAGATTTTCTAAACAAAAAATGTAATAAAAAATACTTTTTTTTTCACGCGAAAAAAAACAGTTATACTCCATATAGAAAAAATAATTTTTCACGACAATGAGTTGCACGTGAAATTTGTGTGGACTTTGTTTTCACACATATTTAATATACAAGACTATTATTTTTCTTGTGAAAAGGTGACATTTTGTGTTTACTGTGATTGAAAGCAAATTATCTATTAAAACCAATAATGGGGAGATACAAGGAAATTTTAAAAATTTTTTAAATAAAAATAATAAAAATTTGTAAATAGTCTTATGGAAATTCTAATAAAAGCACGGCTATAAATTAGATTGTATTTTTAAAATTGAATGACTGGTTCAGCAATTTTTTTGAAAAAATTGTTCATAACATAATGAACAATTTTTTCAAACACAGTCTTTACATTTTCGCATTTTACATTTTCACATATCCGTCGCTGGAAGACTAGAAGAAAAAACAATTCTAAAATTAATTGCTACTTTTGCAACACCAGGCCTACGCACAAAATTTTTCATTAGAAAAAATTTATTGAAATAAATATTTAAGGAAAATTCCGTAGTGTTAAGCGGCATAAGTAGTGTTTAAATTGCCTGAGCTCTAACCACAGCCCTTGCCCATAGTCTAATATATTTTAACCCCGCACACAAGGATAAAATTTAGTTTCAGTCGACAGCTGAATTTCATATCAAAATTTAAATTAATCGATTAATCATTATTCTGATTAATCAAATTTACAATTAATCAATTAATTGATTAATCAAAATTCTAATTAATCATACTATTTAATTAATCGATTAATCGAACATCCCTACCCAGCAAAATTGTCGGATGCAAAGAACTGGTTGTAGAACAACTTATACTTGCATGCAACCTATTCCAATTTATGTTCTATCATCGGTGATTTTTGTTTGAGTTTGTCCCAAAAGCAACAGGTTCTGTTCCTCCAAACTAGAACAGGTTGCTTTGGAATCAGTTATAGAACCAGTTATAGAACTGGTTCTGCGACAGTGAACCCTTCCATTTTGACTTCCAGGAATCAGTTATAGAACCTTTTCCGCGGAACCGGTAGTAAAAACACCTATTCTAGAACAGATTCAAAGGCAACCAGTTCAAAAAAATTTGCTGGGTAGTTTACATAAATATGTTTTTCTCTAAAATTTTATCAATTTATTTTTTTGTTAAAAATTTGTGAATTTAAAATTTATATTCGGTTTATTAAGTTTTAAACAAAGCGTGATTCTAGGTAAGAAGTTACATCGATTGTCTTGCCCTTGTTGAAATAATAGGTTTTGCAATATAAAAGTAAGAACTTCCGCTTCCGCTTCATTACAAAGCGCTTTTTTTATTAATGAAAACTAAAAAAAATGTATTTTTCAAATATGTAAATTCTAATTTAATATTCAGTATAAAATTTAAGAAAAATTAACTCACTACTTTAAGGTTATTTGTAACATAGAATTAACAAGGAAATTAAGAAAAACATATCACTGTGTAAGGAGTTACCTCTATGAAAATTAGGGGCCTTCAATTTGCAAGATCTTCAAATTTTCTAACTCCTTAATGTCGCATCAATGTTACTACCTTTTAAAATTTTATTCAATACATTTTTTTTTTAAGTTTTTGCCTTAAGCTCCCTTAATGGCGATAAAGTTACGCCTATAGGTGAAGAAAAATGTAAAATTTTTAAATATATGAAAAAAAATCAAATTTAATACGATAGACGGCGATACATCAAATATATTAAATTTTTGGCGATAATTACGAATATGTAATCTAAATCTCAAACACAGTAAAGGCTTTCGCAATATCACTGATCAAAATTTTCCAATGGAAATATTTTTTTGGTATTTTTGAGGTAAAGAAGAAGAATAAACACTTTTTTCTAAAAATTATAAATATTCATTTTTAAATCACACTAGATCTAGTTTCTGCCTTCTTTGTTTGGCCAGGCCCCATCAGTGATTTTCCATTAAATTGCTAATTGTTTATATATTTACTGTCAGATTGTCTCTACATATATGATAGTTTTTTCAAAAACCCGTCGGCTGTGGGATTCGCAAACGTCCCCATATTACAAGCGCAACTATGATAAAGTGCGATGACAGCTTAGACATCTCACCCAAGTAAGGCCTTGAAAGAAATGTAACTAATTCATTGTTTTCTTTTCTACTCAGCTTTCTCTTATTGTCTTTATTCAGCAGTGATCAAACACATACAAACATTATATTTTTAGATTAAGATCAAGACTAGCCAACTTGCATATATTGGAGACGGGTTACCACAGGGCATTTCATAATGTATTTTCAGTACAGTGTTGTTGTAACGTCATATAGACAGCTGACATTTTTATTGTAATTTTAATTTTGTAATTATAAAAAGTAGTTTGGAGGTTATTTTTTGTTTCCAAAATTTTTTCAGTTAAGTTTCCAGTATTACGGAACTATTTCATTGAGGAATATTTATTCTCCCAAAATCAGTTGTCTATGTGATGTCTACTTTTTAGTAAAATTTTGAATTTAAAAATTTAACCAGTATTTTAAAAATTATTCAAGAAAAACGAAAAAAGTATATTTTGGGAAAAATTTTCAGAGTACATTATCCCACCTGCAATGGCGTTCTAAGTAGTTTTGAATTATGGCTTTAAGAAAGACAATTAAGGTACCTATTCTTACTTGTGACTCGTTGTGACTGTTATAAGGCTAAAAGTCACAACTTTTCATACAAAACAGGAATAAAATTTAAAAAATTAAAATTTTATTTGTCAATGTTGTGATTGTGTCGATACCAGGTATTAATTTTGTTGAAGTTTTCGAACAATAATTTGAATAAATATAAGGCGTGTTCGTTTACTTACTACAAGTTACAACTTTAAATACAGCTGGAAAAATTCAATGCAAAAAGTAAACAAAACTTTCCAACTGTAGTAAAAGTAGTAAGAATTTCGAGTAATCGAACACACTGATAGTGTATTGTGACTAGGGTTTGGGATTTCCCGGACTTTTTTATTTCCCGGGAAACGGGAATGAAAAAATTTCGGGAAATATTTTTGAACAAAATTGTTAATGAAAACCACATATATAAGTAATTTTTGTTAAAAAAAACACTATTTCAGTACAAATTCAGTCTGTGTAGTGAGAATTCAAAGTAAAAAATATCAGAATGTTGAACATTTGATTTCACATAAATTACTCGCAGCACTGCCAAATGAATTGCATGATTCCAGCAGAAAGCACCTACTACTGGACTGTCGGAAACAAACCGTTTCATCACACTTGGCCCATTAGATATGGTGGCCACAATGTTATTTTCCAAAGACAAATAAAACTCTTCTAGTCTTATTTCTATAATTCTTCTTATTTCATCAGCATTACATCTTCCTGATATATAAACCAACCCCAGGTTATAAAATGAATTATTTCCGTTTATACATATGTTCAAATATCTCTTTTGTGATATTCTTGTCCATTCATCTAAGATTATAGTAAATCTCCTATTGTTAGAAATATTGCTCGATATTTCTTTTATCATGATATCTTTTACATGATTGTAGTAATTTAATACAATGTTCTTTACATCGGTTTCATTTTTTTGCAATGCCAGGTTTTTGTTATAAAAACTTTCTCGAATAAACGAAGATCTAGTTATGGTGCGGATTGACTGCGACCAATTTGGATACCATTTCAGGAAATGTTTGCCCTACGACAAAACCTTTAATGCCTATTCAGCTTACACTTTTTTCTTCGGGTACTTTGCTAATTTTAGCTGAAACGTTATTCTTGTTGTTGTTTTCTTCAAGAGAAGTTGCATGACCATCAATTTTTTATTTTTTGTGAACCAAATTTATTTGTCGGATAACCAAATTTAGATACCACCGTTAACCAGTCTTTTCTTTTCACATTTATTAATGAAAACGTTACTTATAAAATTATTGACCCTTAATATAAAGGAGTATTTTAAATTTAAAGTCGACTTTATTTTTAATCAAACGGTTTTGTTCATTTTGTGTATGAAAACCTTACAAAAATATTTATACTTTCAAATATTTTGATTGGCTGAAAATAAATTAACCAATCAGAATGCTCCAAAAATAAACCAAGTCAAGGTATACTGCCACCCAATATTTTAACTAAAGTCGACTTTACCTAAATTATACATTTGAAAAATTTAGATAGTAAGGGCGATTATTTGTAAGCTTTTTTCATATTTCTTTTAAACATTTTACCAAGTTTTTAGGTTTTACTTAGTGTTTCCAATTCGGTTAATCGATTAAACGATTCCTCGATTAATCGCCTCTATTTCGGTTAATGTCGAAACAAATAATTTAGAACTCAAATAATTATTCGACCCGAATAATCGGTTAAAATAGGTCGATTAACCGGTTAAATTTTTAATATGTAATTTTTAGCTTTATTTTTGCCCAAAACTTTATAATTGTCTTAACTTTGGCTAAAAAATTATAAGACACGCTTAAAAGAACAAATACTAACTAAAATACGATCAAATTGTTTGAAATCGATTGAAGGAGAAACCTTTAGATACAATTTTTTGAGCAACTCCAAGCAAGTCGACATTGAACCAGCGAGACACGTCATGGGTTTAAAGATACTCTTAAAACGGATTTGTTTTACATTATCCCAATTAATTTTTAATAAAATTTTTTTGATTTTTTTAAACAAAATAATAAAGTTTCTATTTGTAAAAAAATGTTTTAACGTTGTGCTGGCTGGAAATACAATAGACAATTTTTCAATTCTTTTAAAATGTAAAATTAATTTTCTAAAGTGAGAGCAGTTTTTCAGCCTCTAGTCGATAAATTTATTTATATTTATTTTAACAAAAGCAGTTCGAATTCATTTTTAAAATTTTATTATTGCAAACATATAATTTTGAAAAGCTGAAAAACTGCTCCCACTTCCGAAAATCTGTGATAAAGTTCGAACAAACAAATCTGCTTAAGATTTGACATCTGCACACTGAGGGAATTGTCTACATGCTTTTTATGAATTTTTATATTGATTCAATGAAATTTCGCTCAAATTCGTCCATTGAAACACGGAGGAGATTGGAAGATAAACAAAAATTTAAAAACAGAATGTTTGTATGTGTTTGTATTGATCACTTCTGAGTAAAAACAATAACCGAAAGCTGAATAGGAAAGAAAACATCGAATTAGTTACATTGCATTCAAGGCCTTACTTGGGCGACGGGTTGTTGAAAAAAATTATCATATAGAGATAATCTGAGAATAAAAACATATAAATAATTAATAAAATTTAATGGAAGACCACTGATGACGCCTGTCCATACAAAAAAAAAAAAAAAAAAATGCAGAAACTAGATCTAGTCTGATCTGAAAATTATAATGTTCATAATTTTTAGAGAAAAAGGTTTATTCTTTTTCTTAACCTCAAATCTATTAATTAAAATTGATAAAATTGCATATTAATTTAGGGTGACCATTCGTTCTGATTTGATCAGTACATGTACTGATTTTTGGTCACGTGTACTGACGAAAAAGTCGTGTACTGATTTGTACTGATTTTTCAAAATTTGTACTGATTGTACTGATTTTTGGCATTTAAAAAATACTAAATTTTTTTTAGTAAAAAAAAGCCAAAATACAAGTACAATATAGTTTTTTTATAGGATAAATTTTTATGAATGTGAGCGGTTTTCTCTACCAGAAAGCATTCAAAATGATTTTTCTATATGTAAATTTCTTAATCTAATATGTAGTTTCATACATAGAGCAGATTCGTGGTGACAACCGAATCAATAAATGGGTTACATTGCGATAATAGAAAATCAGTTGATACAACAGTTATTTGATTGTGATAAAAATATTTTAATTATCCGGTTGTCAGCTACTGTCAGAATGAATATGTTTTCTGAGTGTGGAAAACGACCTCAAAAGCTGAAGATTTTTTCGTACAAAAATTCTTAAAATCTGAAGATATATATCGTATGTGCGTATTTCTATGGAAAAATGTTCGAATCATTTTTAAAAATTTTACGTGTTTTTGTAGAAAAACGTAGCCAAAACGTGAAGGTTTTCTATTTCAGAAATTAGCAGAGAGAAAAAAGATTTGTTCTGACAACTAAATTTGTAGCCAATCAATTGGTTAATTTGTATCTACAGAAAATTAGTTTAGACAATGCAATTTGATCGTGACGACAGAAATTCGTTGGCCTGAATAAAAATTCGGAAGAATTAACGTTTAGACTACCTGGTGCGATATTTGACTCCATTCGTAGCATAGCTATATTTCATCGATCTGTTACAAAAAAAATCTAGAAAAGGAATGGTAACAGATCATTGAAATTTCTAAATAATGCGTCCGTTTCCTGTACTTAAAAAACTGAATTTTTTCATGCAAAAAAAATTGTTTTGTTTTGGGGTCTGTATAGGAAGAAATGTGTAAGGTTTTTTAGGATGGTATGATGGTTAACCGAAAAATTTTGCTTTAACCAAACCATTCGGTTGACAACAAATTAGGTAGGCTGCATAATCATTTTTTTGATGATGATAATATTTTTTTAAAATTTGTACTGATTTGAAGTCAGAAAAAATGGTCACCCTATATTAATTACAATATTAAAAAAATTTTTTTGCTGATTTTTACAGAGCAAATTGGTATTTTCAAATAAATCTTAACATTTTTTATATTGATGGCTCAATGCGAAAGGCTCTTCTAGTTTTTAATGTTAGAAAAAGTCGGCTCTTTGTGTTTTTATTGATAAAATGTTAAGAAAATCCATTAATCTTTATTAAACGATTAATTGATTAATCGCCAATTTTTTCGATTAACCGACCCGAATAACCGGTTTATTAATTTTAGTGATTTTTCGAATAATGCATTAACCGGTTAACCGCCTATGTCGAATAATTGGAAACACTAGTTTTACTACTTAAATTTTGAATAAGTTATGCGAAAAATCTTTATTAGTTGAAATGTTCCTAATTACTTGGCAAAGATTTTATTTGTGTGTCAAATAAATGTATTCCCTTTTAAAAGATTTTAACAATGACATTTTTGTTTTGGTATTTAAAATGTTTTTTATGACTAAAATTAAAAAATCCTATTTCCCGTTTTCCCTGGAAAAATATATTATTTTCCCGGGAATTCCCGGCAAACTTTTCCCGGGATTTCCCGCCCGGGAATTCCCGAACCCCAAACCCTAATTGTGACTTTGCAACAACAAACACGTGGGGAATAGAGTCACACATAAATTTGTATAATAAAATATATATTTTTTTCGTGAAGGCTCAAAAACTAGAAATAATAAAATTTTGTTATTCTTGAAATCAGAAGAACCTGCTGCTGCAGTTAAAAATTTAGTAGATTTCATTTAATATTCCTAAAGTTTATAAAATTGTAATTAAAAATTTACGGGGAAATCTTGCAGGATGTGATCTTAAGTGATAACAAAATCGATTTAAGTTTTTTATTTTTAATTTATGCGTAAATCTCTATACAAAGAGTTAGAAAAAACTGCAGTTTTTAAGGACCTCTAAACGTGATCTAGTTTTGTTAAAATGTGCTACAAATGTAGTCGTATTCTACTCACAAAGATTTGGTCTTGAGGACCAAAAATCTGATTACTTCGTGTTTCCCTATACGATTTAGGAGACCCTAATACCTTTGGTAAAAAATTTGTGTTGTAAATAGAAAAGTAAGGGGTTATCTACCTTTATTTCTTCTTACAAACTCATTATCAGGTAATAGAAAGTATATTTAATTAAAATGGAGAATTCTGACAAAAACTAAAAAAAGAGCTCTTTAAAAATGATCCAGATCGTGAAATGTAATTGATATAAAGTAAGTTGGTATCATTACCAGTAATTCAAAAAATAATGATATATTATTGCCGCTTTAGGATGGGTATTTAAACAATATCTGTCTTTTGCCCCTGTCTTCCTACATCATCAAAAATTAAAGCAAGACAAAATCCTTGTTTTTATACTTTATTTATAGCGTTAATGTTGTAAAAATAGCTGAAATTACTTTTATTACATGCGTAATAACACTTCAATTAATGTGCATTTATTTCTTTGGCAAGAACACATTTTCTTTGTGTCAGTAATGCTAGAAAATGTGTAACCTTTTTGAGTTATTGTTGGGCATTAGCACACGCACAAATACACTTATACACACGCACAGGCTAATGCATATAAAGATTTGTTATTTTTGAAGATTTATTTCCAGTTTTTAGTAATTTTTTATGGTTTCTCTTGATAATACCTTAAATTATGGCCTCATCGTTATGCAACAATGATTTTATTCTTAACTTAAAGCAACCAAAATTAACTTCAGACTTGCTTTTATATTCTTTTAGATTGTACACCAAACGTTTCACAGATATTTTAAGGCTATATGTGTAGTAACCTGAAGCCTTTTAATGTTTTACCTTCCTTTTTTACTAAATTTTATTATTTTAATTCTACATTTATTTTCTTACTTATCAACATTTTGATTATTCTTTGTGTGGCTTTGCAACTAACAGTTTCATCCTCCCGTATTCCTGTTGTGGTTAAAGTGTCAGTTATCGTTGCCAGATATACAGGTATACGCCAAGGAGAATTTGATTGATATTTAAAATGGGAAATAATTTTCCGTACTTAAAATCTTCGGACTAATACCGAATTACTGGGAGGTATAAAATCATATTCGATTCCATCATACGGATGTTTAAGTTTTGTACAAAAAAAAAAAAAATAAATCAAATAGGAAAATTACTTAATTAAATAAAAAAGTTTTGCAATCAAACTAACAGGGAAATATGATATGATACTCTCCGAATTTTATGAACAGTAGACCGTACCTCAAACAAAAAAGTTCGCCGTACACCTTCGAATCTAAATTATTTTTGCAAGCAGGTTTTTTTCTTTTTAAATTATAAATTAAATAAATAGGGATCATCTTTTTAAATTTTTCGTTATATATTTGGTATTTACAGTCGGATCTGAAAGTATGAAACATCGATGTATTTCTCTCGAGGGGACCAATGTTCTAAGGGCCATTGACCTCAAATATCCCATTCTAGTAGTTACCCACGAGATCTCAGTTGCTACCACCCTAATGTACAACCCTAATGTGAGAAAATTAAAGCTCGCAAAAAATCATTAAACTTTTGCTAAAGAAGTTTTTCGATAAACCCAGTAGAAATTTTTTTTTATTTTTTTGGTTGCCGAACGTATGGGTCGCCTTTTTAATTTTTTTTCATTGGATTTTACCTTTATAGCAAAACACTATATCACACTTTAAAATCCGACTTCAAATGCTAAAACGATAGCGAAAAATTAAAAAAAACCTACGTTCTGCAAAAAAAAACAAAATTTTTGGAATTGCCTTGCAAAAATACTTTATATTTGAAGTGGTACCGCGCACCTTTTTTTTTACCTGTAAGGTGGTACGGTCTAATGCACACTAGGGTGAACTTTATTTTTAAACTTGCAATTTAAGGCCCTCGTCTCTTTGGAAATGTTGCTGTGGTCATAAAAATACATCACGGAAAAGCTAAGGTGATCGTATAACAGGAACACGTGCCGCATCGGCCCTAAAGTCAAAATTACTTGTTTGGATTTTTTGAAAATACTGGCCCTTAAGTAACTACATTTCTCGAAAATGTTACTAGAATCGTAATCTGGACTAAATTAGTTTTCTAACCAGGCATAAAAATCTAAAATCGGATGGAAACTATTTAAGTAATTGAAGTTCGCCTAGACCAGTGTAGAATCAAAATGGAATAAGGTATGAAAATCAGAAAAAAATTAAATATTTTTTTCAAAACTTCCAATCTACTGTAGTTTCATTTCCAAGATCTACAAATATTCCAATATAAATTCTTGTCTCTTGGATTCTGCTAACCTAGTCTCAGGTATGACCAAAGTGGGTCATTTTGGCATAATAGGTTACTTTTGTTTTTTTCTTCAAGAAAATGTTTTATCAAAGTTTTTATGTCGATTTATTTGCCAAATGGTACTTTTTTGCTAGAGTTGATTTATAGAAAGAATAAAACATTTTTATTAAAAAATTTAACAGACACAAGTAAATCACCAGACTGCCGCAGCTTCGTCTCACCCCAAGGATTCGTCAGTGGTTAGTTGATGAGTCAACTGCTCAAAGTAATTTTTTTTTTTAATTTTTTTTTAATTGTTAATTTGTCTCTATATGAAAAACTTTTTGTGTATTGCCATGACCGGGAATTGAACCGGCAGCCCTCAGCACATGCTATGACTCGTAGTATCACCTCTTAATAAGATACACCACGGTCGGCATAGCGCTGAGTGTGGCTAATTGAAGTTTTTTTCAATCACAGCCTACACAATGTATGTTTTGTAATCAGAAGAGCCATAACTAACTAATATTTGAGCAATTTATTTTTCAATTAGAATGTTTCCTCTCTTAATCCTATTGTTTTTTTCTCCTTTTTCACAAGTAATTATATTGGCGTTGTAAAAATTTGGGATCATTTTGATTCCATGTTCGTTTAAGGGTTAATTTATAATTTTTGATTACTAATTATTTATAAAGGTTTCTGTTGACGCAGTAATTTGGACGATTTTCACCAAATTTATCAAGGCACAACACAATGTTTTAATATATATATTCTGGAGGAATCAAAAATTTTAAAAAATTCTGTTGGATTCTACTATGTTAAAAGAGGGATATGTGTAATTTTTGGTATAATTATATATGTATGTGGTGCGCATAGTTCGGAGACATGGCCAAAAATGTGCCCAAACTATGCTGTATGTGAGTCACAAATGTCTTGATACTATGCGCTAGACCTAGGAAGAGTTTGAGGACAGTCCCAAACTAACCAAATGTCTTCATACTAAACACTTGATCGAAAAACTGTCCCCGTAGCATGCGCTGTGCATACATATTATCTTAGGTGTAGTGAAAAAACTTTGTCAAACAAAATTTATAAAAACTCAAAATTAGAGTGTTGAATTTACAAAAAAAAAAATCCCATCCTTGGCCATACCTGGGACCTCCAAGAGAGACAAAAATTTATATCTAAATATTTGTAGATCTTACACTCATAGAAATAAATATGTAAAAGTAGCAGAAAAAGCAACAAAAAATTGGTTAAAAATGATGCTGCAGAAAAAACCTTTAAATTAGCAGATTTTTTTTTCTAAATACTATACCCAGAAAACAGATTCAGTGCTGACAACCGCATTTCTAGCCAATCGAATGGTTCGGTTGTGGTAGCCGAATTTTTCAGTTGCGACAACAGTAAACCAATTGAGAAAGGACTAATTTGACTGTGATAACGGAATTTCAGCTGTATCACAGATAATTCGGTAGTCGCAACCGAAAAATTCACTTGATGTAACTGAACCATTCGATTGGAAACAAATTGGGCTGTCAGCACCGAATCTATTTTCTGGAATCTATACAGAATTTAAATTATATTTACATTAACTTTTAAAGGGTTGTTCAATAGGGACGCTACAAAAGTAGAAAGACAGGGACAGCAAACGACGCCATATTTCTTGCCGCTCTTTTGACATTTCTCTTCAGTAAGGTTTGCCATTTCATGATGGAAAGATATACGAGCCAACAACGAGTCGAAATTATTAAAATTTACTACCGAAATTCGGAGTCAGTGGCCTCAACGTTAAGAGCGCTACGTCCAATTTATGGTCGTCATAATCGTCCTAGCAGATCAACAATTGAGCGTGAGGCTACGTCAAATCTATGGTCTATGCCAACAAGCCAGCGACGATTGATGAACTTCGTACGAATATCGAACGTGAAATTGCAGCAGTATCGGCCGATTATGCTTGAAAACCGTCGAAAATTGGGTTCAGCGTCTGGACTTCTGCAAGCGTGCCCGTGGTGGCCATGCAAAGGAGATCGATTTCCATACATAATGGCATCGAACGTAATTTTACAGGAATAAAGAATTTCATTGATATCCAAAACCGTTTTTGTTTTATTTAAACTTTTTACTTTTGTAGCGCTCTTATTGAAAAACCTTATAGTTAATTGATAATGACAAATTGCACTGTAAAGTCTGCAGAAAATTTTGCAAAATATTAGTAGATTAAAAATAGAAAAAAAACTGCTATATCTATAAAATTTTTGTTATTTTTAGGCTATATTTAGTTGAGTTAAAATAGCAGTCTATCTTGTTAAATTAGCAGAAATATTTGGTAAATAAAATTGTAAACTGATGTTTTAAAAAGGCTTGATTTTTAATTGCATTTAAAAAGAAAAAAAAATCGAAAAAAAAACTTAGAAAATTTTAAATGTTTGTTGATTTTTTAGGCTACTAATTATTTAGTATTTTTTTTGCTGATTTAACAGCCTAAATATTACTAAAATATAAAATTCTGTAAACTTAACAGTTTTTTGCTGTTCCTGTCTCTGTTTCTTTCATTTCTTTTTCTTTTTTTTTAAGAGAAGCAACACCGGCAACACTCAGAAAATTCTTCCTATAAATTAACGTGTTTCCTTTTTTTGGAAAGGGGATGGAGAAGAGATAAAAGGTAGTGAAAAATGAAGGGCTTCGAATATCATAACACTGTAATTGCGCGAGATGCTGAATTTTAAAAAAATTGTGCCATCGCGCCATCTAATGGTAAATTGGCGAACTTTGTTGAAACTGTTTAGCCCTGTTGTATTATTACTTCGTTGGGGTTAATTGCTATAGGAACGCCGAAGGTGGCTGCTGCGTATTGTACTAGGGATAGAAAAGTCATACATATTATATTTGCAATTCATATTGCGGTCACTGGAAATTGAACCTGCAACCTCAAGTGTAACATTCCAACGTGCTAATCATTACACCAAAGTGCCCACAAATCTCTAAATTTCATGTTTTTTATATTTTTTGTATAAAATCAAAACTTTGACAAAAACGAAAAATAATGAAAATTAAATTTTGTGTTTCATACTGCACAGAAAAAACAGTAGGCACCAACAATGGGAATTTGTAGAAGCAATCACATTTTCTTTTCAATTTAAATTTAGATTTACAAATTTCTTTGTTGGTGCCTTTTTAAAAAGTTTTTTTTTTGTATTTACAAATTTGGTATGAGAAAGGTGTTTAAAAATTTAATTAGAATTTTGTAGATTCTTTCTGTGTCTGTAAAAGTAATGAAAATTAAAAAAAAGAATCATCTGAATTAAAAAGAAATTAAAATTAAAAAATATTCATTACCATTTTCTAATGCGATGGTAATGAGAAAAACATTACCATTGCGTTAAAAATGTGACGATAAAAAAATGTAATATTAAACAATTTTGACCAACCTCTGCTTTTGAGTTGTTTTTATTTTATCTTTTAGGTGATTTTAGTTAACAAAACGAACTGAAGGCACAATTATATATCACTTATTTTCAAATTAATTGCATAAATAAAAAGTTTTTAATCATATTTCTTTTATCATATTTTTTAGCACTTTTTATTATTTTTATAAAAAAAACCCAGCATTTTCCTAGATACGTTTTAGCAACTCTGGTTGCATGAACAAAAAATATATAGAAAACATAACTCATAAACGTGTTTCTTTAGCAGCATAATATTGTTCCTCGGGATTTAAAATTTAATCCAAAGCCAGATTTTTCGTTAATTGTGCTGTCTTCATATCTGTTCTATGGTAATTAAATGAGAGTAACGCGCAGCAATACTAAAAATGCTGTTTGTACAATCTTCCACGGTGCGGAGAGGAAAAATAAAACACAAACCTGTGCGTTGATACTTTGTTAGTAACAATCACTGTATATACAAATTAAAATTCCTATCTTCTGAAATAAAACTAAATATCTTTCAGCTAACTACCTGGTTAGATTTGGTATTTTATCTATGTATTTTCGGTATTGGCTTAAAGTCGTATATTGTATTAAAGCCATGCAACTAAAGATTAATATTAGAATTGTACGAAATTTCAACATAAATTCCATAGAATTTAATGGGGGAGTTTGAAATAAAGAAATATTTATTTATGTTCTAGGCAAACAACTTATCTTAGGGTCTGGCTACACTGTTTTGCTTTTAACTTAAAAGATGTCTTTTGCTTCTGAGTTAGTGTTGTCACTCTTGTGAAGTTAATGCCAACAAGAGCTTATGTTGCAGTAGTACTTACATATTTTGTCTCCATGAGTATGTTTTCATATTTTTCTTGTTTTAGTTTTGTCTATTTATTTAAGTGTTTTCACATTTCCGTCTTTGTTGTCTGATGAAAAGTTATTGGAAAATTGCATGTGAAGTCTTAGAAGTTCTTATTAAAAAAAAAACCCTTTGGTGTGAAAAAATGAGGTCATATTTTGGAGAAACTGAAAGACACTATTTATATTTTAAAACATTTAAATGGTTGCACTATAGCAGAACAAACACAAATTAGACGAAAACCTTACTTAACTTGTTCAGATCCGTTTTAGATTTTTTAATAAATTATGATTTTTCTAATAAAATAAATAAATTAGGCTCACAAAGAAAGAAAGAGTCTGTTTTGGGCTCCTCCAGATTTCGATGAAATTTAGATATGAGATGAAAGGGGGAAAAAAATAATTAACTCTGGTTCTAAATTTATCGGCCCAGATTGATATTAATGGGGTTAAAATGAGTTTCAAAATTCTTCAAAATGTTGTGTTTCAAAACCTTTTAATAGTTTTAGTACACTTTAAAATACCTTTAATTTGCCGCTTTGCAGTCTTCAGTAATTATCGAAAAAAATTGTAAAGTTATTCTTAATGTCAAATAAATTCTCTAGTCCTCATTGTGGCCCGATTTTTATTTAAAAAAAAATTTTTTTTTAACAAAGTTGCTAAAAAAAACTTAAAGATTACCAAAAAAGAGAGAAAAAACACATTTGTTTGGGAGCATATAATTTATTTGACTAAAATTAAAAAAAAAGGCCACGATAAGGACTAGAGTTTTTTGTTGCCTAGGAAAAAAAACCGGATCGAAATCGGTACCCGTAATTAAATAAACAATTTTAATTGCAAACAAATGCATTGATCCCAAGTTTTATTAAAATGGTTCAAGTTTACCAATGCGTATGAGTAACAAACTAACGAATATTATTCATCACTCATATGTCTAGTCATACTTATTGAAAATCACATTATATCAGAGTTGCCAACCGATTCATAAAGTTAGTGCGCTGAAAGAATTATCCTTCATGATACTAATGATACAATTTTGTGTAATTTTTTTCATGGATTCACTGAAGAATTTTATTATATATATAATATTTAATTAATACTATGGAATTTTCTATAACTTTTCTCCCATAACATTTCATAATTTCATTAGAAAAATTGATTGAATTTCACAAATTAGCTTTTAATAAATTTAATGAAAATGTTCTTTACACATACTTGTATGAAATTGTTCAATAGTATTTACTATATATTTTACTCATAAAATATAGTTATTTTATTAATTTGTTAAGATTTTCGTACTTTTTAAACTTTATATTAAACATTTAATTCTCAAAGATATGAACTTGTTTTATAATTTGTATTTTTTAATTAATTTCTGTACTATTGATTTTGGGCTATGAAAGTGTTTTATAAATTATATTAATTTTTTTCAAAATATTAATAACGATTTTTTTTATTTCAATTGGCTTATCATAAAATTTTATGAAACATTATAATTTAATGCATTCTTTCATTATTTTATATATACTTAAAAATGCTACCACTTTATTGGGCTTTTTGTATTTGCTAAATACTTTTTTTATCCACTCCAGCTTAGCAGCGACAAAAACCAATAAATAATACTAAATGAAATTGCTTCATAGATTTCATAGATGACCTATTCATTTTATGAAGATTTTCGTTAATTTTCATAAACTTTGACTTTAATGAAACCTTTTTTATAGATACTATTAAAAATTTTAGTGCACGAGTTCCTGCACACAGAGAATTAATTAGTTGGAATTCGGTTGGAATAATAAAAAAACACTTGCTAAGCCACAAATTTAATATCATCTACCAAATTTCGTTAATTAAAGCCATTAAAATTCTATTATAATTAATAATATTTTTATGTTATCACAATAAAGTCATAATCCTCAATAGTTGGTGAAAACAAACACTACTGAGCCAAACAATTATTTATGAGAATAATCGGTAGACCCACCGTAACAAAAATTTCAATTTAGCCATAAAAACTACAAATGAATAGTTGCAAAAGATTTTTAGTGTTCCCTTTTCAATCAAATGTCAATTTGAAAATAAAAAAGTATTGTAAATTTATTTTAGCTTTATGCGAAATAAAAAAATCAATGAAATTACACAAAATTTCAAAACTAAAAAAAAAAATCAAAAATTTTCATGTAAGTCAAATTAAATATATTTTGCAAATTATTTACATATAATAATTCAGAATTTTTGGTCTTATTTTACAGCTATAAAATAAAAATCACAAAATGTAATCGGAATATATTTAATTTAAAAATTCGAAATGTAATGCCGCTGATTTTTCAAATGTATATTTTAATTTCTAAACGAATTGTGAGAGAAATGTAGAAATTCTTTGATTAGGATCCCCGGACTTTTAACAGAAAAAGCTTATGATTGTAGTTTTTACACAAGTGGCCCTCAGAATTTTTGATTTTTAAATAAGCCTTTACCTGAAAAAGGGTTTCTAAATGTGAGAGAAGTCCTTAAAATCCTTAAAGAAAAATAAATTTGGTCGACATTTTTCAAAGGGAAAAGCTTTCCGAGTAAAATTTGTTTACCAAACAATTCTTTTTTCAGATTCTGGGAAATGTCGGTATGTCACATTTTGAGGCCTTTAATCATCAGGAGCATCCATATATTTTGAAGAAAATTTGGCCATAGCAAGTGTCAACAAGAAAAATATTATTTCAAACTTTCAATTACACCGACCGATAAAGTATTAAAATTAAAGTTTGTTGTCGTAAACGCCACAATTCGATTGGCAACAAATTCGGTTATCAAAACGAATTTCTTTTGTGGGTGTGTGACAATTTTTATTAAAACTGTGAGGAAATCCATTACTGAATTGAATATAATTCTCTCAGTGTGATAGTGGATAACGTTATCTCTAAAGTATTGTAATTTGTTGGGGTATTTTTAGGTTATCGATATTTTAAGTTATTTCGTTTTGTTATTTTAGCGTTAACGATGTCTAAAGTTATTTCGCTTAGTTATTTTAAGGTTAACAGTTGTTTAATGTTAACGCCAGTCCTTTTTTTTGAATTTATGTTATTGGTATTTAACGATTAGTGTTTGACAAACGTGCATTATATTTATCAATTGAATTTATAGCATCAAATCCATTCGAATTTTATAAATGACACAAAAGAATCTGTATTCTATTATTAGATATACAATTTATAAAGCCCAGCTAAATATTATTTTTGTCACTGTGCTGGTTTTTTCTCGTTCTCCATGTATCATTAGAAAATAAAATTTTTCAAGGAAACACATGAAAACTCTAAAAAATTTATGTTGTGGAATTTGAAATAAAATTAAGATAAACTGCTCTATTGCTACTTTAAAATGCATAGAATACACACCAAACATTTAAAAAAGAAATCGCTGTCGCTGAATTCAAAATGCAATAAATCTTATTTTGAAGGCGCATTTGCCGTTTGTCTACATCCGTTTGCCACTATTATATAATAAAACATGGCATTCTTTAGTTTTTTGTTTAACATCGTTGCTTAAACAATACTACTAACACCACCAGCAGCAGAAGTTGCACACACAAGTGATTTAACACAGATTTACTTCCTATTTGTTAAAAAAAAACTCTAACCTAAACAGACTAAGACAGTGTACAATTTGTTTTTTTTTTGTTTGGAATGCAAGATATGCATTTGAGTGCTTAATTCAAATTCAAATACTGGCAAATTTATTCAAATAGAAACGGATTTTAAATGCTGTTAATATACACAAAAATAAATAATTTATGCCGTAAAAACTCACATAAACCCGCATAAAATAGATCAGATCTGAGCAGATCTCATAAGTGAAAAATCATAAAATGTTCCATATCAGTTTAGATACGGACAGTTGTGTCACTGAATTTGATTAAATCTGGCCATAAAGCGTGTCAAATATGCCTCATCTGATTATATATGATATGATCTGGTACCACATTCATCATAGAGCATAACATATCATATCTAACTTGATATAGACAAAACTCATCAGATCTAATCTTTTTTACACGGGAATTTAAATTTTTAATGTGACTAGATAAGTGAACATAAATTGAGCACAACGGACAAGAATAAGACATGTCACGAATATTCCTGAATTCTTCGGCATTTGTCATTTAAAAATGCCAACCACAGTATGGGTTATAATTTGTCGGATGTTAATTTTTTAGTCTCTTATAAAAGTAAATGTCATTAGCATTTTAGCTAAAGGAAACACACAATATGGGTATTATATGAAAATTTTTTTGAGGCGCATCCAGTGTTGTATATAACATATTCCAGCACTCCCACACATGTCTTATTTTCAAGAATATCCTATAAAAATAAATTTTTCCCGTCGGCTTGCCTGCAAATAGTGCTATGTGTTTTTAACAAGTTTTGAGGACAGTGAAAAAACTGCTAAAAATAGCCTTTTAGGATATTTTATTGGCATCTTGTGCCTTAATGATTCACGACCTCATTTACTGAAATCACCACTAAGGCATATGATGTCAATAAAATATCTTAAAATGCCATTTTTTAACAGTTTTTTCGCTCTCCTGAATATCTATTAAAAAACACACAGCAGGAAAATTTTCTGTTCCAAAGAATCGGTTGTACAATAGCTACTTTTCATTCGCAACCCCTTCTACTGTTGATTCTAACACCGATTATTTTTGTTTGAAATTGTCCCAAAAGCAACCACTTCTAAAGCTCCAAAGTGGAACCGGTTGCCGTAGAATCAGATTCTACGCCAGTCGTACCTTCCATATAGGATCCCAGGAACTAGTTCCGGAACCAGTTCCATGGAATCGGTTGCAGTGGAACCACATGTAGAATAGGTGTGGTTGGTTGATTGTAAAAAATTTTCCTGGGTTAAATATCAAACATATTTTGATCTCTGGTCGATTTGAATGAACACGTGTTTCGGATGTTTTTTAAATTCGCGATTATTCGCATTTTATCAGAAACTCAATGCAGTGGAAACACTACACTCATAGAAATAAATCTGAAAAAATAGCAGAAAAAGTTACTAAACTAAATTAGATAAAAATGATGCTGCAGAAAAAATTGCAGTAAAAGAAATCTGTTATATACACAGAATTTTAGTTATATTTGAGCTAAATATTTTTTAATGGAAAATAGCAAATTAACCTGCTAAAATCAGCAAAAAATTTTGCTAAATACTTAGTAGCCTCAAAAATCACCAACAAATTTAAAATTTTCAAAATTTTTTTCGATTTTTTTAATGCAAATAAAAATCGAGCGTTTTGAAAAAAGCAGTTTATAATTTTTTAGCAAATATTTCTGCTAATTTTAGTAGAATATACTGCTATTTACATTCAACTAAATTTAGCTTAAAAATGTTAAAAATTTTGTAGATATAACAGTTTATTTTTTCTCCTTTTAGTATACTAATATTTAGCAAAATTTTCTGCAGATTTTACAGTACAATTTGCTATTTTCAATTAACTACAAGTCAATTTAGATATAACTAAAATTCTGTAAATTTACCAGTTTTAATTTTGCTGTTATTATTACTAGTAGTTAGCAAAAAATCTGATATTTTCAGCAGTTTTTTCTGCAGCTTCATTTCTAACTAATTTTTAATAACTTTTTTTTTGCTTTTTTACAGATTTATTTCTATGAGTGTATATCCTAAGTAGGGCAATATGGATATCAAACGTTTTCTTTTGACAGGTAAATCATCGCTGTGGGATATGGATTTTAACTTTGCAAATCTAATACATTTTTACAGTGGTCTTGACCAAATTTTGATAACATTTTTGAGTTACTGCCAACTGCATGGAAAATTCAGCTTTTAATATGTTTAAGGTAAAAATACAACTTAACAGAAAAGAATCCACCACATGCTTTTTTTGTCGTCATAATTTTTTTCGCGAATAAGAAAAGTTTATAAAACTTGAATGAAACCAAATTTACCTACAATCATTGAGTAAAAAGATAAATGAAAAACGATTTTCTTTCATTCATTTAGTCAAATGAAAAATGTAAACTTGCAATTATCGTATGTGCTGAAATATTAGTATAATACAAATGAAAAATATTTAAAAATTATCTAACTTAACCCTTAAATGCATGGTGTAGCCATTTGGCAACATACCGGTTTTTTAATAAAAAAGCCCACTTGATGCACAAAACTGCTTTTTTGGGCATTAGGGACCCCTTTTATACATAGTGTTCCCATAGTTTAGCGCAGAATTTTTAAAGACTTAGAGTAAAAATCTTGGTTTTTCTCTGTATATTTGTGAAAAATCTAAAACAAGCGTTTTTTTTACAAAAAGTGTAATATTCAAAAATATTTATTTAAATATTTAAAGTGGTATTTTCGCAATAAAATTCATTTTGGGGAAAATAAATGTATAAATTATAGTTTATAGAATTTTTTTTTTGTTTTTCATACACGTTAAAATAATCACAATTTAGCTATTTGGCAAAAAACCATATTTTTCAATAAAAATCACCTTTTTTTTAATTAATTAATTAATTAATTATTATCATGTTAAATTAATTATTAATGATCATGTTTCTTGGCTGAACCGAGTTGTAGTTTATAATTCGCCCTGACGAAATAGGCTTTTGATTTGGATAGAACAAAATCTCCCCTATATGCTCTAAAAATTTCAGTAACAAATTCGGGAAAATAAAATTTCCACATGTTTTTTGTAAAATATGTTTTTGTCTTAAGTAATATTCTAAGCGTTTAATTTGTGTGTAACATTTTTGCAGTTTTATTTATTTTTTATTATTTTATTTTTACTTAATTATTTTATTTAATATATCGCATAACAAAAATATACAAACTACATCCAAAGATGCAAGGATTTCACACAGTCTTTAGAGAAAGCCAATTACGATTCCCTGATGGTGGGCTAAGGCAAGTTATATGGAGCAGGTACTGATGGGTTTTTAAAGGCCATAAAAGTAATCAATGTTCATACATATGTAAAAGTAAAAAACAAATACAAAACAAATTAAAAAATTTATAAAATAAAAGTATTTTGAGCGAAATGAAATGCCTAATAAATTCACTACCATCGTTTTAAAAAAAAATATAATCGTTTACCGATTTCCCCCAAATTTGGTAATCATGTAGAAAACTGCGAGGTATAGATTTGGTTCATACACGGTTTTTTTAATTTTTCTGTTTTCTTAGCGTAAAATAATTTTAGACTTTGAATGCGTTTTCCCACAACCCTGAGTTCAAAATCGGCTGCCACTATACAGCCAAGGCGGGTTAACCGATTTCGATCGGGATTTTTTCTTTCGTAGGCAACAACAAACTCTGGTATGTATCGTGGCCCTTTTTTTTGAATTTTAGTCAAATAAATTTTATATCCCCGATCAAAGGTTTTTTTCTTCCTTTTTTTGGAATTTTTAAGTTTGTATTGCAAATTTGTTAAAAAGATTTAAAAAAATAAAAATCGGGCCCCTGTAAGGAGTAGATAATTTATCTGGGATTCACTTTACATTTTTATTTTCCAATAATTAATGAAGGCTGCAAAGTGGCAGCCGATTTTGCCTTTTTTAAGAAGGGCCAATAATGAAGAGACAACCCAAATGATTGTTGTTTTTTTATTTAGAAAAATCGATGTTTGTTCTGGTAAGTTCTGCCCTAATTTTACTAAAAAAAAGTCTTTAGTAAAATAATTTTTATATAAGGATTGCGGCTAAAGTAGCTATGTACACAGAGAAAATAGATTCGGAGTTCCAACCGAATTTTTGTAGTTCAAGGTACAATTACTTTTATTTATTTTTAATACCGATGTAATTACCGAAATTTGTTTACAAGTTTTGAATTTATTGTCAAATTTCAATTTTGAATTTCTTCAGGTTGAAACTTTGAATATTTTTTTTTTTGAATAAAATTATATTAACAACAGAAAATCAATTGTCTTTTAATTTGGATCAATAAAAAAATTATTTAAAAAAATATATAATTCCTTGGATGAGGTTTGAACTCATATCTCTAAGGCTATAAGGCTGTGGTCTCTACCCCCTGCACCACAGATACTTATATTTAGTTGTTGTTTAACTTCGAATTTAAATATACATATGTATGAAATGAAAAATATGATACATTCCAAAATTTTATTATGATAAATAAAATTTCTGTTCCTAGTGTCAATATATTATCATAATTAACAAAATAATGGAAATTAATGGTTAAAGCTATTATAGTTGAAAAAAAAAAATTGATTGGAAAAAATAATACTTTGCATAGAATGATCGATTTTATTGAAACACAACTGATACTAGATTTTTGCTGCCGATATTTTATTCAAATGACTAAATCTTCGATAAATTGGTGGTTGTTGGTATTGAAGGTAATGTAGAAGTTAGTATTTTTTCAATATTGGTTAGAAAAGCCAATATTTTGGATAACGTGACACCGTATATATTTTTTTTTCAAAAATTAATTTAACTTTCCTGATGATGAATTTTAAATAACTGCAATTAAAATTATTGATTAACAAAAAAATTTCGTTGGTTTCGACAGAATTCCAACCAATTAATTTTCCGTGTGTATATGATGTAAAAAACTTGTAACTTCTTTGCTTGTGAATATTTCATATTTTTTTCTATTTCAGGAATTAAACTTGGGAGAATACAAATGCTAATATGCTTTTCTATTCCTTTTGTTTTTTTCATTTCATTCAATATTTATTTAAAAAACAAATCATATAGTTACTTTAGCCGCACCCGTATAATTTTTTCTGTGTACAGCTTTATTTTTGGGTTTCATTAAAGAAGACTATAATAGATCTTAACAAAATACGGTCACCCAACTATTAAATCAGATATGAAAAACTGATAATTGTGTTTATTGTTATGCTTTTCTTTGTATTGTCGCTAATACGTTTTCAATGATGTTGATGTTACTATAGTATTTTCTTATGTAGCAAAAGTAAGGAAAAATATTGCAGTTTTTGTGTGCTTACAAAAGCATACTGCAGATTAAAAGATGAGTTGGCATCTTTCTTTTTTCCTATTTTTTTTTTAGATTTTTATTGAACAAAAAATGATTTTCCTTTTCTTTTGTAGTTTCAAAATAAAACTAAAGAAGTTTTCTTTGGTTTTGTTGAGTTTTCGTTGTCTTTAGTTTTATTTTTTTTTCTTTTTAATTTTTTATTAAATGACTACGCTAAAAATCGTTTTTTTAAGGTGATGAAATCGAAGAAGAAAATATAATAGGATTCTATTAAGTTATCTTGCTGCTATTGTCATACAAGTCATTCAAAAGATAGCATTTGTGTTGAGTAATGCAAGAAACGTCATTAATAAATTAAAAATTAACAAAGTTGCAGTAAAGGAAACAAAGGGGTATTGGTAATAAATGTGGTCATAATAATCACGTTGTAGTGTTACCCAGCAAAAACTTGGTCTCAACTATTTACCAGGCTATTTACTCGCTTAATTACTTTTGTTCGCAATGTCCCAAAAGTAATGGGTAATCATAATTTTTTGGCTCCTCGTAATTGGTACTCATTACCATCTCGCTTACAGAAGTAATTAAGCGAGTAAATAGCCTTGTAGAATCTTCTACCATGGGAGGAGGAAAAATAAAACACAACCTTGTGCGTTGATGGTTTATTCGTAACAACATTTATTACAAATTTACAATAATTATATACTAGAATAAAACTAAATATCTTAAAACTATATGCTTGCTTAGAATTTGTATTTTATCTACAGGCTTAATTTCTTAGAATACAAAAGACTACACATTACCTCATGTAGTTTCTGTGTACAAAAAGAAATGATCCCTCAAGCGAACAACAACAACAAACATGTCTATTCATATTCAATATATAAACATATCTTCCTCGTCGCTGCTACCTGTTCTACGTTTGTAGATACATAATTAAACAAGTCTGGTAAATAGTGGAGACCATATTTTTGCTGTGTATATTTTTTATTTTCTCTGTATAAACTGGTGGAAATAAATGTATCCAGATCAAATGAAAATGCAGAATCCGCATGCAATCAAAACTATTTAAAACAGTATGCGGATATGAAAAATTTTTGTAGTAGGTCCTAGAAATTTGTTGTTATATACCACTAATAATGTTCATAAACGGTATTTCAATAAGATGTTCCGAATATACATTTTTTTTTTAGCAATTTTTCTATCAATTAAGGATTAAGTTAAGTTTTTCCGCTATATTAAATTCGAATAAAATTAAATGACATTATATGTTGATGAAGGATTTTTTCTTTCATTACATATTGCACTACTTCACTTAGTGCTCAAAAGAAAATTAGCAAATCAAATATTGATCAACTTGCAAAATTTTGTAAGCATTTATACTAAAATCCCGTCTTTATTTCTTACATTTTTTTTCAAATATTTGTGCATTTTTTAAATAAAGTTAACAAAAAAACCCATAAAAGTACATTGAGTTTCATTTCAGAAAACACGAAAAACCATTCTAACTTTTTTAAGATGATAAACATGAAAAATAAAAATAAGGCATAAAGAAAACAAAAAAAGATTTATAAAAACATCTTTTAGTAGATTGTATACAAAGATTATCTTAGTGATGCATCTGCAACTTTAGCATCCAAAATATTTAGTGATTTTAGCTTGTGTATTTTTTTGTTCGTCTTTTTTCTGCATTTTTGTTTTTTGGTTTTAAATTAAATTGAAAAAATTGTTTGTTATAATGCCGCTATAATTTTAGTAAGCCACTTTACTGCAAACAATAATACACTATGTAGAATGTGTAAACGGAGTTTTGATTTTAAGATAAAGCGTAAAACAACAAACCTCTTTTAGAAATGCTGTGTTCAAACTACTATAAATCATATTTGCGATCAATGTATTTATACGAAAAAATCAGTTTGAAGACACTTTTCAAGCGACCTAGCGTAGGCTGTAGGTTCGGCTGAATGTATTGCAAAACCGGTTTGAGAAGTTGCAACACACCCTAAAATTTCCGAGATAACGGTAAAAGACTATTTTTGGTGACTGGTGCATTTAAACATTGGTAATTTTTTAACCGATTTTGAATTTTTAGACGGTATTTAAAACAAAATTGCCTGATATTTCTAAATACATATCGTCGCTACGCCTCAGAAATTAGATATTTGTTTTAAAAAATTATTTGTGAGGCACCTAAAGTAGGTCTTTATTTTGTGTGTTGGCTATGTTTTTTTGAAGTTATTTGTAGTTATAAATGGAAAGTTTGGAGTTTTGTTTATACATATGTATGTGAGCAAAAACATAATTTCTAAAAAGTTTTTCGAAAGACTGAAATAAAGCTGTTTGGTAGGTCTCCTCACAAAAAAGTTTTTCGACAAATAGCTATTTTCTTATCGCAGCGACGATATACTTTCTTTGTGTTATTAATATAAATATGTAGAGATTTTTTTAATAATTATTTTTCTCTGTTTGTTGTAAAATAAATTGTGAATTCTATTTGGAATTTGTCATATTTGTTCTTAAACTGAACAAAAATTACACTCATTGTAATATAAAAAATATATTTCAAAAAAAATTTTTTTTGTCATAATTTTTTATGATAATATTACGCCAATATCACCTTTGTATCACCTGGAAGATAAAGCAAATTTGTTTGAAATATTTTGTATTTTTGGAAAAAATTAAAACAAATTTGAACAAAAACAGTCAAAGGATATATAGGAAATAAACACGCGAAAAATCAAGATTAATTGCGCGGGAAAAATCGCCTGAGATGAATTCAAGATAGTTTATAAGTTGGTCAATGGATTATGTATGCAGATTAGACTGGTCAACAAAAAAAAAAAAAAAAGTTTGAATTTTCACGCTCCAAAACCCTACAAATATTCCACTTTGAAGAAAAATGTGGTCTGATCAAAAAAATCACCAAAAAAGTTTTGGTTAGAGGTAGCACATCGCAATTGAAGTTTCGAGGTTGTACTTGTTCTATTATTTTTAATTAATTAAAAATAATGGAAAAATAAAAAAAAATTAAATATAATTATTATGATCGCGACATATCAAATCTAATATATTTTTAGGTGTACATTACGAATATGAAATCAAAATTGAAATCGGAGTCGCGGATTTCGCGAAATTTGAAAATTTCATACAAAAAATTTTCAACTTTGATCAGGATGTTTTCTTATATTTACGACTATGAAAATTTCTTTTTTGCATTAATACAGGTTGGTTGAAAAGTTTCTGCGCTCGAAATGAAAGAATAATGTTTTTGCTACGAAATATATTTTTTTATTCAATATAATCTCCTAGAAGCTCAATACACTTGTTCCAATTATCTTCCAATAATTTTATCCCATCCTTATAATGGTTTTCCGGAAGCTCTGCAAAATAACCGTCTACGGCTGCTATGGCCTCTTCATTCGACGAAAAATGCTTTCCACGAAGGAATTGTTTGAGATTTCTGAAGAGATAGTAGTCACTGGGAGCCAAATCTGGTGAATACGGTAGATGTTCAAGCAATTCGTACTTTAATTCTTTGAATTTAGCCATCGTCAAAACACTTTTGTGAACAGGTGCATTGTCTTGATGAAAAATGATTTTTTTCTTCTTTAAACCAGTTCTTTTCTCACGAATTTTTTCATCCAGCTGATCCAAAAGGCTGCAATAATATTCAGAGTTGATTGTTTTACCTTTCTGAAGATAATCAGTCAACAAAATTCCTTTTGCATCCCAAAAAACTGATGCCATAACCTTCTTTGCTGATCGTTGTGACTTCACATGCTTTGAAGCTGAACAACCACCTTCAGTCGAGTGTAAACGTTCTTGTTTTAATTTAGGATCATGGTGGTAGATCCAAGTCTCATCCATAGTTATAAAACGACGCAAGAAGTCGGTTTTATTCTGCTTAAAACGCTCCAAATTACGCTGAGAAATTTGTTTTCGATCCAGTTTTTGTTGAATTGTTAGTGTGTGCGGCACTAACTTTCCAAACAGTTTTTTCATACGTAATTCTTCATGTAAAATATGGAGTAGTCGTTCGTCTGAGATGCCTACGGCATTAGAAATTTCACGCTTAGTCAAACTTGAATCTTCACTAACCATATTATGTACTTGCTCAATGATTTCTACTATGGTTGCAGTTTTTGGTCGTCCTTGGCGTGGATCGTATTCAAGGCTAGTACGACCACGTTTAAATTCACCAGCCCAAAATTCAACGGTGCGTTTTGATGGTGAGGACTCCTTATACACTTCTAACAATTGTTCATAAATTTCCTTTGCTTTTAAACCCTTCAAAACAAAGAATCTAATGACTGCACGATATTCAATTTTTTCCATATTAAAAAAAATCAATGACACGTCAACTTCAAATGGCTTGTAAACAAAGAATGAATTGACAGAATGACTTGCAACTTTGCATGTGTTCTCAGGACAGTTATACCAACTTGAGAAAAAAAAGTTTGGAGCTAGCAGTGCTATCTCTTGGTGAGCGCAGGAACTTTTCAACCAACCTGTATATATCTATGGAATGTCTTATTATGTGTGATACGGTTTTTGGTAGCAATAAAATTATGGCAAGCTAAATAATAGCGAAATATTAAAAAAAGTCAAATTTTAAGCTAATTTGCAAGGATATCTGTTATCCTTTTTAAAATTAAAATGAGTGTTATATATAATGAAGGCCCGTAAAAGTATAACAAATTGGATTTTTTGATAACACCGTTTACAGGTAATTAGGAAAATACCTCAAAAAACTTGAGATTTTTAAATTTTCAAAAATCGCAAATAATTCATAAACCCCAAATTTTTTTAAAATTTTGATTGCTGATTCATAACCTTTGTTAAAATAAAGATCAGATTTGAGAAATTTGCGCATACAAGGCAAAAACAAGTTGAATTGTTAATTATATCTTTTCGGAAAATTTGGAAATTTTAACTAAAATATGTATTTTTTTGTATAATTTTTTAAAAAAAACTGCGAATTACTTAAAAGTTACTTAATTTTTTTAAGTTTTGATTTCAAATTCCTTTTGCTCACATTAATTAAGACTAGATTTTAAAAATTGTTAAATAATAGCGTACAGGTTAAGAAATAATTAAATTTAAAGTCAACATTACTTTTTGTATAAATTACTCTAGAGATAAATTTCTAATTCTTAAAAGACAACTTTTGTTGCTACCTCTAAATAAAAGCGGATTTAACTGAAACTTGGCACATAGAGTTTTTAGACACTAAGGAATAGGGGTAACATTGTGGAGATCGCGAATTCCAATTTTCATGTTTTTTTGGACCACTCTAATGCAGATATTCTTTTTCAGGCTTAAATTTAATAATGAAAAAAGTAAATCGTTTATTTTGTACCCGTTAGTTTAATTAGCGTGATATCGCTAAATAAACTAACGTTTTGTCTTCCATATGGGTTGTTGGGTTATTATATCTATCCAAAAACAATTTTTATTGTTCTGCTTAGTGAACTCAACTTGGAGCCCTTCTGAAGCTCTTCCATCCTATTCAGTTAGACTTGAACGAGTTAGCCGAAGAAAAATGCTTAACATTACGTTTTTAGTTAATTTGCTTAATGGTAATATTTGTTCTGAATTCCTGCTTAATAATGTTAAATTCAACGTTACTCAACGGTCAACTCGCAATTTTACACCATTGTATCTTCAGGTCTTTCAAACAAACTACGCAAATTCTGATGCTTTTCGTAGACTATGCAGAGATTTTAATGAGATGTATAATTTTCTTTGAGTGTTAGTGTCATTAAACGTAGTATTATTTTGTTTTTAAATACATATGCTTGTAATATTGTTTGCAGTAATTTAAATAATATAGTCTAAAAGGATTTAAAATCCATAGACTTAATTAAATAAAAAAAATAAATTGCTTTCGTATTGCCTGGAAGTATTGTTTTCGGGTAACAGTTGTTTCCGGTGGAAGAAACTTCTAGAATACGAAATTGATATCGCCAGCAATAAATGTTTTCTTCCTGGTGATATGATCGGAGAATCTTCTTCGTATTGTCATGCTTGATATAATACATTTAGTATTGGTTTGAATATTTTCCTGTTCCAAGGCTCATTATAGAACAAATGCTTTCTCAGTGATAGAGAGTTATTCTGTATACTCTTTGCTGCAATTAATATTGTAATTAATATGCATTTTTATTAGTTCTAATTTATTTATTTGTTGCCAATCGAATGATTCTTTTTTTAAAATTAAGTGCCTTTGCTCATTTGTGCAAACTGCTGTGGGATGGTACAAGCAAAACATTACTATCTTTGTTCCCTCTATCCCATATCCAAATTGTATAAAAATCTAAGAGTTTGACCTAAAGTAGTTTCCTTTTAAAAGTGCTCATATGTTTTACTTTGTTTCGAAATCTGCATATTTGTGGTGCACGATGTACAAGTATTTTTTTAACTAGAATAAGCAGGAGTATAGAAGATGGAATTTTATGTTAACCATTCATTGTAAAACTCCTCTATATTTTTACAAACTACAGTTTTTAATTTATTTTATTCTTCTTGATTAAGTTTTTTCTATCATCATTTTGTCTTATTCGCTTTGTCTCCTAAATTTTTTTTCCACCCAAAAAATATCGCATTATCTTGTATTGTTTTTAAGTTAATTTTAATGCATACAAAATTTACTGAAAGAAATCTAATTGCATTAAGATGTTGCGCAGATATAGTTATTCAAATGAGTTGTAAAAATATTTAATCAATTAAAATTAAGTTTAATGGCGTTTTCTTTTCTGGAAAAAAATGTTGCCTTGTTAAAAGGCAACATTTTAAAAATGTTGCCCTCACCCCATTAAAATGTTACATTTTTTCAATCAGAATAGAACACAATAAAATCACTGTTGCATTTTTTTAAACATATGTATGTGTATTGTATACTCGTATGCAATATTGTTTACGCAAACTATTACTAATTGTAGCCTAGTGGTTGTGATGCCTGCCTTTGACATGGGCTGGACGGGTTCAAATTCCAGACAAAGTAAAAAATAAATTTTTTTTTGTATTTTCTTTTTTCAATTAAATTTTTTTTTTTCATATTTACAGCAAATTGTATAATTTTTAATTTATTTTTAGCCTAAAAAATTGTTAAATACTAAATAACAGCAAAACTATAAAAATCTAATTAAAATTTTATAAAAACAAAAAAAAAAAACAAAAAAAAATATTTTGCTCCAACCGGGGTTTGAACCTGCGACCTACTGCATCAGAAGCCATGATAGTACCCCCTAGGCCACCAAGTTGTGAGTTAGCTGGCAAAAAACATTACAGTATATACACATGGCATTGACATAAAGAAAAAAACAGGGCAACACTCTACCCCGTAAATTTTTTGTGGGCGAAAAATGTTGCCTTTTTGCCCTTTATTTAGGCAACATTTTTAGAAAAGAACACCTAGCCCTCTTAGAATGTTACCCTTAATTTAGAAAAGAACACAAAAAAGGCAATTCAAAAGCAAAATGCAAAAAAAAGGCAACATTTTTTTCAGAAAAGAAAACGCCATAAGTTTTTAAAATATTTTTTAAAATTTTTCTTCAATTTGATTTTGTTACTAACAATGAATTCAATTTGTGTTTAAATTATATATAGTCATTAGCGAATATAGCTAATGATGTTTCACTTACAAAGAAAGTTTCATGGGGTGACTATCAATACCTTAATAAAACTTGGTTGTGTGATCAAAAAAAAAAAATAGATAAGAAATATTGCCTTAGAAACATAGTTGCCCAATTTAATTTTCAGAAAAAATATACATTTGATTATACCCAATCAGAAATCGCCAGTGGTACAAAAAATCAAGCACTGGCATTCCACTGGGTAACCATGGTGTTGAAAATAAATGACGGGGAGAGCACTCATTTGGGACGCTTTGTCAGCGCTTGCAAAAAGCATTTTTCCAGCATTTGTTTTACAAAAATTTCGGTGGTTTATAAAAAAAAAACCACTCGCAAAGAAAGGTCTAAGAGTGACATGCCAAGGTTTGCAACCAGTGGTTATCCAGTGCTACCTAGCCAATGCTACCAGTGGTACAAAACCAATTCACTGGTAGAGCAATGATTTTATAAAAATGCTGATTCTTCGTTAAAAAAGGTTTGTAGTCAGGAGGTTCCGAGTTCAAATCCGGTTGCAAGCAAAAAATTTTTTTTGGATTTTTTTTAATTTAAAATATTTTTGTTCTATAAAATCAATTTTTTTGTTTGTGGAAAAGCTCCTTTAAGACCAACTTATTTTTTGCTCTCCCAACGCTAGCATATTAGTTCCAAAAAACTGTTTGCCAGTGCTAGGTTTTTCGCACAGCCAGTAGTTGTCCAGCGATTATCACTCATTTATATGTTTAGCTATCAAATATTATATGTCTCGTTAGCTCAGTTGGTAGAGCAATCGTCTGCCAATCTGACGGCCTGGGTTCAAATCACGACAGGACCAAAAAAATACATATGAACTTTTTTAAAATTTTATTTTGGAAAATGTATTTCCAGACCACCTATTTATTGGTTTTGCCAGCATTTTGCCAACGTTAAAAATTTTTTTTTTCTCCACTGCTTTTCCGTCGTCAAATGAGGTTTTACAGAGTTGTTAGGTAAGGGGATTTGGTCCCAAATTAGGGATTTCGACTTCGTTTTGGGAACAAATTAGAAAATTTGTAAATTTTAAAAGATTTAGTTTTAGGCCCAAAATAAGAAGAATTTTCGTATAAATTATATGCGTATTATTTCAAATTAAAGTCGATCAAATTAGGTCTATTAAACAATTTCAAAATTTCTACAAAATATTTGAATTATTGAATTATCTCCAAATATTTATTAATCATGAAATAACGAAAAGCAACCAAACTCAATAGTTAATCAAAAAATTTTCTATTTTCCAAATACTGAAATTGTTACATGCAAAGGACTCAGAAAAAATAAATTTTGTGTAGGCTCAAAAAGTAGCAGGGGTTTTCATATAACCTCTTATGTACCTTCTGAATCGTGTATACTCGACTTATGCAAACTTAATGTTCAAAAGAGTTTACGAGCCCTAGAACTTACACCTTACTAGATTTACAAATTTTAGAAAAAAAGACTTCACCGTAATGAAGTTCGTGTGAAAATTGTGTAGAATTTTTTCGCCAGAAAATTTAATATACGACTTTTATTTTGAAACGGTGACATTTCAGCTTAATTGTGCTTAAAGGCCTTTAAAGTTCGAGTGAAAACGTAAATATTTCTTCGTAAGTTATTCAATTTTATTTAATTTGCGCACATATTTCTTAATAATTTTCTGAATTTAAGAGCGATGCTAACTCAGCTCCTTTTTTTGATTTTTTGTTTAAATTGAAATGAATTGGGTATAACATTGGGGATTTAAACATTTAAAATATGTATAAGCTAAAAATTTTTGTGCAAAACTACTCCCCAAATAAAACGAAACAGTATTGCCAGAAAAACAAAACAGCAGTCAGCGCCATCTGTTGCATTAAAAACCGGTGTTGCCATTCATCAGGACCATGGGAGACCCCTGACTATTTTACTATATGTTTTCTTCGAATCTTTTCCGTATTACTTTAGAAATGGACACATTTTCAGAATACTTCTCTTCTGTTAGCCAGCTTGCACATGCTGTTTTTTAGTCAACATGAGCAAAACTAAAATACAAAGAATGGGGTCACTTTCGAAACCCATATCAGACTGTGTGCCTAAAAAAAATAGCTGCTTCTTTCTTTTCTCTCTCTTTTTTAAGGTGCGCTACACAAAACTTACCTTATAGGCTTAAATTGGTATTAAAATAACAATTTAGGATGGTCAATTTATGAAAAAAAAATATTTCAAAGAATTTTGGGAACACCCTAAATATAACTACGCTCAAAATTCAATAGTGTAGCATTTTTAAAATACCCCTAACTGCTACTTAGTTGAATTGATATCATTGATAGTAACTAAGGGCCTGTTAATCTTTAGGTAAATAGTCTAAACGAAAGAAATTGACAATCACTTTTGCCAAAAATACATGGGAAAGGAAAACTAATTTTCGTTACTTTCGTTTAGAGTATTTTCGTATTTTCTATCCCTCGTACATATCGCAGTGTCCTCCTTTGGTGTTCCCATAGCTCTTAACTCCACCGAAGTAAAATAATATAACAGGGTTATGAACTAAAAAGCTTCAACAAAGTTCGCCAACTCTTCATCAGATGGCACGCAACAACTGTTCTAAGATTCAACATCTCGCGCAATTACAGTGTTGCCATATTTGAAGCCCTTTCTCTTTCACCACCTTTCACTTCTTCTCTATCCCCTTTCCAAAGGAAACAACACATTAATTAATAGGAAGAACTTCCTGAGTGTTGCTTCTCTTTATAAAAAAAAAACCAGCAAAATATTGGTAATGACACCTAATTACTATATGCATTACCAACTATGATATGTACATCATTACCTTTTGCATTATTTTATAATATGAAGTAATGACTTCCTAAAAACTGCCAAATGTAGTCATTGTTTTAATTATAAAATAATGACTTACTCGTAATAATTTGACTAAGTACCTTTTACACAGTTAAATTTTATAAATTTTTTTTATTTGTTATATGTAAATATGACAGTACAGGAATTTTTTGCATTCAGTTGCCAACCACACAAATTCTGCTTCCTAAGTTTACCTACCTTCAAAATTTAATAGTGTAGTATTTTTGAGTTTAAATGTGATTAGGCAGGAATGTTTTTAATTTGGCTGCTAACCACACCAATTCTAGATTTAGTTCCAGAACCGATGCAAGGACATAAGTTAAAAATAAAAGGGAGTTGTTTTACAACCGATTTTTTGGTATAGAAAATTTTGCTGGAAAGTTGCTGAAATTTGAACCAATCTTTATTAAACTCGTGTATTTTCTCTTAAATAATTGTTTGTTACAATATGACCACAGCTGCTTGCTGTTAATGTTACGTTATTGATATTTGCATTGAAATTTAATTAATTAAATCCTTTAATTGCTATTAAATGAGATTTTTCTCAAATTAATCAGTAGATACATATATTGCATTATTGATTCTGTTCATTGCACCTGTGTTTGTTTTTTTTTGTAATTATTTTTAATGTGTCTTCTTCATATTTGCATACGGAATGCAAATAATATATTTAAAGCAGCAAACCTAGAACCTTAACATAAGTGCAGTAGTATGTTCAAGTAGCAAACAAAAAAGTCCTTAACATAATTGTTATTGAATGATGTTCTGTTCATCATACACACAAAAAATTATGACGGTAAAATTAACTAAAATACAATTTAAAACAAATAAAATTTTAGTTAAAAACCGGTCTACTCACATTTTCATTTAATTTACCAATTTCTTTATTTGTTTTTGACTACCAATAATTGACTATAAGAAATAGTAAAATCAACTTAAAGTTTATTTATTTTTACTATAAAAATAACAAACAAAACGGTGCGAAGAACTTAATTTATATTTGATTTTATTAAAAAAATTAAAATAAAAACGAGTAAAAAGGTTAAAGTCGGGCATGTCGACTATACAATACCCTACACTAGTCTGTTGTATTGTTTGGATCCGAAATTCGAATGGGTTAAAATGGGGCTTTTGTCAAAATTTTCTATAATGTGAGTCAGCGCACCAAATTTCATTAAAATATCTTAATATTTGCGACCTGCAGTTTGTAACCAAGCCAATTTAGGGGGGACCCTTATATGGGCACAAGGTCTAAACATGGACCGATGTTCACCAAAATCAATAGGCTTCGTCCTTGGGCCAACTTAGGTCTATGTACCAAATTTCATCAAATTATCTTAATATTTGCGACCTGCAGCGTATAAACAATATAATTTTCGTGGGACCCTTATATGGGCACTAGGTTTAAACATGGACCGATATTCACCAAAATCAAATTGGGCCAATATAGGTCTGTGTACCAAATTTCATCAAAATATCTTAATATTTGCGACCTGTAAAGTGCGCACAAGATTGCATGGACAGACAGACGGACGGACAGACGGACATCGTTAAATCGAAATAAAAAAAAATTCAGAGCCGATCGGTATACTATAAGGTGGGTTTACGACCAATATTTTTTGGTGTTGCAAACATCAGCACAAACTTATAATACCCTGACCACATAGTGGTGTAGTGTATAACAATTCAAATAATTGTATTGGTGATTTTAATTTCAAACAACTTTTACTACAAAATACCTTTTTTTTGGTTCATTTTTTTAGTTTTACTTTAAAACAATAAAAATTGACTAGAATATTTGACTGTTACGAAATATCCATATATTCATTTAGTTAAAGTTTTATATAACTTGTGAAAAAAGTTAAAAATTATTTTTTTTCTACGAACAACTGTTATTACTTTAAAAATAACTCAACGGAAAAACTTCAGGAACAACTAAAAAAAAGTGACTGTGTTTATGTTCTGAGTGTACATGAGGGATAAACATAGTAATACTGGAAAGAGTCTATATGAATCAGTCAAAAAGTTGAAACATCTTTTTCGTAACCACGATGTGCAATATTAAGGTTTCAAAGAAGATAATAAACTGATTGGTTTTTAGGGCTTGAAGATTTTCCGCTTTATTTTTACCGGCACACACATATTTTCATTCAAGTTCAAATCAATTATATTCCGAAAGAAGGGTAAAAAAATAATGCCCGTGTCTTTCAGTTTTTCTAGACTAATTCGTTCAGTCGCGTCAATTGGGTATTATTTATTTTTATACCCTACACCACTATGTGGTCAGGATATTATAAGTTTGTGCTGATGTTTGTAACACCAAAAAATATTGGTCCTAGACCCACCTTATAGTATACTGATCGGCTCAGAATTTTTTTTTATTTCGATTTAACGATGTCCGTCCGTCCGTCCGTCCGTCTGTCTGTCCATGCATTCTTGTGCGCACTCTACAGGTCGCAAATATTAAAATATTTTGATGAAACTTGGTACACCGACTTATGTCGGCCCAAGAACGACGCCTATTGATTTTGGTTAACAGCGGTCCATGTTTAGACCTAGAGCCCATATAAGGGTCCCCCCAAAATTATATTGTTTATACACTGCAGGTCGCAAATATTAAGATATTTTGATGAAATTTGGTACACAGACCTATGTTGGCCCAAGGACGAAGCCTGTTGATTTTTGTGAACATCGGTCCATGTTTAGACCTAGTGCCCATATAAGGGTCCTCCCAAAATTATATTTTTTATACGCTGCAGGTCGCAAATATTAAGATATTTTGATGAAATTTGGTACACAGACCTATTTTGGTCCAAGGACGAAGCCTATTGATATTGGTGAACATCGGTCCATGTTTAGACCTAGTGCCCATATAAGGGTCTCCCCAAAATTGGCTTAGTTACAAACTGCAGATCGCAAATATTAAGATATTTTAATGAAATTTGGTGCGCTGACTCACATTATAGAAAATTTTGACACAATCCCCATTTTAACCCATTCGAATTTCGGATCCAAACAGTAGTTGGCTTTTACCCAGACTGGTGTAGGGTATTGTATAGTCGGCATGCCCGACTTTAACCTTTTTACTCGTTTAATAAAAAGTTTGTGAGCAACAAAAAATATAATTTTTAATTGATGCTTTATCCTGAGACACATAATATAGAGATTCAATATCGGTAACTTTTTAAACAAAAAGTAGATGTCGCTAACATGTAGGAAATTTTGTCAAAGGAGGATTTTATTTTGGGAAATTTTGTCAAGGGATGATTTTATTTTGTCAACTGAGGTTTTAGCAGAATTGTCAAGTAAGAGGATTTGGGGCAAACTAGGGAATTCGGCTTCGGTTTGGGGACAGATTAAAAAATTGTTAATATTAAAAGATTTAGTTTTAGGCTAAAAATAACACAAATTTTCGGATAAATTATATGCGTATTACTTTAAAGTCGATCAAATTAGGTCTGTTAAAGTATTTTAAAATTTCTGCAAAATCCTTGAATTATTGAAGAAATGTTGTCTAAATATTTATAAATCTTGAAATAATGAAAAGCAACCAATCAAAAAAATTTCTATTCTATTCAAAATACTGAAATTGTTACATGCAAAGGACTCAGAAAAAACAAATTTTGTGTACGTACCAGGGGTTTCATATAACATCTTATGTACATTCTGAATCATCTAGACTCGACTTATGCAAACATAATTAGGTTGTTCATAAGGGGTTTGCTATCTGTTGTATCGTCGTAACAAAAAACAGAGTTGTTAAAATTTTTATTTGTGTTTAACAAGAGATTTTCTATTCAGTTTTCTATCTGTTAGCACACTCAAACATAGGACACTAAACATACGTAAAAATGTTGTATCGTGCTATTCTTAAATGTTGTATTTTTTCAATTCAATTTTTAACAACTCTTTTTTTTTGTTAGGACGATATAACGATACAACAAATAGCACACCCCTTGTGAAAACCCTTAATATTCTACAAATTTTTTACATGCCCTAGAACTTACACCTACTAGATTTATACTTAACCAAAAACTATTAGTTTTTGAAAACTACTCGTATTTACTTGTCAAATTCTACAAAAATTTTAGGAACATTTTTCCCAATAATGAGTTTCGTGTGAAAATTGTGTAGAATTTTTTCTCTCGTAAATTTAATGTACGACTTTTATTTGCAAACAGTGACATTTCAGCTTAATTGTGATTTGTCTTTCGTATAATACAATTTTTTTACTTTCACACTTTTAAGAGAGATTTGAGGCTTAAAAGTTCGAGTGAAAAAGTAAATATTTCTTTGTAAAATATTAAATTTTATTTACTTTGAGTCATTTCTTAATTATTTTCTGGACTTAAGAGCGATGCTAACTTAGCTCCTACTTTTTCTTTTAAATTGAGTTTTTTTTTTAATTAAAATGAATTGGGAATAACATTGGGGATTTCAACATACAAAATGGGAATTGGCTAAAACATTTCTGCCAACACTGCTCCCCAATAAAATAAAGCAGTATTGCCAAAAAAAAACAGCAGTTAGCGGCATCTGTTGCAATAAAAATGTGATACCCCTGGCTTTATCTACAGCTTCATTAATAGACTGTCGTAATATTTAACTGCTCACAATTGAGGGCATATTAACATTTGTAAATTAATTAATCATATTACAAATATTTAATATTTTCTGATATTGACGGCACTCAGTCAATGAGAGTTTGGCACCAAATTTTAAAATTTTTTTTTCACAATTACTGCATTCAATCAAGTCTGTCAAGTGTAATTTCCTGAAACACTTGTAAAAACTTATAGTTGTCAACGCAGATGTTCTGGAATATGAGGCTTTCCATAGCAACTTCTCTGAAATATGTATATGAAATATATAGTTAAGTAAAATCAGAGACTATTAATTATAGAGATAGGAAATCGAAATTTATACTACTTACCGATAGAGGGCGCTGATATTTAGTAATACCTGAGCAACTATTTAGTATCAGTTTAGTACTGCTCAAAATAAGAAAAAAATAAAAGGAGTGAAAGGAAAACACATACAAAACATATGGGTACTTCTGAAATTTCGGAATAGCTAAAAACAAATTTATATTTTTTGATTTAATATTATAATCAGAGATGGAAAAGTTCGCTCGCTCGGGTTCTTGCTCTTTTTAAAAAAAGAGCGAGCCCAAAACAACAGCTCACTTTTTTTTTTAAACGAGCCAAAAAATATTAGCTCGCTCTTAGCTAAAAAAATATAGCTTCCTCAATTTTTTAAAACAGGCGAGCTCAATAATTACGCTCAAAAAATGAAAAAGAGCTTCACAAAAAAACACCTCTTTTCCAAAAAATTAATCGAGCAATATGAAACCGTAAGCTCTTTTCAAGTAAATTTTAAAACTATTTTGGCTTGTTTACAAAAAAAATTAAAATTAAATATTTATATATTAAGGGTGTGTGCGATTTGGCTAAATAAAATCTAAACTAAATTCAGGTTTCCAAGTTTCTGTGAAATTTGAAAAATTAAAAAAAAAAATTTCAAAGAAATTTTAAACCCTTTTGTCAATTTGTTGTTAGTTTAGAATTTATTTAGCCACCTCGCACTACATAACACTGAGGTTACACGATCAAGATTTTGCTTTCAAGTTGATAACACACACTGCTTGTCAAATTCAGTTCAACTTGAAGTTGTGACGTAGGCTGCATGCAACTTGAAAGTCAATTTTGCTTTCAAGATGCCGTCGTCAAGGAAAGAACTAAAAATGATCGCCTCTGTGGGCTGTTTCCGCACTGTAGGCTGTTCGAAAAGACTTTATTTTCTTCTTCACATCTTCCACAGACATTTTCATGTCAGCAGAAATTGATTTTTTATTTATTTTTAAATCATTTCGTTGATATACCGAAATATTCACATTCCGTATTTTATCAATCGTGTTTTATTGCGTCACAATATTTGTAAAAAGAAAAACAAATTTACAAGAAATTTGATCAGCTGTTTAAAACTTGACCGACAAGTTTTCCCAAAACTTGAAAGCAAAAATTGATATCAAGTTGCTGTTCAATTTTTAAAATGTGAGTGTGTTAGTAAAAAAATGTGAGTGTATTGAAACTTGAAAGGCAAAAATTTAATGTGTAACCCCTATGTAAGGAACTAAAGTACCCAAATCTTATATAAAGTATGGTGGTTGGTTTGCAAAATAATTTTGCCAAAAGGGAAAATATATGCATTGCCATATTAGTTTGCAGAATGGTAATCGCCAATTAAGTCTCTTATATTATTTTCTGCACCACAAAGCCTACTTTCGCATTCCGCCATGATTTTGCACATTTTTAAGTGAAATAAAATTTGCAAAAAGGAAAATTTCTGCATCAATATATTTATTTGCAGAATGTAAATCGCTGAATAAGGTTTTAAATTAAATGTTTGCACCATAAAGCCTTTTTTCGCGTTCCGGCATTATTTTGGAATTTTTAAGTGTGCACCCGAAAACAGATTCAGTTCTGATAACCGCATTTGTAGCCAATCGTATGGTTCGGTTGTGGTAGCCGAACTTTTCAATTGTGGCAACAGAAAACCAATTGAGACAGGACGAATTTGACTGTGGCAACGGAATTTCAGTTGTATCAATAATAGTTCGGTAGCCGCAACCGAAAAATTCTTTTGATGAAATTGAACCATTCGATTGGCAACAAATGGGGTTGTCAGCACCGAATCTGTTATGTGGGTTTGGTTTTTTAAATTCAAATTCCCCAAAGTTTGGTGCTTAGTTTGTAAAACAAAAAATCGCAAAAATATTTTGTTTTAATTTATGTTATCTGTATTTTAAAAAAGCTAGTCAAAATTATGGCTCGGAGCCAGAATTATAATATTAAACCCAAAATTTTGATTATTTTTTGTTAATCTCTACCAAAATCTAAGGCTAAATAGAGCTATTCTGAAATTGTATCTGTTTTCTTTCTTAAAAAAATTGATTCATGCAGGTGGCATTTATATAATATTCAGTGTGTTTCAGATATTTCTAATATTTCAAAAATTTCAAAAAATTTCAAATATTTTAAATATTTCAAAAATTTCAAATATTTCAAAATATTTCAGCTCCAAATTATTTGAAATAAATAAAAAAGTATTAATATTTCAAAACTCAAATGCAAATATTTGTTTACTTACGGAAAAACCATTTTAAGTAAGTAATAAAGTACTTATACTTGAACTTTCAAAATAATTACGAAACATATTTCAAATTGTTAATTTAAGTAAATATTTGTAATTAACTATATAGGTTTGTTCCACATAAACTAGTTCGTTCATGAACGACACAATTTTAAAAACAATATAATAATGAAAACTTAATTAAAATAAATAAACTAAATCATATTGTGCTATAGAAATTCATGTGTAACTTATAAAAGGTTTGCATTCCAAGGAGGAAAGAAATGAAGAAAGGAAGCTCTACATAAAGTAACATATGCATCAGTTCATTGCCGCATACACGGTAAGCAATTAATATATTTTTGTAATTTGTGTTAAATATATTTAGTATAATACATGTTGTTTTTATTATCAATAACAAGTGTTCAATATAATACACTACTAATAATTAAAAAATAAAATAAAAATAGAGAAATAACAAATTATAATATTCAAATGGTTTTAATAATGGGGAAAGAAAAAACAAAACAATTTATTCTAAATTAATAAAAAAAAAATTTAGCTTAACTTTAATAAATTACAAAAACAGAATAAGAACTATTTTCCAAGTTTTTTTTATATAGCTATCGTTATTTTTTTTTATCAAGCTATTATGTAAGTTATACCCAAAAACTTGATAGAGCTATAACACATACTAAAACTAAATAATTTATACCCTTATTTTATACGATTTTACTTTTTTTACGTATAATTTTAGATACAAATGGACAGTTGGAATCAAAAAAGTCACCGAAGGTACTGTAAAATTGCATATTTTTATACCCTACACCACTATGTGGTCAGGGTATTATAAGTTTGTGCTGATGTTTGTAACACCAAAAAATATTGGTTATAGTATACCGATCGGTTCATAATTTTTTTTTATTTCGATTTAACGATGTCCGTCTGTCCGTCCGTCTGTCTGTCTATCCATTCAATCTTGTGCGCACTCTACAGGTCGCAAATATTAAGATATTTTGATGAAATTTGGTACGCAGACCTATGTTGGCCCAAGGACGAACAAGTTTGATTTTGGTGAACATCGGTCCATGTTTAGACCTAGTGCCTATATAAGGGTCCTACCAAAATTATATTGTTTATACGCTGCAGGTCGTAAATATTAAGATATTTTGAGGAAATTTGGTACACAGACCTATGTTAGTCCAATAACGCAGCCTATTGATTTTGGTGAACATCGGTCCATGTTTAGACCTAGTGCCCATATAAGGGTCCTACCAAAATTATACTGTTTATACGCTGCAGGTCGTAAATATTAAGATATTTTGATGAAATTTGGTACACAGACCTATGTTGGCCCCAGGACGAAGCCTATTGATTTTGGTGAACATCGGTCCATGTTTAGAACTAGTGCCCATATAAGGGTACCCCCAAAATTGGCTTGTTACAAACTGCAGGTCGCAAATATTAAGATATTTTAATGAAATTTGGTGCGCGGACTCACATTATAGAAAATTTTGACACGAGCCCCATTTTAACCCATTCGAATGTCGTATCCAAACATTAGTTGGCTTTTACCCAGACTGGTGTAGGGTATTGTATAGTCGGCATGCCCGACTTTTACCTTTTTACTCGTTATAGATTATTTTTGGAAATTTTTATGATGAAGTAAATCTCATCTCTTTTAATATAAAATAAGTCCTAATTTGTATGGCAAAATTTTGGAGAGTTATTCAATTTTTAACTTTTTTTAATAATCTCATTTGTTAGTTATTTCATACTCCTCCCCTATAATTCCCCATATTGTTTGTCCAAGTCGAATCTGTCGAAACAAGTATAACTACTTTGACACTGGATTTAGTTTTTTATATTGTGCTATTGACTTAAATTTAAGCCCAAATCAGATAGCGAAAGTGCCAGTGAACAGTGACAGTACTGTCAACGTTTGATTTTGAAATTCGCAAAAACTATTCGATATTCTCAAGAATTTCTTATTTTATTTGTTTTTGAAGACAGCTCTTTTCTACTTAGAAAATTTTATAATTTCTCGGCAGCGACAAATAAAGATAATACAAAAATCGAATTTATTGACACAAAGGTGCACTGCGGTCACGTACTATCGACACTGCGTTTATCTGGCTTAAACCTAAACGAGATAGTGAAAGTGCCAGTGAACAGTGTTAGTGCTGTCAAATTTGTTCTTGAATTTCGCGAAAAGTAAATTTACAATATATTTTCCATAACCGATTGAGGTTTATTTGAAAATTAATAGGTAAAGTTTGTTTTCAATTGAGGAGTCATTTAACTTTTTTTATCTATCAATAAAAAGCAAACCAGAAAAAAATATGTATCGTCTGTAGGAATTGATATTTTCAGTCAAATGTTCTATTTTTAGTTTTCTATTTTAAAAAAAAAAAATTAAATAATTTCGTTGTTTTCTGTTTTAAAACAAAAAACTGAAATATTTTCGGTTTTCTTTTTTGTTAAAATAGTTTGTTTATTTACAAACTTATTTTCATTCAAATTACAAGAAATTCTTTACTCATATACACAAAGATAGCCAATAAAAATATGAACGTGTGTGCTGTATGTGTAGTGTTTTGAAAATTGAAACAAAAAAAACAATAGTAAAATGATTTGTATATAATGAAAAATCAGTAGTCATTTTTTAATTGTGTTTTCAATTAATTTAATATGTATTTTAGGTTGTTTTTTATGATAAAATATTGTGAGTGTATTCAATATTTTTAAGAATTTATAAGTAAATTTTTATTCAAAAAATTTTCAGATTTAAAAAATTTTATTAAAATTAAAACTCTGTGAAAACTGTTTTTTATCTCGTTTATGCTTTACTCTTACTTAAGCCATGTGAAAATAAGCGAAAAAGTCGGAAGCAAAAGTCGACTTTTTTAAATGATTTTATTTCAATGACTTTTGATAATGGGTTTAAATTTTATTACTATTGATAATCACCCCAGTGTAGAAACTGTAATTACATATCAGTATTTGTTGGACTACCAGTAATGACACCCACTTACCTTCTGCATTTTTTTTAAAACTTATAATAATGAGTTACTGATAATGACTTATTTTTATCATTATTTCAAATAAAAAGTAATTTTCTAGATTTTTTGAAAATTTTTTTTAATCTATTTTTAGATTCAATATTTTTTCAACACTGGTAAGTTTATATGTAAGCACAGGTCAATTACATTTTTATCTACCAAATATTAAATTTCGATGTAACTCAGATGGTAGAGCTATTGACTGGCAAAAATGACTGAAAAAAATTTTACAATAAAAAAATATTTTTTTTACAAAACTTATTTTTATGAAAATATATTTTTAGACTCATTCTTTTCGTCAGTATTGGTAAGCATATAGGTAATGACTAGGGCAAGGATTTCCATGCAAATGCATATTTTTTCTCGATAAAACTAGTACGGACTAAATATTTATCCGAATAATCAAATTTAGAACAAAATGGCATCGATTTGTACACTCAAATAAAAAAGTCTGTAAAAGTTACAGAAAAAACTGTAATATTACAGAAAAATTAACTAATATTAGGCCAGCAGACCGATTAGCTAATTTTAGCAAAATGTGTCTGTAATTATTAGTAAAGTCAAAGTTGTGGAAAAAATTTGTAATAGTTACTAAAATTTTGTATAATTTTAGTATATTCATAATGGAAATCAATTTGCTAAAATTAGCCAAATTCCTTACTAAATATTAGTGAAATTCATTTAGAAACAAAAATTAGTAATTTTACTATATATTAGTAAAATTTCTGTAAATTTAAAATGGAAATAAAATAGTACTTATACTAAATATTAGTATGCATACTGTATTTTATTTCCAAAAAATCTAAAATAAAATCCATAAAAAATGCTTACGAATAGTAAAATTTATTTCTTTTTAGTTATAAAATGAAATGTAATTTTAAATACGATTTAATTATAAGTAAAGTTTTAAAATTTAAATAACTTTTAGATGAATGATACATTGAATGTATGTATATAAAAAGATTTATTATAAATATATGTACTAAATAATAGGCTTTTGAGATCAATATCAAATTGATATTCTCATATAAATAAATTTTTGGAGTATTAATATATATATAAGTATTTAAAAGAAAGTCACAAATTCATTTAATGCAAATTTTTATAAGTATTCACTTTTAAAAGTATAAAAAAATGCCCACATTTATTCCAAATTAATGTAGGTACATTTTATTATTTATCTATTACGCTCGGTTTCATATTTAAAGTTAATTTGAACTTAACGATATTGAAAGATAAAATGTAAAAAATTGTATACGAAATAACAAATTAAATAACTAATGCTTAACTCAAAAACCTTCAGTATGAAAACCACCGTGTAGGTTTTTGAGTTTACTTTTATTAATCCATAATTTTTTGTTGTTTCGTACACAAATTTCTTGGCATTTTCTTTTGTTTAATAGTGAAGTTAAAGACTTCAGTATGAAACTCAGCTGTAAAGATTATAATTAGAAATTAAGAATTTCAAAGTTAACAAAAGTATGCAATTGTTGTTTCCTTTAATTAATAAATTGATGCGAAAACAGCGAAAAATAACATGTTTTAAACGACTTAAAATGTGAAATTATCAAATTAACTAACATAGGAGTAAAATTTATAAATTTTTCTCTTCATTTATATTTTTTAGATAAGTTGTCAGGCTAAGTTGCTGTTGATAACTTGTCTTTAGGAAAATTGATTCCAAAAAAATGTGATTGAAGAGCCATACATGTTTACATTTAATCGGATGTTTAAAATGAAAAACCACATAAATATGAAAAAGACATGTCAAAGCCTCTAAAATACTTTCTAGTTTATAAGTAACAGTGTCAAATTTTACAAAAATATATTTATAAACTGCGTGCTATTAAATCATTGATACCATTACCACGATCGCCGTATTCGCCTCCACGCTTAAAGGATACCGACACTTTATTCTTCCAAGCTTCACGTGGGCTACAAAACTGTAGATAAAAAAATAGAAGTTAATTTTTGCTACATATAAATTAATATAAAGACAATAAACTTACTAAAAATGCACACATAAATTCACTAACAGCTTGAACATTTGTACCCACTGTAAATATCTCATGAATAATATCTTCCAAACAAATAATGGGTGATTTTTTGCCATTGATACGAGCAAAACCTTTTTAAATACCAATTCACGTATGGTACCAATATTGGGATAACCATATGTAATTGTAAAATTATGTATCGCTTTTCCATAATTTTATGGTTTTGTCATTTTCCAAAGCCGCCGAAGCAATAATATTATCTGTTGGATGACAAGCAGTATACAACACAGTGTCGGTGTGACCCTGTCATTTCTGGACCACCTCTTTCGATTGTAGATTCCAGATGTAAACCATATTAACTGCCGGAAACAACCCACAAAAAAATATTACAAACATTTAAAACAAATTTAGAGATAAAAAAAATGCTTGCCTTTAACTAACATTTCCTCCAGTTACTGAAAAATTTGCAAAAATACAATATTTTTCATTTTTACGTCCAGTGTAGGTTTTTAAACATTTTCCTTTTGAATAGTCCAATAATTTCAAAGAATTATCCAAAGTAGCCGCCAATATATACTTGCCATCATCTATTAAAGTCTTCAAACACTGACCACTGGCTGTATCCCAAATACGACATAAGCCAACATAGCTAGAAGAGACAATTAACGAACCATCACGATTAAAATGAACGGCCGGGACAGGTCAATTCATAAGATTTCGAAATTATTTCTTTTCCCACTTCTGGTACTCACATGAACTCGCCAACCATTCCCCATTGGGTGAAAACAGCTGATACTGCCTTGGTATGACCAGCCAAAGTAAACTTTAAAGTATAATTGGGTTTTACGGATAAAGACGATTTATTTGAAGATGAGGATGTTGTTCCGGTCGAAGATGATGTTTGAAGAGTATTAGGACCACTGGGTGCGGTGGGCAAATGTTGTGGAGCAAGTACCCCAGGATGACCACCATGTACTGGTCCAATATGTACCATTGTTATTGATTTTTACAAGTTATTATTTTAATTCACTTTATTTTTTTAACTATCAAAACACTACCGAAATGCTACCGAATGTTTTTGTTGACAAACCTTGTCGTTGTGTCGTTCATGAACGAACTAGTTCATTTGAACGGTTCAGTTCATTGAACGATATGACATCGTCCACCATTATTCGTTCTTTTCGTTCAATCGTTCATTTCGTTCAATCGTTTATTTCGTTATTTTTTTTAGTCATAGAAAATTTGTATCCCTTTCTTATTAATTTTATGACAGAATTTAATGTTTTTCTTAATAATTAAAAATTTTTAATAAAATTGTAATTTTCTGACGCTATTAGTCTATGCACAATAAAATTAATACAAACATCATATCGCTGGCATGCAATCGGCTCTTGCAGTGATGCCAGAGATCAAATGTCACTTTTAGTTTTCATTTTAATTTTGTAATAGAAAAACAACAAAAAATTTGGTAAAAAAGAATGGAAAAGTGTTTAGTTTTTTTATTATTTGTCGGTAAATATTAATGTTTCATAAAATTTGTTGTTTTTTTTTTTGAAGTTTCGCTGCAATGGTTTTGACATTTCATATCATACAATTTATTGCATTTGAAGACACCGGGTTAGCACGCGTGCAATTTACAATTGCTTATATTATATATGTTTAAAGGAAAACTGGTCAATATTTTGTTACAATTTATATTTAAGGATTTTTTTCTTAATTGTCTATAAATTTTTATATTCATTTATAAAATTAATGCAGTTTTCATTATTTGTAATTGTCGCCATAATGCGGAATTACAAAAGCACCTCCCAGTACGACTGCTCTTAATGAACTAAAACAGCAAAAACAGTAACATCGATACACACGATGGAAAATTGAGTTAGGAAACACAAAATATCAAAAAATTTTGATAACACGAATATGTCAACACGATACATTAGCGGCCATATAGACTTCCAAGTATGCTGTACAGCATGCTGGCCGGCTGTATGAATTTGACCATGTAATGTCTAATTTGACGGTTTGTCAAGCATGTTGGACGAAAAACAAAATTTTTTGATTTTTCGGCAAGTTTGACAAACACGCTTTACCGTATATTGAAAAAAATCATCAAACATTGGAGAATTTTACATTTTTAATAAGTTATTTTGTGACAAGAAAGGGATAACGTAAATAAATAAACTAGGGATGTGCGATTAATCGATTAATCAAACAGTATGATTAATCAGAACTTTGATTAGTCAATTAATTGATTAGTTGAAAATTTGATTATTCAGAATTATGATTAATCGATTAATTTGAATTTTGATTAATCAAAACTTGAATAATTTTAATTAATATTTAAAATAGAAAAATACGGAAATTTTATCCTTGTTTTGTGGCGATACTTTATATAGCTCCAAATAAAGAGAATAACAAAGGTTGTTTGCTAACTGGTCAGACTTGACCAACTCCGTTCCTAAATTTAAAGTCTCTATTTTAAACTGGCGTTAAAAAGCGTCGTCAATGGAGAAAAACAAGATATTATTCAATTATTCATAAATTTGATTAATCAAAATCATGATTAATCAATTAGTCATTATTTTGAATAATCGAAATAACTGATTAATCGATTAATTATGTTTTTGATTAATCAAAATTATTGAATAATCGACTAATTGATTAATCAGAATTTTGATTAATCAGGAAGTTTGATTAAACGATTAATCGCACATGCCTAAAATAAACTAAAAAATGCAAAAACAGAAATTCAAAACTGAAATTCCAAGAAAAAAATTAATAAAAATAATTTCGTCATTATCATCCGCTGTGTTGATTTTGTGGTTTTGAAGTAAAGTTTTACAGCATGCTTGTCCGTGTATTCCAAAAACCATTTTTTGTTTGTCAAACAAGCTGGACAGCATGCTTGCTCGTATATAGGCCGCTATTGACATAAGCGGACTTTATACGATCAAATAAACGGTCAAGGATGCTGTAAAATGTTCCTTCAAAAACACAAAATTAACACAGCGGATGATAATGACGAAATTATTTTTTTAATTTTTTTTCTTTGAATTTAATTTTTTTTCTTCCGTTTTTCCATTTTTTAGTTTTTTTATTAACGTTATCCCTTTCTTGTTACAAAATAACTTATTAAAAATGTAAAATTCCCTAATGTTTGATGATATTTTACATTACACTGTAAAGCGTGTTTGTCAAACCTGCCGAGAAATCAAAAAATTTTGTTTTTCGTCCAACATGTTTGGCAAGTTGTCAAATTAGACACTACATGATCAAATTCATAAAGCCGTCCAGCATGCTGTACAGAATGCTTGATTTTCTATAGGTCGCCATACACGAAGGGCATTTTGTGACGAATGTTCCTTTGTGTGTAGGCAGCTTTAGAATAGAAAACAATTGTACCATTTACAGTAAAATTCTTTTAAGCTAAACTTGGTTAAAGACGAATTATCGGTTAATACGAACTAATTTGAAAGACGTTTTGGCATCAATTTTCGTATAAAAAAGATCATCTGCTTTATGAAACGCTTCGTCATATTTATTGCCGATGATTGATTTAGAAAGCAGTTTCATCAATATGATAACTCTTTTTTTCACCGAGTGTACGAATATGGATGATAAAAATACATATTGAAAAAATTGGAAACTAATTTGTATTTATAGCAAAGAAATATTCGAAAAAAGCAAAGCATAAACATTAAAAAACAACAAAAAAATTTAGAGAACAAATCTATTTTTATTATAAATGGAAAAAAACGCTTAAAAACTACTTGGTTTTCTGGTAATCATATTGCAACAAAAATTTCTATCAGGTTGTGTATATTTTCAAAAAAAAAAAAAAATTAAACTCCCAAAATAAAAAAGATTAGTAATTTTTTTGCTAATTTTAGCTAATCGGGTTTCAAAATTTAGTAAAATTAAATTTGTAGATTTAGCAACTCAAATTAGTAAAAAATTCTGTAATTTGTAAAATGAGAATACCAAATTATTTTACTAAAAAACAACTTTATACTAAAAAATAGTATAATACTAGTATAATAAAATTGGAAACCGTTTTACTAATTTTTATACTAACTTTTTTTTTTTAGTGTAGTTGCACATTTTTGCATATTTTGTCAAAAATGCATGTTTTTGCATATTTTGAATTTAAATGCATGTGTGGTGCCTTTTTAATGAATATTTTGTGATCTTTAATGCATAGTTGTGCATAATTTTTATTTCTAATAGCATTTTTTATTTTGTAAAAAAATATAAAAAATTAATACTTTTTCATATTTTGATTCAATCAATATAATCATTCTTAAAAACCTTATTGACCTATGGAAAATCTTCGAGTTCTGTGTCTGTTTGCAAAATAACTAACTTAAATATATAAATTTAAGTTCTAAAATGCATTATTTTTGCAAAAATAATAGTTTTTAAAGAATATTTCTTATATTTTTAATGCATTTTTTTCTTTTTTAGCCGCATATTTTAGGCGCATATTTTCCATTTTTAAGTGCATGCAATTCCTTGCCCTAGTAATTACATATTTTTAGATTTTTCGTATGCTGGTGTGTAAGCATAACTAATTATTTTTCGCGACATCGCCATACACACAGCAAACAGAGTCGGTGCTGACAACCCCATTTGTTGCCAATCGAATGGTTCAGTTGCATCAATTGAATTTTTCGGTTTCGGCTACCGAATTATTCTTGATACAACTGAAATTCCGTTGCCACAGTCAAATTATCCAATCTCAACTGGTTTACTGTTGCCACAACTGAAAAATTCGGCTACCACAACCGAACCATGCGATTGGCTACAAATGAGGTTATCAGAAGTGAATCTGTTTTCTGGGTGTACAAAGGTAATAAGAAAAGTAACTAGTTACCATTACCAGGTATATAGTTGCATAACCACATACTTGGTAATGATTTTCTACACCGCACTATAGGTAAAATGACCCCATTTTTTGGCCAAAACTATAAGGAATCACTGAAGAAGAATGAAAATCTATATATGAGGGTTTTCGAGGTTGCTGATTTCGAATCTGAGGTAAAATTTTTCAAATTCAAAATAGCGGATCCAATATGGCGGCGTAAATTTTAAAATTTCTTCTGATTTACATAAAAATTGATATACGGGGGTTTTCAAGATTGCTGATTTCGAATCTGAGGTAAGATTTTTCAAATTCGAAATGGCGGATCCAATATGGCTGCATAAATTTTAAAATTTCTTTAGATTTACATAAAAATTGGTAGACGGGGGGTTTTCAAAGCTGCTGATTTCGAATCTGAGGTAAAATTTTTCAAATTCAAAATGGCAAATCCAATATGGCGTCGTAAATTTTAAAATTTCTTCTGATTTCAAGGTTTTCAAGGTTGCTGATTTCGCATCTGAGGTAAGATTTTTCAAACTCGAAATGGCGGATCCAATATGGCGGCGGGTAAAAATGTTAACTGTGTAAGATGCAAACTTTTTTTGTCCAAAATCTCAAAAAAAAAAATAAAATTTTTTTTTTTTAATCTGGGTTATATTATAGCAGAAAATTGAACAAGTGGAAACTTTTGTAGAAACATTTTTTTTTTCAATAAAGCTATTTAAAATTTTGCTTTACATTTCATTATCTAAAGTAATTTCATTTCTTTTTTATGGTTTAATAAAAAAATAAAAATTAAATTTCCTCTTTGTACGTTCAGATTTCTCAGGATACTCTTTCTTTAGAAGCCCTATTGAAGCTGCAGTTGGCTTAGTTTTAATTGCCAAAATAAATTCAGCGTTTAGCCAGAGTTCGCTTTGTATCTGAAATATGTTTCTCTTCCTATGAGAACTCTCCCATCTAACTGAGATATTCTTACAAAAAATTCGTACTTTACCCTTCCCATAAGCCGCTTACTCATTCAAAACATTGCCGCATTCAGCTTTACCAACAATAAAATTGTAAACAGTAGTATTCTTCTCCTCTTACTTTTGCTCATCCAAGTAAACTTCCGCAAGTTCGCTATTTTGCAAGCGGAGGCTGCCTACCAAAAATGATATTTATCAAAAAACGCAAAAAATCGCAACATGAAATTGACAAATTAAACTCAAAACTCTTGATTTAACACGTTTCTGATTATTTAAACACAGCCAAATTCGGCCAACTTTTTAAAAGCTTATCCAAAGTTCATTTTTCCGAAAAAAAACTTGAATTAAAAGTTATTTCAGAAGTATGAGTTTTTTCGCCAAAAAATTTTTTTTTTTAATAAATTCTTGCTCTTAAACCATTAAACACTTACTGCCACTTTTGTTTTCCATATTAAGTTTAAATTTGTGTTTTTTTTTTAACTATTTAAAGAAATTTAAAAATATGACCAAATTGCACTTTGCTCACAAACAATGACTTTGACCACTTGCTAAGCAGTCGTTGTTAATTTTTTACAAAAACAAAACTTGCCGTTATTTGCAAAAAAAATTCATTCTGGAATGATTGAAAAATGACTTTTTGCCACAAAAATGGGTCAAATTACCTATAGTGCACTGGGACCAGGGATGATAAATGGGATTTTTAAAATAGTACTTTTTCGACCTCTATAGTACAAACATTTTTTTTTATATCGAGAGCCTATATTCAATTCTCTATATCTGCAATTTTGGTCAAAATGAGTTTTTGATGGCAAACTCATTGTTGATATTATATACATCTATGATATCAATTTTGGAGCGAAATACCCATTCTTTGCCACTTTTTTGAATATTTTACATTTTTTCATATCTACAAACAAATTTATTTTCAAATACAGAAGTCTATATCTGCATATAAATTTAAATTATTTGAATTCCATAAGGTATACATAAAAGTTTTTTGAGAATATCTTTTTTCGCAAATTTTTTTGTTGCACCTAACCACCAAACTTTATTTTAGCAGATGTGCATTATACTCCCTAGATTATAAATTAAAAAAACCGCACTTAAAAAATTGCAAAATAACATCGGAACGCTAAAAAAGCTTTTGTGGTAGAAAAAAATAATTTAAAAGCTCAAACGGCGATTAACATTCTGCAAACGAATATAATTATTCAATTTTCCTTTTTTGCAAAATATTTTCGCGATTTATTTTTTGCAAACTAAGAACCAAACTTTGGTGTGGAAATTTGTATTATATTCCCAAGATTAAAGATTTAAAAAACCACACTTAAAAAACTGCAAAATAATCGCGGAAAAGGGCGAAAAAGACTTTATGGTACAAAAAATTAATTAAAAAAATGAATCAGCGATTTACATTCTGCAAACAAATATATTGATGCAAAAGATTTCTTTTTGCAAATTTTATTTTTCGCGATATTTTCTTTTTTGCAACTAACCACCAAACTTGGTTTTATGAAATGTGTATTATAGTCTCTAGATTATAAATTTAAAAAAATACACTCCAAAATTTGGAAAATAATAGCGGAACGCGAGAAAAAGACTATGGTACAAAAATTGTAAATATTAAAAATCTTAGTCAGCGATTTACATTCTGTAAGGAAATATATTAATGCAAAAAATTCCTTTTTGTAATTTTTTTTCGTGATTTTTTTTCCAATCCCTAGATTTAAATTTTAAGAAACCGCACTTAAAAAATTGCTAAATAACGGCGGAATGCGAAAAAGCGTAGAAAATGACTTAGAAGAGCTAATCAAATATTGACATTCTGCAAACGAATATATTGGTGTAAAATTATTCATTTCGCAAAATTTTTTTCGCATTTTTTTTTGCAAACTAACCACCAAACTTTGGGCAATTTTGGTCCTGGATTATGGATAAAAATACACCGCAATGAAAAATTCCAAATAATGGCGGATTGTGAATAAAAGGATTTATGCCGCAGAAAATGAATTAAGAAACTTAACCAGCGATTAACATTTTGAAACGAATATAATAATGCAAACTTTTTTGTTTTTGTAAAAATTTTTCTTCCCAATTTTTTTAGTTCTTGGATTATTAATTTGAATAAAACGAGACTTTTCCATTCCTGATTAACAATTCTGTGTTCGTTGATGTTTGGAGGCACACAATATTGTTTTCCACAAAAAGTATAGAGATTTACATGGTCATTTGTTCCTAATAATGCATATTTTTTATATTTATCAACACTACATATCTGCTAGTATTATCATAAAATTATATAAAAGTATAATTTCAGAACTCTATATCTGCATTAGCGACGTAAATAACGCAAATAATTTCAAAATAAGTATATATAGGAATAAGTTGCCATTTTTAAAGAATATTCTAGAAGACAGATTGATTAAAAAAAATCTTATAAGCAAGTGAATTAGTTTTATTGCTCTCCTGAACAATTGTATTTTTGCAGATATAGAGTATTAAATCTATGGTATCGATATAATTTTTTTATCATTATAAATGAACAAATAAAAACTCATAAAAAATAAAGAGTTCTGTTATATCTAACTCATAGAGCAATAGAAAAACGTAAAAACTTTAGCTAAAACTATTAAAAATTAGTTAAAAATTACGTTGCATAAAAAAATTCTATCAGATTACTTTTGTAAAATATTAGTAAGATAAGAACAGCAAAAACCAAACTGTTAAATATATATATATATAAAATTGAAGTTATATTTTAATAAAATTTAGTTAACAGAAAATAACAACTTAACCTGCTAAAATTAGTAATAAATAATAAGTAGTAGACTAAAAATCATCAAAAATTCAAAATCTATAAATTTTTTTTTATTTTTTGTAATACGAATAAAAATCTAGTCTTCTGAAATCAGCAGTTTACTATTTTTAGAAACCATTTCCGTAGATTTTAGCGGGATAGACTGCTATTTTCATTCAAATAAATTTAACTTAAAAGTAATAAAAAATTTGTAGATATAATAGTTCAGTTTTGCTATTTTTGCTATTTTTACTCTACTAATATTTTCTGCAGATTTTACAGTATAATTTCTTATTTTCAATGAACCTAAAGTTAAATATAAAAAATATATAAAAATATATAAAATATATAAAAACAAATCTGCTAATCTAAGCAGTTTTTTTTGTAAGGCCATTTTTGATTAATTTTTAGTAGCTTTTTCTGCTATTTTTACAGGTTTATTTCTGCTAGTGTAGGGTTCAGAATTTAAAGTCCCTGAATATCGTATCGACTTCGTTTTAAAGCGAATACAATTTTAATGTCATAAGAATATTTTCGAATAAACAAATTGATTGACAATCGAATCAAATGAATTTAATGATTTCATTAGGTGCATTAAGAATTCATTCGATTCTTCGAAATAGGTTTTAGGTATTTAATCATTCAGAAATGAACATCGAATGAGTGAATTCTTTAGGAGCTCTGATGGGGAAAACCTATGGGGAAAACATTTTGCTGGTTTCAAAAAATACAAAAATTTCTAGTTTTCTTAATTCTCCTAATTTTTAAAATTTTTGTTTGTATACATACGTATTTTAATAAAAAAGAATGCTAAAGAACATTTTTTAGGTTTTTAACTTGAGTTTTCAATAGTAACATCTAATATTTTAACCCCTCAACTCATAAATGCTTTGTAAAGTTATAGGAGGTTTACAAAACGTAGTTTTCATACAAAATTTGTTCAATAAACCTCCTATAATTTTACAAAGCGTTTATGAATTTATGGGTAAATATTTTCAACATAAGTATTTTTTATTTAAAATTTCGATATTTGATGTGTTCGCCATAATATCTCTGAAAATTAAAAAAAGCACAAAAATTTAAAAATCGAAAAATGTGTAAATAGTACTAAATGAGTCAGAGGAGTACCATAGTACTTTTGAGGTTCCAACAGTACCACAAAAAGTATTATAGTACTAACTTTATCATCCCTCACTGGGACGTTATGACATTGATTTTGCCCTACCATGAATTAATCATACTTAGCGTATACTTAATAAAATCTTACTTAATATAATATTACGTATACGCTTAGAGGTTCTTATTAATTAGAGGATAGGGTAGTGAATTTAGTCATTTTATAAAAATGAAAAAAAATTGATTTAGCCATTTTTAGGAAATGCTTAGCCTTAGCCTTATCCACTTTACATTTTCTTACAAAATATAATTTTTTGAGCAAATTTATAGTGAAATTAATATATTTTGTACAATCTGTCAAACAAAATTGAAAATAAAATAAATGTTGAAATAAATTTCAAACTCTTCTTTTTACATTTTCTTACAAAATATAATTTTTTGAAATTAATATATTTTGTTCAATCTGTCAAACAAAATTGAAAATAAAATAAATGTTGAAATAAATTTCAAACTCTTCTTTTGTTTTAAAAAGTGACGGAATTATTGTAAAACAAATTTCTAAACCTTCTTAGAGTTCATTTGAAGAAAAAGTCTTTATTAATTAGAATATTATTAAGAAAATTGTTTTAATTTTTTTACACAAAATTTTATATACAGGACAATTTAATGGATATGGTTAAAAATGTGACTTTTCAGTTTAGTGTGATTGTGTCTTTTTTATAAAATAATGCTATATTCGTAATTTGCATTCCGAAATCTATTAGAAACGATATCTCTCAATCCTTATTCGTCAAGTTTTTCTTGTTCTGTTGTACTGTGTACTTAAATAGTTCTGATATTTTGCAAAATTTTTATTTTTGTATATTCTACACACAGAATTTATTTAAAAATTTATTTAAAAATTTTGTTTGTCTCGAACTGGGATAGAACCGGCGACTTTCGCTTTCAGCCTTTTGCCTTTTGTTTTTACTCTACACTCTAATTAAATTCTGTTGAAATTTACCCAACTTATAGTAGGAAACTGAACTCCTACTATAAATTGGGTAAATTTACTCTATGTGCGTAATTGAAAAAAAATACGCACATTGTGTTTAAGTTGGTGCACAAATAATTTGTAATTTTACATTGAAAGTGCGTAAAAATTAAATGAAATTTTGAAATTAGTGTGTTAATTTACTAAATTTGTGTGTAAAAAAGCACGTTTCACGTGTAAATGTACGCATAAAATGCGTAAAAATCCACAAAAAATGCGCAAAAATCCACAGAAAGTGCGTAAAAATAAAATATAATGCGTACATTTACAACAGGTGTGCTAATTTTAGCCCCACCCAAAAATTTTTTTTTAATAAAATAAATTAATTTGTAGTACGTATTTTATTAATAATAATATCCGAGTCATTCTCTCATAATCGTTTATGTCCAAATTAGTCGTTTTGGGATAAAACGCAATAACGGGAGAAAATGCCTTAAGAGAGATATGGCCTACGCAGGAACAACTAAGTGCAATGACTCCTGCTCAACAAAGTCAGTATTCATTGAGTACTGCCTAACTTGCAAAGAAAGCATTTTGTTGAGTAGGAGTCATTGCATTCAGTTGTTCCTGCGTAGGCCATATCTCTCTTAAAGCGTTTTCTCCCGTTATTGTTGACGGTTACTGCCTCCCTTTCAAAGAAGGCATTTTGTTGAGCAGGAGTCATTGCACCCAGTTGTTTTGCCTAGGCCGAATCTCTCTTACGGCATTTTCTACCGTTATTGTTGACGGTTTTTGGTTGACTGCCTCCCTTGCAAAGAAGGCATTTTGTTGAGCAGGAGTCATTGCACCCAGTTGTTCCTTCGTAGGCCGTATCTCTCTTATGGCGTTTTCAATTTTGAAATTTTTAGACTACCACATGCGTTAACAATAATTACCAAAAACAATTTCATGCTTATGTTGCTATTTCCAGACTCTAATGTGTTTGTGGAAATGTTGTAATTCACAAAAAATACTCCGTTTTCGCTTTTTCTTTTTATTATTTATACATAATTTTTTTTTAATTTTTTCCAATTTGAAATGTCAAAGTATTTATTACTATTATTGGATAGTATATTTACCAACTTTGTGCGTAAAAATTTTATTTAACAAAACAACAGTAATTTTAGGCACAATGTATTTATTTATAAGCACATAATGTCTAAAAATACTTTGTGTGTGTATTATTGCGTATGAAAGTGTGCATAAAAAAAGTTCACGCATTTTTTGTTTATATTTACCGAATTTTCGTAAAATTAAACAAAATTTTACCCATTTTATAGTAGTAAATTTACAAACATTTTTTAGAGTGATGGCTAAACTCAATTTAAATTTTTCTAGTCAAATTTCAAATTTGAATTTCTTTAGGTTGGAAATTTGAATATTTTGTTTACGAATAAAATTATATCAACAACATTAAATCAATTGTGTCTTGTAATTTGAATCAATAAAACTTGACTAGAACCGGCGACCTTCCGTGTGTTGCCCATTGATTTTCCTTTGGGCTAAACTCGATTTAATTTTTTTAGTCAAATTTTAACCGGAATTTCTTCAGGTTGAAAATTAAAATATTTGTTTATAAGTAAAATTATATCCACAAAAAAAACCAATTGTGTCTTTTAATTTGAATAAAAAAAATTATTAAAAGAAAAAAAAAAACTATAACGCTTTGGCTGAGGTTTGAACTCGGATTGCTAAGACTATCAGGCTGTGTCTCTACCCCCTGCACCATAGACAATTATATTTAGTTGTTAACTAATTTTGAATTTAAGTACGCATAAGTATGTACGAAATGAAAAGATTTGATACATTCCAAATAAAATTTCTGTTCCTAGTCTCAATATATAATTACCAATATAAAAGAAATTAACGGTTGGTGGCACTGAAATTGACAAAAAAAATTTAAATTGATTTGAAAAACTAATGCTTTGGATAGAGTGATAGATTTTTTAGAAACAGATCTGATAATACACCTAGAAAACAGATTCACTTCTGATAACCGCATTTGTAGCCAATCGGATGATTCGGTTGTGGTAGCCGAATTTTTCAGTTGCGGCAACAGAAAACCAATTGAGACAGGACTAATTTGACTGTGGCAATGGAATTTCAGTTGTGTCCAGAATAATTCGGTGCCAATATTTTGCATAATGTGACTGTGTTTTGGTTAACTGAATATATTTCCTGTTCAGAATACAATTTAACTTTTCTCATGATGAATTACACTGTGAGACAAATGGTAGGGGTCAGTGATCGGGAAGGGTTCAAACTACCGGGGAAAGTTATATTTTTCTTATTTTGTGAAATTGGTTGGTTTTGTGTTTCAAGTAGAAGATTAGATTGATATGTACCCAGTCAGAAAAATACAAACGGGAAAGCGATGGCAAAGCATTTTAACAGGTGGTACAAGTATTAGCAAAAAGTGCTTTCCCGTTCCCAAAATGATAACATCATTAGACAAAATGACCGGCTGTTCAAAAAGCGACGGAAAAGCGCTGGAGAAACAAAATTTTTGAACGTTGCCAAAACCAATAAATAGGTGGTCTGGAAATATATTTTTGGTCCTGCCGTGATTTGAACCCAGGCCGTCAGATTGGCAGACGATTGCTCTACACTGAACCAAAAACAGCTGTGAAATCAACTAAAATCCATATTAAATTGATGAATGGGTGATCACTATACAACTAACAAAACCTGTACATCAATTTAACGCATTATTTAGTAGATTTATATTTTGACATTTACCTATTTTATGTGGTGTTATTTTGACAAAATATCGTCAAATGTATTACAAAAATTAGTTGTGTTAACAATTATATTTAATCAATTTCAATAATGATTTTGTTGTTTTACAATGCATTTTATTTAATTCAACAATGAATTTTATTTAATTAATTCATATTTTATTGATTTATTATTAATTTTTAAACTTATATTTCATTATTTTTTATATTTCACCAATTTCAAAATTTTTTAAGCAATATGTGACGCGCAAAATAGAAAGGGACCTAAGGATAGAAAGGGAGCTAAGGTCAAAAGAGCATGGGATCGGTCTCATTCGATGCTCAGATGTTGTCCACAAAAAAAAAAAATATATTTTTTTTCCCTTAGGTCCCTTTCTCTATGTGCTGTCACATATACATATAAAATATACATATGTACATATATAAGACATATGTCTTTATACCCTACACCACTACGTGGTCAGGGTATAATAAGTTTATGCTGATGTGTGTAACACCAAAAAATATTGGTCCTAGACCCACCTTATAGTATACCGTTCGGCTCAGATTTTTTTTTATTTCGATTTAACGATGTCCGTCCGTCTGTCTGTCTGTCCGTGCATTCTTGTGTGCACTCTACAGATCGCAAATATTAAGATATGTTAACAAAATTTGGTTTGCTGACTAACATGGTCCACAGAAAATAGCCGATAGATTCTAGACAGAATCGGTCCATATTTGGACCTTTCGCCCATGTGGGCTATATTTACGATTTTCTCTTCTTTTATAATTTTATAGAAAATTTTGACACAAGCCCCATTTTAACCCATTCGAATTTCAGATCCAAACATTAGTTGGCTCTTAACCAGACTGGTGTATGGTATTGTATAGTCGGCATGCCCGACTTTAACCTTTTTACTCGTTTTTATAATGAATTTGATAAAATATAAAAAATAATGAAATATAAAATTGAAATATAATAAAGCACATACTCAAAACTCTTTATATAAAACACATGAACCATTTTATATACAAAAACATATAACTTAATTTATTTAAATTAATAATTCAAATACATTTCATTATATAACTTTCATTAATAGTTTGCCTAAAACAAAATAACAAAAAGACGGAAAATATATAAATTAATGACATAAATTTAAATCTACGATTTAATTGAGAACAATCAAAATTATATAAAATTAATAAATCTTCAATTAGCAATTCACTACAAGTCACTGAATTTGTTAATTATCTATATTTTGAAAAACAAAAACACTTAATGTTAATTTATTGATATTTCCACCAATTACAAATGCCCCACACATGCTAGCACGAGTAATGACGCGACGAAACTAACCTCACTAAACTTTTTTCCACAGATTTAGCACTTTTTGTTTTCAAATTGAAGAAAAATTATATCAAATTTATTTCATTGCCTTTTTACAAAATTTTTAGAGTTAACAAATTAAATTTTGTTAAAAAATTAACAAAAAATTATCAAAACAACAATTGTTTCGTAGGGTATTATTGCCGACAATAAGTATGTTGATTTAAAAAAAAAATAGTTGATTTCAAAAAAACACACATTAATTTGAATAAAAAAGATATTGTTTTAACAATTCGTTTCATCAAAAAGTAACAAAATTTTTATGTTGATTTCACTTACGACTTTTGGTTCAGTGTACCCACTGAGCTAACGAAACATATAATATTTGATGGCTAAACACACAAATGAGTGATAATCGCTGGATAAGCTGGACTAGCACTGGCAAACAGTTTTTTGAAACTAATATACCAGAGTTGGAAAGAGCAAAAAAAAAATTGGTGTTTTGAGTTTTTGCACAAACAAAAAAATTGATTTTATAGAACCAAAAAATTTTTAAATTAAAAAAACTCCAAAAAAAATTTTTTTCTTGCAACCGGATTTGAACTCGGAACCTCCTGACTACAAACCTTTTTTAACGAAGCGTCAGCATTTTTATAAAATCATTGCTCTACGAATGAATTGGTTTTTGTTCCACTGGTAGCATTGGCTAGGTAGAACTGGATAACGACTGGTGGCAAACCTTGGCATATCACTCTTTGACCATACTTTGCCAGTGGTTTTTGAAAAACAAATGCTGGAAAAACGCTTTTTGAAAGCTCTGGAAAAGCGTCCAAAATATGTGTTCTCCCAGTCCATGGTTACCTAGTGGTATGCCAGTGCTTGATTTTTTGTACCACTGGCGATTTCTGATTGGGGAATTATAATTGGCGTGTAGTTAGGAAACAGTTTGAAGCATGACTCAATTTAACATAAGATTAAGGTTGTTTATGTTTTTTGTTGTAAAAAATTCTATGAAATCTGATTTTTGTTTGGATTTGTAGGCAAATAGGTAGGTTAACCGGTGCTTAGGAAGATGCTTATATACTCTTTGTGATTCAAGTAGTTGTTTACCTTCCGGAAGGGTTATTCTTCATCCCCGTATTGTGATATTTGCCATCACTTTAGATTCATAATAAATTAATAGAAAATGTTATATTACGAGTATATTATAAATTAAATCAGTGTGCGAGTATGTATGTATGTACTTTACCTTTGTATTAAAGTTAGTAAAGAGCTAAATTTGCAATAACAATACCTATGTATGCAGGATTTCCTTTCTTCATTCTAGGTATGTCCCTGATGAAGCATGTTTTAAGTATATGGTTTTTTTTCTTACTTTTATCGTATTTATGTAGTTTGGCTTAAAATATTTTATCATCGTCAAAATGCTGTAAACTTGGCATTTATCCATATGCAAACACTTTGTATGGGTATACACACATACTTATAAAATATTCTCGTGGCAGTAAACAAACTGACACTATAATATTTATGCAGCATATTTTAAAATGAGGAAGAATAAGAAGCGAAACCAAAATCAACAATAAAAAAGTTAACAAGTCAACAAAAACAACATATGACAGTGTAATAAGAGGAATTATTCTTATTGAAAATTAGTAAGTTAGTAAATTCTAAACTTTGTTGGGTAATTCATGTAAAGTTTAAGTTAATTTTAAAGTTTTAATTAATCTACATAATATAATTATTAGTAATATTAAAACTAATACAATTGTTTACAAGTGTTTAAAGAAAACTAAAACTACTTGATGCAGATTTCATTGATAAAAGTTTTACCAAAATTAATAATACCCCAGTTTTGAAATGGTAGTAACTCTAATTTCTGTATTTTTATAAAAATTAAATATGTGTTCAGAAAATTTCTGCATTAAGTGGTGTGATTAAAAAACAACTTTTCCCTAAAAATTTTTTTTATACAAAAGTGAACTTTTAAATTGCTCAATTTATTTATATAATATATTATTATATAATATATGTAGAGCGCATACTCTGGGGACATTTTTGCGATACACAGTTTAGTCTGGACATATTTGGTTAATTTGGGGACTGTCCTCAAACTGTTCTTAGGTCTAGCGTATAGTACGAAAACATTTTTGACTAATATACAGCATAGTTTGGGCACATTTTTGGCTATGTCCCCGAAATGTGCGCAATACATATATATAACTATATTTGGATTTTAGTATACAGTTATACATAAAAAATTAAATGACAAATCTATAAAAATGCAACATTTGCATAAAATTTTGTGTAAGCGGATGTCTCAAAATTATTTTTACATCGCGAAATGTGGTCCCAAAAATATAAAGTTACACATAAAAACATAAAAATACGGTTGGAACAACGAATCCAACTGAATTTTTCGCCAACCGAATTTTTGTAGTACTATCACTTTTATTAATACAGTAAAACTCGCTTAAGATGAATTCCGAGGGACTAGATTGATTAGTTCGTTGTGAGCGAGCTTCGTATTAACCAGGGTAAAATTTATTTAAAATGTTCTAATTATCCACAAAATATTTAAATTTCCGTGAAACAGCTTTAAAAATTTTACAATTTTTTCATTTGGTTTCCTAAATATATTGGTTGCAATATATTTAAGAAAAAAGGTCTGTGTGTTCGGTTTAAAATTTGTCAGAAAACAAAAAAAAAAAATATAGAAAAATGTCGAATTTTGTAAAATTCGTATTAAAAGTGGAAAATTATATAGAAATACATTTCTGGGACCATCACAGACAGTTCGTTTTAACCGAGTATTTGTCTTAAGCGAGTTCGTATTAACCGATGTTTTTTATATTGAAATTGTTTCCAAAACTTCGGGACTTCTAAATTAGTTCGTATTAACTGAGAATTCGTCTTATCCAAGTTCGTATTAAGCGAGTTATACTCTTTTTAATACTATTTATTTACTTTAATATTTATGGATTATAAGTTCTACAAAAAGAATAACAATTTCTGTAAAATGAACCAAAAAATTGTATGTTGCGAACTGGGATTGAACCGACGATCTCCCGTTTGTCAGAAAATTGTTTTTCCTCTAGGGTAAACTCGTCAATTTAGTCAAATTTCAAATTTAAATTTTTTTAAAGTTGAAAATTTTAATGTTTTCCCCGTCCCAGTGTAGAAACGGTAATGACATGTCATTATTTTTTGGACTACCAGTAATGACACCCACTTACCTTCTGCATTACTTTAAAACATATAATAATGAGTTACTGATAATGACTTATTTTTATCATTATTTCAAATAGAAAGAAATTTTTTAGATTTTTTTGAACATTTTTTGAAATCTATTTTTAGACTCAATATTTTTTCAACAGTGGATATATGTAACCTAGGGTGGGTCGATTTAGCAATCGATATTGCGTCATCGATTTTTCGAAAGCTTTTAACATGGGGAAAAAAAAGTTCCACTACGACATATCAAAAAAATCATTTTCGAGGCTCCCAAATTTAAATTTTTTGCAATTTTCTAATAAATGCTAGATTAGCGCCATCTTGAGGTGGCTTTTTGAAACAACTAATAAAGTTGTAAACAATATAACATTACAACCTTTCCAGAAAGGTATTACTTATGAAAATCGGATAAAAAATGTGGCAACTAGAGGTAAAAGTATATAAGTAAAATTATTTTCTGCTTGATGATGAAATGATGATAATTATGAGAAATGATGATAATGATGTTGACGACAACAAGAAGAAAATAATTTTACTTATATACTTTTAGCTCTAGTTGCCACATTTTTTATCCGATTTTCATAAGTAATACCTTTGTGGAAAATTTTTATCCATACAATTTGACCTGCCCTAATATAACCACATATTTTTTTATTTTTTGTATGTTGGCATGTAAGCTGACTTGTGTGCAGTAGGGCAATTATGTTATTTTCTACACCATTACCAGATATGTGGTTATGTACAGTAGTGGACTAAAGTGAATACATTAATTCAATATTTTTCGAAATTTGTTATAATTTTTATTTTATTTTAGAAACTTAAATGTTTTTTTTTTCAAAGCATAAAACTAAAACATTCTTCTTCGATAAAAACCTAAATAGAGTAGACTATATCATTAAGAAGTTAATGACAAAAATAATTGCAAATTGTGACCTCTTTTATCCAGTATTGTTCATATTTGAAATTTTCGGCAAGCTCTTTCTTTAATATTTTGTCGCAAGTTCTTTATTCTTTAAAACAGATTTAATGCGAGAACGAATGCTTTCCACAAGATTTTTAATAGTTTGAGGTGGAATTTTAGCCCATTCCGCTGAAACTCCTGACCAAAGATCATCTAAGTTGGTCGGCACTCGTTCGCATTGGGAGGGTCTTCTTTTGACAATTGCCCACCAATTCTCGATGGGATTCAAATCGGGGCTCTGATCTGGCCACTTCAAAAACTAGAAAAACTATACTTGGATATCACAAATTGAACAAAAGTTATTAATACAGATTTAAAAATATTCAAACATGTATCCAATTTAGTCCACTACTGTATCTATATACCTGGTAATGGTAAATAGTTACTTTTCTTATCACATTTTTTATTACCTTTGTGTGACACACCAGCATACGAAAAATCTAAAAATATGTCATTACATATATTATTACAAGTACTGACAAAAATAATGAGTCTAAAAATAGATTTTCAAAGAAAAAGTTTTATAAAAAAATATTTTTTTATTGTAAAACTTTTTTTAATAAAATTTTCTTGTGTGGGAATCGAACCTGGGACTCCAGGTTGCCAGTCAATAGCTCTACCATCTGAACTATATCGACATGTAATGTTTCATAGTCAAAAATATAATTGATCTGATGCACACAGGCCAGCTTACCCGCCAACATACAAAAAATCAAAAAATATGTGGTTAAATATATCCTTACCAATGTTGAAAAAATATTGAGTCTAAAAATAAATTTCAAAAAAATCTAGAAAATTACTTTCTATTTGAAATAATAATAAAAGTAAGTCATTATCAGTAACTCATTATTATATGTTTTACAATAATGCAGAAGGTAAGTGGGCGTAATTACTGGTAGTCCAAAAATAAAGACATGTCATTAGCGTTTCTACACTGCACTATAGGTAATTTGACCCATTTTTGTGGCAAAAAGTCATTTTTCAAACATTCAAGAATGAATTTTTTTTGTTGGTATGCAATTAAGAACACATCAAAGCAAATAACGACAAGTTTTGTTTTTGCAAAAAATTAACAACGACTGTTTAGCAAATGGTCAAAATCATTGATTGTGAGCAAAGTTGTTGAACGCAGTATGTATGTACATTTGGTTGAATTTTTAAATTTCTTTAAATAGTTAAAAAAAAAAAACATAAATTTAAACGAAATATGGAAAACAAAAGTGATAGTAAGTGTTTAAGGAAAGATTTTATTAAAAAAAATTTTTTTTGCCGAAAAAACTTATTCTTCTGACATAACTTTTAATTTAAGTTTTTTTTCTGAAAAATTAACTTTGGATAAGCTTTTAAAAAGTTTGCCGAATTTGGCTGTGTTTAAAGAATCAGAAACGTGTTAAATGAAGAATTTTGAGTATAATTTGTCAATCTTATGTTACGATTTTTTGCGTTTTTTGAGAAATATAATTTTTGGTAGGCAACCTCCGCTTGCCAAATAGCGAACTTGCGAAAGTTTACTTGGATCAGCAAAAGAAAGAGGACAAAAATACTACTGTTTACAATTTTATTGCTGGTAAAGCTGAATGCGGCAATGTTTTGAATGAGGAATCGGCTTATTTGAAGGATAAAGTGAGAATTTTTTGTACGAATCTTTCAGTTAGATAGCAAGATAAACATATTTCAGATGCAAAGAGAATGCTAAACGCTAAATTTATTTTTGGAAATTAAAACTAAGCCCACTGTAGCTTCAATAGGGCTTCCGAAGAAAGAGTAACCTGAGAAATCTGAACGAACAAAGAGGAAACTTTAAATAGCTTTATTAAAAAAGGAAATTAAATTAAAAATGAAATGAAATTACTTTAGATAATGAAATGTAAAGCAAAATTTTAAATAGCTTTATTAAAAAAAATTAGTTGCTACAAAAGTTTCCACTTGTTCAATTTTCTGCTAAAATAGCCCCAGATTTAAAAAAAAAAAAATTTATTTTTTTTGAGATTTTGGACAAAAAAAGTTTGCATTTTACACAGTTAACATTTTTAGCCAAGAAAATCAGAAGAAATTTTAAAATTTACGCCGTAATATTGGATTCGCAATTTCGAATTTGAAAAATTTTACCTCAGATTCGAAATCAGCAACCTTGGAAACCCCCGTATGTAAAGTTTCATCCTTATTCATTGATTCCTTATAGTTTTGGCCAGAAAATGGAGTCATTTTACCTATACTGCACTGGGATGGTTATGAACAAATTTATATCAACAACAGAGAAGAAATTTTTGTCCTTTAATTTGAATCAATAAAAAATTATTTAAAAAAAAAATTATAAATGTCTTCGCAGCGGTTTGTACTCAGATAGCTAAGATTCTCAGGCTATGTCTCTACCTGCTTCATCATAAACACTTCCATTTAGTTGTTGTCTTATTTTGAATTAAAATGTGCATATATTTCATACAACGAATATGGCATAATCCAAAATTTTCTATAATAATTAAAATTTCGGTTGCTAGTCTCAGTATATATGTAAGTGTATAATAACACTGAAAATAATACGTCTGTTGGCTGGACAGAAAATTTTGTTACTTTAACAAAATTTATTCCTGTTTTTTAGCTTAAAATAAAATTTGTTGATTTTAACAAATTATTTTGTTAAATTTAACAAATCTAAATTTAACTAAAACTACGGTTTTATCTGTAATTATACTGAGTCGTGGAATTTATCCAAATTTAGGGTCTCGGGACCCACCCCGGGAATATTCCATATCATGTCAGGGCATTTAAGGGCACTCCCGTGGAGCAAATATTTTGTCCGTTTTGCTCTATCTCGATTAGTTTTCGAGATATGGTCCATTTTATGAAGTGGGAAATTTTTATTAAAGTTTCCGAGGGTCCAAGGCCTCGCCGTCCATTTGTGGATAGAGATACCCCCTTTCGCTGGGATATTATTAGGGTTTTTCTTTCCCGGACTTTTTCATTTCCCGGGACAGCGGGATTTTTTTTAGAATTTCCCGGGAGCCCGAGAATTCCCGCTCGTTAGAAAATAAATAAATCCGACGTATGTTGTACTTGAAAAACTCAATTTCTGTTACAACACCGCCCGACAAAGTCCATCTTTTGGTTGCAACCATGAGAAAATATACTTAATATATTCTGAAAGAAGTTCTTAATATAAAATATCCACATCTTCTACTTTTTCTAGAACAATTCGTTTAACAGTTTAAATCGCGAATTAATATTAAGGTAAAATATTTGTATGGAAGGACGTCTTTGAAATATATTAACTAAAGATTTATTCTCCTTTCAAACGGTAAACGAATCGATTTACAAAGAGTGAAAGGCATGCGTATTTTATTTTTATCCCTTCTTTCAGGTTGTATTGGAATTGTTAATGGGTGCAAACTTGTGTCGGACGGTGAAATAACAAATTTATTGAAATGAAGTTTTAAAGAGATTTAAAAAATTTTTTTTTGGCTATTCTTGTTCTTGTTCTTTATTTTCCCTTTTGTGTCTTATGAAACTTTTAAATTTAAGCCCTGGTTTATATAGTCAGAACTAAGATAGATTTTTTGCTTAAACGTTTCTTAAATATGGAACGAAAAAATTTATATTTCTAGATATTTTGTTTCTAAGCAGATTCTCAGAAATATTCCTCTTAGAATTATTTGTATAAAAAAAATTTTAAATGTGAGTATTTTTCACACAAATTTTTAGGCAAAGTCGCCTAAATCATTTTATAAAAATAGACACTAAAATATTATTAAATAGTTTTATAACTTATACTGTTATTTTTTGAATAGAAATTTTTTATGCCACAACTACTTAAAAAGAAATCATTTAATTTTCATAGTTGCATTTCAAATTAACATATAAACAAATCCAAAATAATTTAAAAAAGCATTTGTTGCTTTATTTTAAAAATAAATAAAATTTAAAAAATACAATTGAAATAAATATCGATTGAAATGAAATTATTTGAATCAATCAATCAATCAAAAATACGAAAATTTTACTAGTTTTGGAGGTATTTTGAACTGAAATACTGATGATGAAATGTAGTGTAATTGCTTTATTTAAACAAAGATCATCATTTTAAATAACAAATTTTATCTGAAGTACGAAAAATTTTGTTGGTAACCTTGGTAATGGCTTACAAAATTTGTTTTCAAAAAAATACTTATATCAATCAAAAATACGAAAATTTTACTAGTTTTGGAGGTATTTTGAACTGAAATACTGATGATGAAATGTAGTGTAATTGCTTTATTTGAACAAAGATCATCATTTTAAATAACAAATTTTATCTGAAGTACAAAAAATTTTGTTGGTAACCTTGGTAATGGCTTACAAAATTTGTTTTCAGTTTAACTAAACCAAATTCAACTGATATCAAAAAATATTGAATTTGAAATCGCATTTTTTAATTTTGAATATATTTTATTCAAATTAATTAAAAAAAAATCAATTCTTTAAATTTAATTAAGCTTCCAAAATTGTAATATACTACTAAAACTTCTGTAAAAGAATAAAAAAAAATCCCGGGAAATCCCGCACAAAATTCCCGGGATTGCGGGATTGAAAAAGGGCGGAATTATAGATCGATTTTGCTCTATCTCTCTTACTTTTCGAGATATGGGCGATTTTAAAAATTCGGGAGGGAAAGAAATAGCGCCAAATTTAAAACTTCGGATACATTGGTGGCGCCATCTACCGAAAAATAACAGTAATATGAAAATATTAAATTTTAACAATAAATTTTGTCAAATTCTTAAAAATTAGTTTTACATAATTTTGAAAATTAACACTCAAAATTAGTTAAAGTACTGAGGATTTTTAGTATTGTGTTAAATGAAGATAACTCTATTTATGTATGTGATAGAGGGAAAAAGAAGGAATATACACTTTTATTTTGGCAGCCCAGTCTCATATTTAGGGGTCAAAACTGACCTAATTTTTTGATTTTTTAAAATTTATTAGTTACAATTTCAAAGGAAAATAAAGAAACTGGGCATCGAATGAATACTTTTCTGCATCCATATAGAAAGCATATCCGAATATTTTCAACATTTTTTCTTTTATCAGAATTGTCCCTGTACAATTGTTGTTGATTTTATTTCATATTTACATACTGTAAAATAATGCCTATTTAATTTAATCGAACGGCGTCTGAGCTTTTAGGATATTTAGACAATATTAATTTTGAGATGCTTTTATTCCCGCAAACTTTAATGCCGTACACAAGTAAACCTGTACGCAAAATTGCTCACAAAAAATTAAAAATGGCCCAAAATCAAAATAAGAAAAAACATATCCCTAAGAAGCCAAAGACGCTTTGGGATGGAATAGAATTTTGTACATTGATTACCTTGAAAAAGGTCAAGACATCAATAGCGACTGCTGTATGGCGCAACCGTTGCGTTTAAAGGAGGAAATACCAAAAAAAAACGGTCCCATATGAAGAAGAAAAAAAGTGCTCTTTCACCAAGACAATGCACCGTATCACAACTCGTTGGCTACCGTGGCCAAATTACACGAATTACATTTTCATTTTTAGATTTGGTTCCCAGCGATTTTTGACTGTTTTCAGACTTAAAAAAATGCTTCCTGGAAAGAGATTTGGTACGAATGTAGAGGTAATTGCCGAAACAGAGGCCTATTTTGAGGCCAAATATACTCTCAGAACAATTCCGTTGTGGAAACCGAATTGTTTGCCAACCGAATTTAGTTGTGGCAAACGAATTCGATTCGAATTCGATTTCAGTTATGACAGCCGAATTATCGGCTGTCACAACTGAATTCGGTTGAGGCAACCGAATTACGAGGTAGCAGCAAAATTACGAGGCAACCGAATTCGGTTGGAAAAAATTCGGTTGTCACAACGGAATTGTTTTGAGAGTGTCGTAAACATATTTTTTGAATAAGTTATCTAAATTTTAATCAAGCATTTCTTCTAACCAATGCTAAAATTTAACCATAGAAATTTCTATGGTTAAGAAACTTAACCAAGGCTATTTTAGAACATTTCACCCTATATTAGATATTTTAATAAATTAAAATTGTAATGATGATTATTAAAAAAAAATTTAAAGCGCGGCTTTAACCAAACTTTGACTAAGAATCGTTTATGATAAATATAAGCATTTTCGGTGTGCATCTCCCCACTTTACCAAAACTTACAAAAGTGGCATCAGTACTTAAAATCGTGTAAAAATGTTTCCTATTTAGGATTTAGGTTTCTGCGATAGCTTACGGAAATTGGCTTCACACACACACCTCTATTTTACTTGCTGATTCTATATCTCTATTCCGAATTCGTCTCTCACCTCTCAAATTTGAAAAAATCGTGATTAGAAACGCGGAAAATAGCTTTTCTCCCTATTTTGAAATACCATACAAAACGCATCCAAATAGCTTAAGACTTTTTGTTACAATGGTAGTAAAGAATGAACTTTGTTCTCTAAAATATATAGGACAACATTTATTTAAATTGTGTACAGTTATAAGAAAAAATTAATCCCATAGGATATTTTGAGATCTATCAGGATCTTTCAATTTTGAGATCTATTTGGATCAAATTTATTCCTGTAATATATTAGAGGGATCTGATTGGATATACTGGATACCCCAATTTTGCTATGAGCTTGTATAAGATTAAATGTCAATCTTTATCAAATGAGATATGACTACATATGCTAGATATAATTTTTTTTTTTGATCGGTTACCTAGAGGTAAAATATTGACAAGTTATTAGGGTTAAGTTTTCCTAGGGATAAATATTTAGTATTGGTTAGTTACACATGGTTAAGTTAAAGTTAACTGCTCTAGATAAGTTAATGGGCCTGTATGGTATAAAACTGTGGAAGCAGCCGCATCAATTTCGAAAGAAAATAAAAAAAAAATAAAAATTCACGACCATCATTTTAAATTTTGGCTCTGATACAGACATTCTGATATTTATGCAACTTGTCAATCCAGAATATCTGATAGGACATAGAAAATATTGGCGAAGCCCCGATCCACTGTAGGAGAAATTCCAAGCTGGGCACAAAAATTAATTATGTTGAAACTATGGGTTCGACCCTAAAAAAGTAAATATAAAAATGGAGGAAGGTTGTCGTGCTCCTAGAAAGTTTTGCTTTTGTCAAGGAATTTAAATTTTCATTTGTTATTTGTAACACTGATTTTATTAAAAGGAAGCTGTATGAGCATTAGGGATTTTCAAACTTATATGGAGAAAAATAAATTTTGAGATATTGACCGGGCTACCCTCTTTGAAATATTAATTTGGATGCCCAGCAAACAAAGATGATCATTAATGACTCAGAAATGAGCTCCAAAAACATAAACATTTTTCCACTTTTTCCTATGAAAGTGGTTTATCACCACTTTCTAAAGAAAACTGAAGAAGGGGACTTGGAAAATCCCCGAAACGATCGTCTTTTCATTCCTGAAAGTGTTAGAGGTTTTTGAAAGCAAAATCTCTGTGAAGTATTTGTTAGGAGAATATCCTGATTAGGGTTTGGGATTTCCCGGACTTTTTTATTTCCCGGGAAACGGGAATGAAAAAATTTGATTCCCGGGAATCCCGGGAAATATTTTTGAACATAATTGTTAATGAAAACCACCTATATAAGTAATTTTTATTAAAAAAAACACTATTTCAGTACAAATGCAGTCTGTGTGGTGAGAATTCAAAGTAAAAAATATCAGAATGTTGAACATTTGATTTCACATAAATTACTCGCAGCACTGCCAAATGAATTGCATGATTCCAGCAGAAAGCACCTACTTCTGGAATGTCGGAAACAAACCGTTTCATCACACTTGGCCCATTAGATATGGTGGCTACAAAGTTATTTTCCAAAGACAAATAAAACTCTTCTATTCTAGTCTTATTTCTACAATTCTTCTTATTTCATCAGCATTACATCTTCCTGATATATAAACCAACCCCAGGTTATAAAATGAATTATTTCCATTTATACATTGTTGTGATATTCTTGTCCATTCATCTAAGATTATAGTAAATCTCCTATTGTTAGAAATATTGCTCGATATTTCTTTCATCATGATATCTTTTACATGATTGTAGTAATTTAATATAATGTTCTTTACATCGGTTTCATTTTTTTGCAATGCCAGGTTTTTATTATAAAAACTTTCTCGAATAAACCAAGATCTAGTTATGGTGCGGATTGACTGCGGCTAATTTGGATACCATTTCAGGAAATGTTTGCCCTACCATAAAACCTTTAATGCCTATTCAGCTTAGACTTTTTTCTTCGGGTACTTTGCTAATTTTAGCTGAAACTTTATTCTTGTTGTTGTTTTCTTCAAGAGAAGTTGCATGACCATCAATTTTTTTTTTTTTTTGTGAACCAAATTTAGATGTCGGATAACCAAATTTAGATACCACCGTTGACCATTAGTCTTTTCTTTTCACATTTATTAATGAAAACGTTACTTATAAAATTATTGCCCCTTAATATAAAGGAATATTTTAAATTTAAAGTCGACTTTATTTTTAATCAAACGGTTTTGTTAATTTTGTGTATGAAAACCTTACAAAAATATTTATATTTTCAAATATTTTGATTGGTTGAAAATAAATTAACCAATCAGAATGCTCCAAAAATAAACCAAGTCAAGGTATACTGCCACCCAATATTTTAACTAAAGTCGACTTTACTTAAATTATACATTTGAGAAATTTAGATAGTAAGGGCGATTATTTGTAAGAAACAAAGCTGTTTTCATATTTCTTTTAAACATTTTACCAAGTTTTTAGGTTTTACTACTTAAATTTTGAATAAGTTATGCGAAAAATCTTTATTAGTTGAAATGCTCCTAATTACTTGGCAAAGATTTTATTTGTGTGTCAAATAAGTGTATTCCCTTTTAAAAGATTTTAACAACGACATTTTTGTTTTGGTATTTAAAATGTTTTGAAATTAAAAAATCCTATTCGAAACAAAAACAATTTAAAAAATTTAATATTTTTAAAATTTCCCGTTTTCCCGGGAAAAATATATTATTTTCCCGGGAATTCCCGACAAACTTTTCCCGGGATTTCCCGGGAATTCCCGCCCGGGAATTCCCGAACCCCAAACCCTAATCCTGATGAAGAAAAATAGCAGTTTTTGAAAAAAGTACTTATTATGTTAATTCATAATAAGGAAATTGGCCTCGAACTGAATTAATAAATTTCTAATTAATTTTTTTAAAAGTTTAAAATTTAAATAAACCCGAGTAAAAATAGTTATATAGGAAATTATATAATTTAATATGAATTAATATGTTTATATATAGTCAAGTGTAACACTATATCTTTGCGGATATAATTATGTATAGCTTTGAGTTTTTCGAAAATTTCTTATATGATGTCATATATAGATCAGTATAAATATACATGTCCCCATATATATTTATATGTGCCATAATTATTTACATATGCTATGACAATTTTAATACATCGTCATATATAATTAAAAATGGCTTTATCGGAAAATATATAAAGTTTTATATAGCTCAATGTTAATTTTTTTTCTAAGTTGTTTTAGATATGTTTAGGTATAGCGCAATGTAAAAAAAAATCTATGTTTTTTTGAGATATATTTATGTATGATTTCAAAATATAAAAGGCGTACTCATTATAACTCCTAAATTCCTTGTAAACCTTGTATAAATACAAGCCATATTTTTATGTATGGAATTTGACATTAAACTCATAAACATACCAGGTTTACACAGTTTACGGGTAGAATACAAGTTTATATGAGAAGACTTGGTTACAATTATGTACAACTTCTTCTAAATTTTTATTTAAATTTTTAATTCTTAACTTAAGGGTGTTATTTTTCAGTACTTTTTATTAGTTTTTGTTTTGATCTTGAAGTATGAAGAGTTATATAATTATGTCTTTCTACATCAAATTAGATATAATTATATCGGGTCAAAATCCGGATAAGATTCTATATGATTCAATATATTTAGATCTTATCCGATATAATTTTATCCACCATTTTTCGGATCATAGCATATCTGCAATTATATTAAATAAGATATCATTACATATAACATCATATTATTTTTTTTACCCGGGAAGTTAAAATTTCATAAACATCTCGGTAAAAATTTGAACTGAAAATGTTAAACTCAATGACTCTTAAACCACTCGACTTTTTAGTGCAATTATTTTTATAAAATTATAGGCCTCAGTTTATTTTATCCGTAATAAAAAAAAATATTCTTTAAACTATTATTTAATAGTTTAATATATTATTTAATATCCCAGCCAAAATTTTTCTGGGCGCTCAGATAAAATGACTAGTAAAAGACTCTAAAATATGATCATTTCCAGAGTGCTCAAATTTTCGAGTCATAAAAGAACATAATGGCTCGTATTTATTAGTGTATTCAAAACTTTTTTAACTGACACATAATGGCTCAGAAAAATTTTATAATTCACAAAAGTGGACTCAGAAAAAAGGATTCATCGGTGAAGAAATACACCCTCATATAGCTATGATTTCAGAAGATTTTATCGGATTCTAATTGTAAACTGGTATGCAATTGAATTAATTATTTTAACCAATTAAAATAATTAATTAAATTGCATACCAGTTTACAATTAGAATTAGAAGTATTTATTAAAAACCGACTTATTTTCTTCGGTTTTCGATTTCGGTTTTGAGGATTGAAAAACCGCGGTTTCGGTTTCGATTAAAACCGAACAGCAAACTTTAATTCCACATATTTAAAGTACAACCTCGAAACTTCAATTGCGATGTACAACCTGTAAACAAAAATTTTTTGGTGATTTTTTTTTCAGACCATGTTTATGGTCATATTTTTAGGGTTGTGGAGCGGGAGAATTCCAATTTTTTTTGGACTAGTCTAATGTATGTAAGTATATGTATTGTGGGAGCATATGTTCTTGCTACCAAACTGTAACAAGTTAGAAACTTATATGGGAAAATCTACGAAACAGGTCGATTTCAGATTTAAAAAATTAAAAATTTCAAATTAGTGGCACACATTTTTTTTAAGATTAACTTATTTCAAACGTATTTAAAAGAAGTAATCTGTTCGCGTGAATCAATTTTTTTGAGTGCAAAAAAAGTTATAAACAAAAAACCGCACACATTTTCGCCATGCGACCACACATTTTCAAGTGACCTTTCCGTGCTTAGTCCGAATTTGGTTTCCAAATTTTTCCAACACATTTGGTTATTGAGAAAATTGAGGTCAAAGTTAACAAAAACCTTTTTTGGTTATTTTTGAGTGGTTTTTACACACTTTTACCTCGAGTTAGTGACAAAAGATGACACAAATTTTGCAATCATTACGGTAAGTTTATTCGAAAACGCATAGTCGCACTATATTTCCATTATTGATTTTAAGTAATGTCTCTCCATGTAAACTTGTGCGCATGCTACACTCTAATTAATTTTTGTTTAAATTTACCCAACTTATAGTAGGAAACTGGACTCCTACTATAGATATGGTAAATTTACTCTAAAATAAACTCTAATGAAATAAATTAAACACACGATGCGTAAGTTAATTACACACAAATTTGGTAAATTTACATTGAAAATGCGCAAAATTTAGAAAAACATAAGTAATTTTACCACTTTGTGCGTAAATTTACCAAATAAAATACGTAATACCGCCCAAAAATAAAAGAATAAAATTATCTTTAAAATGTTTTATTAACTATAAATGTTATAATATTATTTAAGCCTAATACAAGCCTAAGATTCTAAGTAGATTTCTCTCTCGACACACATTAGATTCTGAGCATTTTTTTTCATTGAAAAAGCCTCTGACTACTCTTCCTATAGGAAAAGCCTCAGATGCTGTGTTCTTTTTCCTACAGGAAAATCATTAGATTCATAAGATTTTCTTATAAAATCCACAGATTTTGAAGACTTTCTTCTATGGAAATATCTCAGATTCAGCAAACGTTTTGCCATAGGAAAAATTCTTAAGAAAGTGAGGGATATTCTGTAAGCCCTCCTCAGAATTAGAGTGAATGTGGAAGAAAAATTTCTCGAAATCTGGAGTTTGTTTTATAGGCAGGGTCCTTAGAATCCGGTAAAAGTTCTCAGAGATGTAGTGGTTTTCTTTGAGAGTCATCTGAGGCTTTTTTGAAAAAGTTGTGAGGGTTTTTCTGTGGGAAAAACTCCTTAGAATCTAGGAATTTTTCTATAAGAAAAAGTTCGCAAAATCTGACGGTTTTAGAAGAAAACTTAATCACAATATAAGACTTTGTTTTTACAAAAGCACTACCAATGAACCTTCTTAATTCGCCGGAGTCAAATCCCACAAGCCTGGAAAGAAATAATAATATTAATCGAAATCTTTGAAAGACAGACAAAATTTATCATTAACTCTCAATTGTAGATGTTGCACAGATATACAACAATTACTAATCCAACTGAAGCCACCGCAGATAAAATTAGCACATGTTTAAATAAAAATTTATAACAAAACAATTTATTTTGGAACATTTCAATTTATATTTTAATATTTCTTGAATTTTTATAAATGTCAATCTTTATGTATTTTCATTACTATTACAAGTTAGTAAATTTACAAAATTTGTGCGTAAAATTTGAATTATCAACAAAATAAAAAAAAATGTACGCACAACATGTTTAATTTTAAACATATAATACCTATTATTACCTTATGTGTGTATTATTGTATATAAAAGTGCGTACAAAATAATTTTGCGCATTTTTTGGTTATAAATATTTACTCACTATGCGTTATAATAAACAAAAATTTACTAATTTTATAGTAGTGAATTTACAAGCATTTTTTAGAGTGTACAGGTAGCAAATATTAAGATATTTTGATGAAATTTGGTAGACCGACTTATATCGGCCCAATAACAAAGTCTGTTGATTTTGGTTTAAATCGGTATGTGTTTGGACCAGTGCCCACATAAATTTTCCTCAAAATTGCAGCACAAAATTGAATGGCACATCCACGGTATAAAGAATTATGTGATTAAATATGTCTTGAATTGTGCGTACCTTCATTGCTATTATTATGTGAAAGTGCTAAATGGATCGGATGAACTTTGTATTCTCTACAGCATATCTTTCTCCAAAAATCGCTAAAAGGTTAAATTTAAATTGAAGACACCTCCACAGTTTTAAGAATTATGGAGTCCAATTATTAAGGAACGGTATATGTTATCATAATTATTATTATATGAAAGTGCTAAACAGATCGGATTTTTCTATGCTCTACATCACTTTTCGGTGAAAAATACTCAAAAATTAAATTTTTAATCGAGTGGCACATCCAAAGATAAAAGAATTAATGGTTAAAATCTGGCTTATATGATATATATCGCCATTAATATTTTTGTGTGAAAGTGCTAAAATGATCGGATTATCCGTTTCGTTTCTACATCACTTTTAGCTCCAAAAATCTATGCAAAGCTACAAAATCGAAGCTAAAATGGCTCTGGATACCAAAATAATAGTACGTTCTATTTAGCACTTACACACAATAATCGTATTACTAATACATACCGATCACGCGGGACTGCAACTAAGTATTTCTCAAACTGCGGATGTGCCCTCCAAAAAATATATAATTTTATGTTATTCAGGCATACACATGAATAGATTATTATTATCATATCTCCTTATTTCTTAAGGCACGCTAATCAACGTTACCTCATTTATTTTATTTATTTGTCAGATATATGGCAGTATTAAAAAATTTTCAATTACTTTGAGGCTGAAAGCGCAAAAATTAAAAATCTCTGAAATTACTATTTATTTAAAAAACAGAGTTACAGATTTTAAAGAACTACCATTTGTTCCTAATTGAGGACACCTATTTTTTTTCAACAAGTGTGAGATTTTCTAACATCAGAGTTATTATCCTCCAAATGGTTCAGACGATTTCCTCTTATGCTGAAAAAGTTATACCCAAAAGAGTTGAAAAACTTTTGAAAGTTACAAGCAAAATTAGGCTAAATTAGGGTAGTTTTTAATTGATTAGAGCACATTAACAGTATACTGTTATTATTATTATTTTATATTTATATATATGTATAAATATTAAAATTTAAGTTATCCGCCTGATTAAATTCGTTGCCTCGAAAATGCTGATACCATCAAAGATATTATCAGGCATGTCACAGACTTCAATTTCACTTGAAAGTGAAATTGAAAACGCAAATTGCTTCTCCAGAAGTAAATGGTATTTTTGCATATTTAGACCAAAAATAACAGACAAATATAATTCATTTTAAGTTAAGAATGCTGTTTTTAATAATTTCACTTAAAAAAGTTTTTGTTAGAGAGCATATTTAAAGTTTTAAAACATATTTCGTATAAAATTAATATGATTTCGATGTACAATTTCGTAACGTTTTACTTTTGCTTCTTCAGGTTTTTAGCGTTTTCGTAAATTCTAAAATGTTAAAAAAAGATTTTTGTGGTAAATTCGTGTTTCAGTTGCTAAATTTTGATATAATTTGCCATTTGTAGTTAAAAAAGAGAAGATCGCCGATCAAAATTTAATATTTTAATTTTTCAAAAAAAATTACGTTTTGCTTATCAATAAGAAAATTACTGAATTTACCAACAAAAAGCGTTTTAATTGCAAATTTTTTAAAGTGAAATAGTTAAAGACACTTTAGGGAATATATACGAAGCACTATTAAAAAGCCTTTATGAGTTTAAGCTGCTCTAAATATCAATTTCACTTTGATTTTTAAAAGTGGAATGAAAACGATTTTTTTTAGTTTTACGTTTTCTGGAGAAGCTTTTAACGTTTTAAGTACCACTTTAAAGGCTGTAGAATACTCGATACTTACCAAAATGCTTTATTTTCAATAAAAAATTATCCGTACGAGCCCAAACTGCAAATTCGGAAAAAAAAAATTGTTTTGGATTATTTTAGGAAAAAAATTGCGAAAGTGAAATTGCGAAATCGAATCAATTCGGAAGAAACCTGTGACATGCCTGTATATATTGTTATTAAAATGGTTTAAATCCCGAGTTACATGGAATCGCCCGGTTTCGTATATTTGCCCATATACATATATTTACAATACTTGTAACTCAAATACTTATTAATGTATTAAAATCCCATACATCGTTGCAATAAACTTTTATGCAAATAGTAATTTCATCTTTTCTCCAGCTTTTCGGTAATTGTGCATTATCATCTTTATGTGGGTATAAATGCCCCCAGGTAGAATGGTAAGAAGCTACAGAAGTAGTGAAAAATATTACGCTATTTTTCATTATTTATATTGCAAATAATTTCCTTCTTTTCAAAGAGAAGAACGAAAAACTTTTTCATACAATATACTGAAACCTATGCTTCGAATAATTCAAATAAGGCAATATAGTTATACATAAAGATCAGCAACAATAACGAACAATAGCCTTATTTAAATTTAATAAAGTATACGTATGTGTAGTATGTAGAAATTTTTGTTTGTCAAGTTTTACATTAAAAATGAATATATATACACAAAAAAATTTAAATGTCTGCTTTTTTAATATTTAAATAAGATAAATGATAGTTTTGTAGACTATATGAAGTTTAAGAGACTAAAAGAAAGATGGATTTGTATAATAAATAAAATTCATTTAAAATACTTTTTTTGTTTGAGTGAGTGGTTTATTTGGCATGAAATATATTGAGTCAGCCCTTAGTTAGTTACTTTTAATATTTATGATTTAAACTTTTAAATGAATGGGTGTGGATTTTTTAATTGGATATAAACATAAAAGACTTAAGAACTGCTAGCAAATGTAAAAAAGCACCAAATGTAAAAGCTTGAGCAATTTCCTTGTTCATATAAATTTAATTTTTAGCAGTGTTTTAATACCATCTATTCCAAACTGAGCTATGCTAACAAGGGATGTCTCCCGACATGGATCTTAAGAAGCTTCGGATATGTTGTAGAGGAGAAAAATTTAAACGACACATATTTTTTTAACTATGGCCAAATTTTTAATTTTTTTGGCCCAATTTTTCGTTTAGCTGTAGGAAAATTTGGAGTTAAATGAATGCATATGAAATGAAATGCAGAGTTGGGAATAATTAATTTCTTTGCAATTAACTTATTTTCATTATCATTACATATACCTAATTTTTAAACAATATTTTTCCATTACATTCAAATAACTGCAATGAATTATTTTTTTATTTCCATTATATTGAAGTAATTTGAATGAAAGTAACTTTAATTTTTGTTACAAAATTTGGCATAGATTTTCATTACTAATACTTTTATAAAAAGGTAAACATTTTTCTGTTTTCGTGTCCCCTAATTTGGATTTAGGGTATGCCGATTCGTCTCTTGAAGCCTAAATAACGAACAGGCTAAAAATTTTGAGGTCTGAAGCAATAAAATGCCCAACAAGTGCTTCTCAACCACAATATTTTATATGATAATTGATATTACATAAAGTAATAGAAATGAAAATGTAATGGTAATATTTGCTGACTTTAAAAGTTAATTAAAAGTTTAATTAACCCAGCGAATTTACCTAAAAAAAAATTTGTTGTCCCAACCGAATTTGGATCCAACCCTATTTCGGTTCCCACAACCATATTTCGGTTGGGGCAATAATTGTATAATTATTTTACTTTAATTATTAAAAATAATAACGCAGTTCCGTGGTTATTACAACTCGTGTTTATTTTAACTGTTGATAGAGTTACACATCTTTTCCCGCAACTAAGCCTGTCACAAAGTTTTTTTCTTGCAAAGTCAAATATTCCGGATTTTTTCAGATGAACGAAAGTCAATGATTCATTTCACAACGAACATCTGCTAGCAACTCCATACAAATATTTTTTATTTTACTAAATTCACACATACTTTTTCTTTTATTAATTTTAATTTATTATTTTAATTAAATTTTATTTAATATTTATTTTTTATGTCCCTCATTTTTAATAAAGCGATTATTTTTCAATTAAAAACTTCAATTTAATTTCAAATTACTGGGAAAAATCGGATAGATAATAAAATAAGGAGGACGCGCGCTTAAGTCCATCTAGTTGGCCCTAATATAACTGTGATTTGATTTCCGTAACAACCTCAGTTTTCTTAGTTGCCTAAATTTCTATTAGTTGTATTAAGCGGGGTTACACTGATTTTTTTTATTTCGATATCCTTTGTAATATCATTTTCGATATCGAAAAGATATAATAAAGAAATCAGGGTTTTTCTTCACACAATTCGTTAATGATTTTTATTCTCGGGCAAACTTAGCATCGAACTGATATCCCTATGAATTCGAAACGATATCGTTTCGTTTGTTGGATGTTAACTGTTTTTTGTATATTAGCAAAAACCTTTTTTTTATGATTTTTATACAATATTTTAAATTTATCTTTCTCTTTTGGACAATTTTCTAAGCTAAAATTGAGGTGTATGTATACGTGCATATGTACATAAATAGAAAATCTGTATTCATATGTATGAGTTTGTTTTAGAAAGTGCAAACAAAAACCCTTAAATCTCTGATGATAGATGTGACACACTGTGTAACGCCATTTGTCAGCAGGTGTGCCCAAACAAACTCAGACGTGAAGGTAAAGACAGAAAGGGATATTTTCCAACATTTTTTACGGTTTTTTTTTGCTTCTTACCCTACTTTAGTTTTTATTTCTTATTTCGTACAATAACAGCAAAAATCAAGCTGAAAAGAAACAAACTTTGACATTTGCACGTACCTTTATAAACCAGCATCTTAGCAGTCGTAGTAGAAAGAAAAATAAACTTTAAAAACCATTTTCAAGCTTTAGTAAACACATTTATACTGTCGCATGCACACACAAATACACGTGTATTTAAAATAAAAAGATACGCATGTAAAACAAAAAGGTACATACAGAGTAATGATGATAAAGATGGTTAAAAAGCACTATTGTTAGTGCATTTTAAAAACAATACCATAATTTTAGGTTTGATATTCTAGAAAAATATACAAAAATCGAAGTGGTTTTTAACTGAAGTCTTCAATTAAGGAATATACTACAATTATTAGGAGCAGTTTTAAAAAAAATCTTTATAATTTTATAGATATACATAATATTCTTAATATTTAAACACAGAAAATAATTTTGTTGGAATGCTATCGGTACCAACGAAAGTTTTTCGTTATTCAATAATCTTAATTGTAATTACTTAAAACTCATAATCAGAAAAGTTAAATTTAAACATAATCAACAAAAATATAGGCTTTTCTAAACAATATTGGAAAAATACTGACTTGTACATTATCTTGAATTGAGGATTGATATACAACGTGATAGTCTTAGCAAATTGAGCTCCAATCAGAGCAAAGATATTTATTTTTTGTTTTACAATTTTTTTTATTGATTTAAATTAAACGTGGCAATTGGGTTTTTGTTACTAATATAATTTTATTAATACGCTAACAGCATAATTCATAAACTTTAACAAGAGGATTCTAAGCTAATTTATGAAAAAAAAGTATTCACATTTGCTTAATAAAGTTTGGTGTGAAGAGGTCACTATTTTATTGTTAACAATTTCATTTTCAGGCATTAAAAGATTTATTAAAGCCATCCTTTGACTAAACTTTGTAGATTCCAACAATTCGAAAAAATTTCCAAAAGAAATATGAATAAAATTTAAAAGATAAACAACATAGGCGTATCTAGACCATTTTACTGGGGTGGCAAGAGCCCCATTATGGCCCCACGTTTTTATAGAAAACTCTGAAAAATGCGTCAACTTTTTTCACGAAAACCTCGTGCCGAAAATGTTATTCGCTTAGAATAGTATGAAGTTTGGATATTTGATAGAGAAAAGTAATCTAAGATTAACCTGTCTCATATTTTCTTCCACCTCTGACGAACCCATTCTAACCCCATATTTTGACCACTTAAAATTACCCAGGTGATCAAAAACTTTAGGATGTTCATCTTAGCATTTTTGTTTCTACAACATATTGAAATTTCATCAAAATAGTAGTGTTTAGTTTGCAGTGACGCCCTTGTTAGATATTAACTAATTATTCATTGAAAAAACTATTAAATCTAAGATATTTATCTCACCAAAAAATATTCTGTTATATTTTCCTATTAAAAATGCTTTTCCATTTTCGAATCAAATACCTTTAGTTGCATATTGAATAACTCTGTGATTCTAATAATTTTTTTTAACAAAACCTCCTGGAGCCAGTTTTATAATCAGAACTAAGATCGATTTGTTTCTTAAATATTTCTTAAGTAAGAAGATTTCAAATAACATTTTTTATTTTAGAAATATTTAATACAAAAATCGATCTTAAATCTGACTATAAAACTGACCCTTTAATTCCGACAAATTATCTTCCTAGGAAACCAATAGATATATTTAAAAAAAAATAATATTGTGATACTTTTTGCCACCAAAATCATAGATGCAACAATTATAGGTAAATTTTTTAAAATTCCCAGACCGGCCTAATTCCGCCAATGATAAACAAAACATAGTGAAGTACAGACTATCAAAACAATATTCGACATTCGATTACTTTTTGTATGCTTCGAATAATATATTCTGAAAAATCATTTTTTTACATATATTTCTATTGATTTGCTTTACAAATAAAGAAAACAAAAATATTTTCAATCACTTTCAAATTTATCTTATTTAATTTAGGTAACACTTTCATGCCCGAGCTTTAATAGCTGGTAATTTTCCTACCAAACTTTGGGGAAATACAGAACTATGCCAAAGAAATAATATTTATTATTTTTATAGTTTTGAAGCACCCCCTAACGGAGATACTTTGAATTAAAGTTCAAACGTTAACATGCTGCCGGTCCTGAGCGGGTTAAGATTTTTCTTTAATTTTATTTTTATATTATTTCCATAACTAAATGGAAATAATATAAATATACTTATATTATTTCCATAACTACATAAAATTTATAGAGTTTTTGAATTTTACTTATCACATAATTTTTGAGACTAATTAAAACAAAAATTTTATGTTGGTTGAAACTTTAAAGTGAGAAAATTTGTATGGGCGCACTGTGAAAAATAGTTCGCAAATGAACACTATCAAACTCTGTGATATGAAATTATACACACGCATTGTGCAGCTGCAGTGCTACTGAAAAAAACCTTTATGCGGCCTATAGACCATCAAGAATGCCTTACAGGCAAAAAAAAAAATGCGCCGTACACCCACCAATATGAAATATTTTTGCAAGGTTACAAAAAAAATTTTTTTTTTATCGAACTTAGGCGTCGCCATTTTACATTTTTCGTTATATCTTTGGCATTTACAGTCGAATCTTAAAGTATGATATCTCGATGTTTTAAATAACATTATTAGAAGTACAACAAGTGTATACATTAGACTGTCCCTTAAAATAGCGGTTTGTGGATTTTCATAAATTACACCCTCCAGTTTTATTGGAAATGGTCCCAAATAGAAGAAACCGATTTTCGTTTTTTTTTTTTGGAAAACGTTAACCCGTGCCGAAAGTTGGACGAAAATGGCCCATTTTCGAAAAAAAGTGTATTACTATTAAAAATTCCCAAAATTCGAAATTTGGAAAAAAATTATTTTTTAATATTAAGTTTCATGGGCTGTTTATGACCCCAGGCCACTAAGAGTTAAATATTTTTTAAACAAATGTAAAGATAATTATAGTCTAACCAAGTTTAAGTATTGTTTTTCCGAAAACTGTGTAAAATTTGATGAAAACATTCAGATTTTGTTTAGTTTTTGATAAAATGAGCAATTTCTTTAAAATGTCCTGGAAAGCAGTCTCTCCAAACACAAACTCGAATTATAATTTTTCCAATTTATTTTTTTTCCTTTAATATCATGTAATAGCATTGGTCGACTCGGCAAGCCCGTATTGGGTTCTACCAATGCTGCAATTAATTTCCAAAGATAGTTTATCCGAATATTCTCCGAGGGTATATGATGTTGGATACCCTTGGCCAATGCCCACCCCTTTTGATACCATTGGTACCACCAATGGTCATTCTTATGGCGAAAACAAATTAGAATGACCCCAAACTTTAACGTTATCTATTCAAACTACCCACACATTACAGTACCAATTTCCCACAACTCAAACTAAAATAAAATTACGCATTCATCTTTTCCAAAAACAACCAACAAGACATTATTCATTTATTAGTTAACATTTATTATAGTAAATCAAAATTTGACAATTTGAAGTCTCAACAGTAACCCGAAAACAAAATTCAAAATTTAACTAAAAAAAAACAAAACGGGGAAAACAAATTAAATTAAAATATAAACTTAATTATTGTTAAAATAAGGCACAATTCAAATAAAATTATTTAAAAATCATGACCAACAAAATCACAGTTTAAAATAAAAACAATGAAAGAAAATTTATTGAAAAAAAACTAAACCGTAACATTAAAAACGTAAACAAAATATCTATAATTATCATTGGAACACAATCAAAATTATAAACACAAAATAAGATACAAGTTCAATTTAAAACAAAAACAACACAAAAAAAAGAAAATCAGGAAATTCAAAGCAAATGTGACTAAAAGTTGGTATTTTCAATTATACTTTAAAAATGACAATTAAATCAAAATGTTTGACTTACCAGGACTTCGTAGGATGATATGGCCATATAATCTGGTGTTGAAGCTGGTACTGATTTGGGATAAAAAAAAAACATACACACTTTTGCTCTGAAATTAAGAATACTATAATTGATTCAATAATTAAAGACAACTCTTAATTAAATTTAAAAAAAAACAAAACAGTAAATTATGGGATTGATTTTTCCCTTCATATTTGACACAAATTATCTTATCACATATTGTAGTTTGTTGAAAGTCTTATTGGCTGGGTTTTTTTTTTTTTTTTCGCGAAATAGATTATTTGTTTATAATTTGGATAACGGCAAATTGTCACTTTAAGTTCGGCTATTTATTTGGATTTTAATATCAGTGGAGGGGTATTTTCTCACTTCATGAAACACACAAAAGTATAGTTTCTTTTGTCTATAAATAAGGTTTATTAAAAATTTACAATATTTCCGGTTTTTCTCCCTTTTATGGGGTCTTTTTTAGTCACACACAAAAACCGATATACAGATACGTATTAGCGCACAAATATGGCTGGCAATGTACAATTTTTTTTTCTTTTTATTTGCACAGGATTATCACTATTATGTTTCTAGATTTAATTTTGCCTTTCTGACTAATTTTTATTTAAAACCAATTAAAAAATTCAAACAGTCTTTTCGAACCAAATATCCACAAATTAATGAATGAAAAAAATGTTTTTCCCAAGTCACAAAAAAAATTTTTTTTTCGTTGTCAATTTTTTTCAAAGAATTATTGATTTCTAAAACAAATTTTAATTTCAAATTTCTAAGTGAACAAACAATCTAGTGAACATTCTACCACCGTAACAATCAACTATTATGTGGTACAAATAGCAATCGATATCTCCAAATTAGGCATTTTAAAAAATCTTTAAAATTAATTAAAAACGGGTGAAAAGGTTATACAATACCCTACACCAGTCTGGTTAAAACCCAACTAATGTTTGGATCCGAAATTCGAATGGGTTCAAATGGGACTTGTGTCAAAATTTTCTATAATGTGAGTCGGCGAACCAAATTTCATTAAAATATCTTAATATTTGCGACCTGCAGTTTGTAACCAAGCCAATATTGGGGGGACCCTTATATGGGCACTAGGTCTAAACATAGACCGATGTTCACCAAAATCAATAGGCTTCGTCCCTGGGCTGACATAAGTCGGTGTACCAAACTTCATCAAAATATCTTAATATTTGCGACCTGTAGAGTGCGCACAAGAATGCATGGACAGATAGACAGACGGACGGACGGACATCGTTAAATCGAAATAAAAAAAAATTCTGAGCCGATCGGTATACTATCAGGTGGGTCTAGGACCAATATTTTTTGGTGTTACAAACATCAGCACACACTTATAATACCCTGACCACGTAGTGGTGTAGGGTATAAAAAACACGTTTTTGAATTTTTATCAAATTCGTGGGCCCTTTTGGATTCCAGGCTAAAGTGGGTTAATGATATCCTATGAAGTCAGAATTCATGTCTGAATCATTTTGACAATATTAAATGAATAAGTGCAATAAAATTTTTTTTTTTCGAAATTTCGAATTTTGGGAATTTTTAATTGTAATACACTTTTTTTTCCAAAATGGGTAATTTTTGTTCAACTTTCGGCACGGGTTAACGTTTTCCAAAAAAAAAAAAATCGATTTCTTCCATTTGGGACCATTTCCAATAAAACTGGGGGGTGTAATGACAAATCTATTTGTAAGGGACACTCTAGTATATATATTATTTTACAGAAAATTTTTCGATTAATCGATTAATTTTAAAATATTGTTTGATTAATCGGTTAATAAAAAAACCCGACTAATTATTTGCACAATTAATCAAATAAAATAAAAAGCTAACAAATATTCCCATTTGCAATGCAAAACGAGTAAAAAGGTTAAATTCGGGCATGCCGACTATACAATACCCTACACCAGTTTGGTGTATTGTTTGGATCCGAAATTCGAATGGGTTAAAATGGTGCTTATGTCAAAATTTTCTATAATGTGAGTCAGCGCACCAAATTTCATTAAAATATCTTAATATTTGCGACCTGCAGTTTGTAACCAAGCCAATTTTGGGGGGACCCTTATATGGGCACTAGTTCTAAACATGGACCGATGTTCACCAAAATCAATAGGCTTCGTCCTTGGGCCAACATAGGTCTATGTACCAAATTTCATCAAAATAGCTTAATATTTGCGACCTGCAGCGTATAAACAATATAATTTTGGGGGGACCCTTATATGGGCACTAGTTCTAAACATGGACCGATGTTCACCAAAATCAATAGGCTTCGTCCTTGTGCCAACATAGGTCTATGTAACAAATTTCATCAAAATATCATAATATTTGCGACCTGCAGCGTATAAACATTATAATTTTGGTAGGACCCTTATATGGGCACTAGGTCTAAACATGGACCGGTGTTTACCAAAATCAATAGGCTGCGTTATTGGCCCAATGTAGGTCTGTGTACCAAATTTCATCAAAATATCTTAATATTTACGACCTGCAGCGTATAAACAGTATAATTTTGATAGGACCCTTATATGGGCACTAGGTCTAAACATGGACCGATGTTCAAAAAAATCAAACTTGTTCGTCCTTGGGCCAGCATAGGTCTGCGTACCAAATTTCATCAAAATATCTTAATATTTGCGACCTGCAGCGTATGAACATTATAATTTTGGTAGGACCCTTATATGGGCACTAGGTCTAAACATGGACCGATGTACAAAAAAATCAAACTTGTTCGTCCTTGGGCCAGCATAGGTCTGCGTACCAAATTTCATCAAAATATCTTAATATTTGCGACCTGCAGCGTATGAACATTATAATTTTGGTAGGACCCTTATATGGGCACTAGGTCTAAACATGGACCGATGTTCACCAAAATCAATAGGCTGCGTTATTGGGCCAATATAGGTCTGTGTACCAAATTTCGTCAAAATACCTTAATATTTACGACCTGCAGCGTATAAATATTATAATTTTGGTAGGACCCTTATATGGGCACTAGGTCTAAACATGGACCGGTGTTTACCAAAATCAATAGCCTGCGTTATTGGCCCAATGTAGGTCTGTGTACCAAATTTCATCAAAATATCTTAATATTTACGACCTGCAGCGTATAAACAGTATAATTTTGATAGGACCCTTATATGGGCACTAGGTCTAAACATGGACCGATGTTCAAAAAAATCAAACTTGTTCGTCCTTGGGCCAGCATAGGTCTGCGTACCAAATTTCATCAAAATATCTTAATAGGTGCGACCTGTAGAGTGCGCACAAGATTGCATGGACAGACAGACAGACAGACGGACGGACGGACGGACAGACGGACATCGTTAAATCGAAATAAAAAAAAATTCTGAACCGATCGGTATACTATAAGGTGGGTCTACGACCAATATTTTTTGGTGTTACAAACATCAGCACAAACTTATAATACCCTGACCACATAGTGGTGTAGGGTATAAAAATCAAATTTTAAATTTGCCTAAAAAATTTTAAGTTGAGCTTAGCCTAGAGGGACACAGTGGGCTGCAAAACGGAAGGTCGCGGGTTCCATCTCAGTTCGAAGCAAAAAATATTTTTATTTTTAACTAAGTTTTGGGCAATGTGTTATTCTATTTATAGAACATATAATCCACAAACATTAAAACAATCATGTTGGTACGAGGGGTACTATTTATATTTCGGGAAGAGCAAATATTAACAAACATTTTTAAATGAAAATGGCTTTATTGTTTTTCAAAATATTCCCCTTGATGTTCAATACACTTTTGCATTCGGTTAATCAGTACCTTACACCAATCGACGCGAGCGTTTTTTTTAGCGAACGATAAATTATGGGGTATCCCACGAGAGCAAATTTTTTTACATCTAAGTGTTCATACAAAATCGAATGTATTGAAGTGGAACTAATGTGTAAGGATGCCTCTATCTCACCATATGTCACATGACGATCTTTCATTATCAGTTCACGCACTGCATCGATGTTTTGTGGAACAACAACCGATTTTGGACTACGTTCACTGATATCGTCGGCGACCGCAGTACGACCACGATTGAAGTCACTATACCAGCGATATACTGTGGGTTTTGATAGTGCTTTTTCGCCATTCAAAGAACTGAGTTCATCGACACATTCTAGTTGAGATAATGCACGTCGAAAGTTGTATAAAATAATCCAACGAAAACCTTCTCTTGAAATTTCCATTTTTTGGCCAAATTGATTTTCTTAACTCACTGTAAACAAAACAAATAGCACTTGTACATGAAAACCTTGTGAGTACGTTTATGCTAAAAAATGTCAAACTTTATTGTGGTGTTGCCAAATTTTAGCTATTGACATTAGTGTTGCCAGTTTCCGAAATATAAATAGTACCCTCGTACAATAGACCACCCAAATTTGCAAAAGTATTTTTTTGTACGCTCCATCGGCATCTGTACAAAAATTGGAACTCTCGGGTGCATATAGGCCAGTCAGGTTGGACTTTTGACCCTAAAATTACCTAAAAACACTTCAAAGTAGTTTTTATGCAGCACGAGAGGACAAACACTCTTTTTATACTAATCTTTGGCCTAAGTATTATATCTCGTGGCGTTTTAAGCGGCTCAAATCAAAATTTGTGTTAAGACTTAATTTGAAACGGCCCTGATTAAAATTTGGACAGAGGCAGTTAGGAACGGTTATTATTTTTTTGTAGAGTAGAATATCCCAGCAGAAATTACTGCTTGCTTGGAAGCAGTTTTGTCAGGGAAAGTTGAGCAGTGAAGCGATTGCATTATTGATGATATCATGCCTGATTTTTGTTCCAGATAGCCCGCGTGAAAGCACTTGTTTCGAGATCCGAAAATTCATGCCTTCTCAAAAGCACATATTCCTGCATATTTTTCCGTGAAGAGAAAATTTTCAATAAAACCTCTTCTTCTCATTAAAATAACTTTTTTCCGCATTTTAAAAAATTTTGATATAAGAACCGCAAAAATATTTACGCAATCAAAATGTATTGCTTATTTCATGCCTTTTTAAAAAACACAGCAAAAAGCGATGTAAACAATTAATCAACTTAGGCCTTTCATTAGTGCTGTTTACGAATCTATACATTTTTAGAAGCGGTAAAAGTAGCAGTAAGGAAGCATTAAACGTTTTTACTGCTTCCACATTTTTGCTGGGATGTTGTTTTTAAAAACTAATTACATTTGCAACATAGATCTCTTATTTCACGAAAAAAGACCAAAATCGGAATGAAGTGCACATGCAAATGTACCCAGTAAAATTTTTTAAACTCGGTAGCCAACCACACCCATCCTACAAACTGGTTCCACTGCAACCGATTCCATGGAACTGGTTCCGGAACCAGTTCCCGGGATCCTATGTGGAAGGTGTGGGTGACGTAGAATCAGTTCCAAAACTAGTTTCAGAACTGCTTCTAAAGCAACCGGTTCCACTTTGGAGCTATAGAAGGGGTTGCTTTTGGGACAATTTCAAAGAAAAAAGTCGGTGTTAGAATCGACAGTAGATGGTGTTGTGAATGAAAAGTAGCTATTCTACAACCGATTCTTTGGAACAGAAAATTTTCCTGGGTAGTGCTATAGAGCATTAATTTCCTATATTTCTTGGGTAATCAAGGGAGTAAATACCTACCCAGTCAGCAAAATACAACCGCAAAACTTAACCTTATGTTTTTGTTAACTCCACATCGTAGCCCAGGAAAATTTTTTACAATCGGTAGCCAACCACACCCATTCTACAACTGGTTCCACTGCAACCGATTCCATGGAACTGGTTCCGGAACCAGTTCCTGGGATCCTATATGGAAGTTGTGGATGACGTAGAATCAGTTCCAGAACTAGTTCCGGAACTGATTCTAGAGCAACCGGTTCCACTTTGGAGCCATAGAAGGGGTTGCTTTTGGGACAATTTCAAACAAAAAGAATTGGTGTTAGAATCGACAGTAGAAGGGGTTGTGAATGAAAAGTAGCTATTGCACAACCGATTCTTTGGAACAGAAAATTTTCCTGGGAGGGTTCGTAAAGGTTTATGTATACTTAAATAAGACAATTTGTTTTCTGTTGCATATTAGTAAATTTTCAATAATTTTTTGAAAATTATCGATACTATTGCAATTACCTCACCATCAAAATATTTAACTTCACCGAATGAACTGAAGTACCGCTGTATTTAACATAGAGTATAGCCACCGAGGTAAATGCTACACCATTAATCTTAAAATACCTGTCTAGATAACTATTTTTGCAAATTTATTCTGCAAATGTACTTTTTACTTTCATTATTTACAAGCACTCAAAAACAAAAAATTTGATAACCACATGTTTATTTTCTTTACTAACACACCAATTCAATTGTTAAAAAAAAATTTTTTTGTCACAGTATTCTAGAAATAGTGAACTTCTATATGTCATCCAATTTTAGTCAAAATAATGACATTGTTTGTATTGAACAAAGGAATTATAGAAAATTTTTTAATATATTATTAAATTACAATTTATTTTCGTAATCTGTAAGTTGGTACTCAAAACGCAAAAAAATAAAAACCTAAATATTGTTGAATAAATTTTTATTGTTCTTGGGTTTCAAATAAACGATTTTTATTTTTTCCAACCACACCAATTCTGCAACTGGTTTTACTGCAACTGATTCCATATAACTGGTTCCGGAACCAGTTACACGGACCTTATAAGGAATGCATGACTGTCGGATAATCAGCTCCACTCTGGATCAGCAGAAGCGTTTTATTTTGTGATAATTTCAAACAAAAATCATCGGTGATAGAATTTACAGTCAAATGGTTTGTAAAGAAAAGTAGGTATCCTACAAACGATGATTTGGAACAGAAAATTTTCTAGGTTCTTTAGTACCATAGTGGATTAGAGTTGCGTAATATGTAATAAATTTTTTCCAAACTGAATATATTTTTATGCATTCTTTTTACCTTCTTCTTGATATTAATTGAAATCAATAATTGAAACGGCATTTTTAATGACCAAACAATTAATATGAATTTTGGTTTTTGATAAAAATTTGGGCAAGACCTAAAAATCTTTTGACAAAAATGTAATCTAGATGATCTTCTCTTTCCAACGATATCTTGTATCAAAATTCTGTGGTTTAATTTATGTCATTTGACAAAACCAGTAGGAATGATTTTGTATTTTTATAAGTTAAAAATAGAAAAAATTATGACTTCGATTTACACGATTTTTTAAGAATGTATCCATTTTGAAAGTCAAGGGATAGGTGTGGTACAAATATTATCATTACGAAAAGAAAGAGTATTAGAGAGATAACTACCATTCGATTTGCTAACATAGAAGAAAAAGTCTTATCAAAACAAATCCTCGTTAGATAATTTTAAAATGAGATAATACATATTCACAAATGAGTTTAAAATTACAAAATTTCTTACCATCCCTGGTAGACTTAAATTTATGTAGTACGTGTGTGACTTTCTATGCACTTGTGCGTGTGAAACCCCCTCCTATTTTTCATTTTATAAACTATGATTTTGATGTAATGCACTTATATATATTATATCTATAGGGAGTATAGAGTGTATTGCATTAGGGTGGACTAACTTGACATTTTTGCTCAGGTCGTCATGTAAGTGGTCTCAAATACTCAACTCCTTCGAACTAGGTTTTATTTACTTATTTATTGCCGATTCAAAATATGATACATTATTTCTAATTATTGTTATACCACTGACATCGAATACGGTACAACTTTAATGATCGGTCGTAGGGTTTTTGGGAAAAAGCTTATTCCTGAAAGTAGAACAAAGTGATTTTTATTGAAAACTATATTCGAGTAACTCAGAAATACTCTGAGTGATTTACAAAATTTTGACATAATCAAATTCAAGAGCCTGAATTTACACAGTTTTAAAGAAAAGTCTTATTTTAATCGCCCATAACTTTCGATTAAAAAAAAAACGATAAAACAACGCAGTGAAAAGCATGTGATATTCTGAGGCCGTGACTAGAAATGCAGTTTAAAACACTAAACAAATTTTAATTCTAGAGCTGACATATAATGATTAAAAAACAAATATTCTTGATTTATTTTTCAAACCAATTACTTCAAAAAATATTTCAAAATATAAGGAAGAAGCGCGTAATAAAAGTTATAGACCGATTTCCATAAAGAGATGTTCTTCGTTCAGATTGAAAAATCCTTATTCTTGTAATTTTTATGTTGTTGGGTTCCTTTAGATTTCGATGAAATTTGGATATGTGGAACAACAAACCGAATTATCGGTTGTAGCAACTGAACTATTCGGTTGCAACCAAATTCGGTTGGGACAACAAAATTTTTTTGTAGGTGCAGGGCTCAAATTGATGTTTATGGGGTAAAAGTGAGTTTCAAAGTTGTTCGAATCTTTTTTGTTTGAAAGGTTTTAGTAATTTTAGTACAAAATCCTAAAAGACGAAAAACCGGGTAATTTTTTACCCTACTTTTTATCACCCAAATATCAGATTGGACCCCTAAAAAGGCTCACTTGCTTATTTTTGCATATTCTCTACCACATATCCAAATTTCTTCCAAATCTGAGCGAACCATACGCACACCCCTCCTTGTAAGTGATTTTGTTAATCGAAATTAGCATAAAAATAATGCAGCCAACTAATACTTATTAAAAATTACTTACAGTTTATTTGTCCAATAATATTCGTTTGTTAAATTAAAAGCATTTTTCTCAACATCCCAATCCCTGGGATCAAGTGTATTAAAAAAAGTGATCAAGTTGTCATAGTAAAAAATTACAAGACGAAATACGGATTTTTTTAAAACGTGGAATAACACCTTACACAATAATGTTTAAAATTACACAACCGAAATTTTTGTATTTAAAATAGGTACTTCAGAAACATCTGCTAAGAAAGAGTACAAAATAACAGAAATGAGGAAATTCAGGTGATGGTGCCTAGAGGTTAAAGAAATCTAAAAAAAAATAAAATAAAAATTAGTCTGAAGTGATGAGCGCAATATTTGGAACAATCGATAGAAGAAAATTTTTTATATATTATATACTTTCCGGTAGGGGAAGAACAAGTCTTTTAGAGGATCAAGTTCCAGGTCCCAGTTCCACTATGTAGCAAATTGGGTATTTTATCTTAATTAGCAAATAAGCATAAAAATCAGTACAATTCGATTTGACAAATAACAATTTTTAAAATACATCAAAAAATACCAAATTTTTTTTTTTTTTGTGAAATATTCGAAAAATATTTAAAAACGGACCACCCTAACCTACACTAGATTAGCTGTAAATTGCATAGTTTTATTCTTCTTATTTTATTTTCTCTTTCTTCGTTATTGCTGTTGATAAGATTAGTTTATGAAAAACTTTATGGTTTAATATTTTTTCCACATGTTTTATTGGGCATTTCTGTGTTAGGGAAACAAAGAAAAAATAAGTTTTAATTTAAAATATAAGAAAAACTTTTCATATTTTTTAAAACTTTTTCCCTAACACCGTTAGTGGATGGTAAACTTCTTTTATTTAAAATTTTTTCACGTATTTATATAAACCAGGCTAATGGCAACGTAAATTATACGATAATGTCCAGGAGGAATATTTATATCATCCATACAGGAAATATATTTAATTTTCAAAGATCTAATATAACATTATCAAAGCGTTGCATAATTTTATTCAAATCAGTGAAAAAAATTGAGGTATTATTTTTTTTTTAAGTGCCAATGGCATTAGTATTTATATGAAAAAAAAAATACCCCTATTTTCATTTTACCAATTACAAATCCAACACACCTTGATTTGCGACAGTAAATACTCGAACTGCTCTTATAAAAAAATAATAAATCAAGGTATAGCCCCAGCAAAAACATGGTAATGACAGTTCATTATCATACGGATTACCAAGTAATGATAAGTCATTACCTTTTTCATTACTTTAAAATACAAAATAATGACCTACTGGTAATAAATTATAGAATTACTTATATATTCTTGTAATGTAATCACTTATATTACAAGAAGTACCGATTTAGTATTTTTTATATTAATATTTTTTTTGTATTTATTAATTTGTTTTGAACTAAATAGGAAATTTTCCAAGGTAAAATGTTATTTTGCCAATGTGGCCAACTATATCACAATGTAGAGTAATCACTTATATCCTACCTTCTGAATAACCACTTATTCTATCTTCGTGAGTAATTACTTATTCTTTCACTATGGATAACTCATTATTCTCACTTTTTTTGTGAGCGAGGCGGTAATGACCACCCAAGAATTTTTGGACATCGCAAACAAAAGTAATGTTGCGAGTAAATATCCTGGTAACCAGTGAAACCCTTTGCGTGCTACTTACTCGCTTAATTACTTGGTAATGTCTGTTTTCGCTGGGGGTGTATAAATTCAACAGGAATCAACCATGTAGCTTTTTGACCCCTGCCACGATTAATTTATAATATTACATAGTTTATTTCTCTAATGGTGTTCGGTTGAAATTTAATAAAATATATATCTTGCTTTGTCTTTGCTTTTAACCTTATCATTTATTTTAGTGTAAATATTTTCCCCCTTTTTATATAGTACCATAGATTATTTTATTACAGCATAATTGACAACATGACTCAATCATGCTTATATTATTTTGGTATTTAAAATGTGTTTAGAACAAAAAAAAAAAAAAAAAAAAAAATGATTCTAAATCAATCAACCTCCCCTTTTTTGTTGTTGTTTGCAAAAATAAAGTTGTTAATATTTTGGTCTAATGTTAGGACAGAAATGCCAAAAATGTGGTACGCAGAAGTATCAGAAATTTTTAAATTTTCTACTACGTTATTTAAAAACTCTGCGATGCCCGATATTACTTATACACAAGAAAAAAGAAAACTATATTTGTTTTTAATTTAAATATGTTTCAAGAAGTTGGTTTTTAAATTCTTTTATTTTTATTTTTATTTAAAAATAAAAATTGTTTTTTCGACCTTTTTTTATCGATTAATTAGAAATTTATTGACTTAGTTCGAGGCTAACTTCCTTATTATGATTTAACCTTCATAAGGACTTCGGGTCAAATTTGACCCATTTTAGGAGAAAAATTGATTTTTTTCCACAAATGAGTGATTTTAATTTTTGATATTATATGATTTTTATTTAATTTTAAAACTAAATAGAAATTTAAGGTTTTTGAATGAATATGTTTAAAAATATATCAGTTACAAGTTTTTTTACATACAAGGTCTTCGGGTCAAATTTGACCCGGAGTAAAAAAGTTAGTTTTTGTGATGCTTCATTGATCGTTAATCGATTTTTACGATAACTTTGACATTAGTAAATTCTAAATAAACGTTCATAGCTACATATCTGTCGCTTTTAATATCATTACACTGACCTTTCTTTATTCTTTGATCTCAATACGTTTGTTTGAAAAAGGGAATACCCGTGCTTTTGGTTTGTATGTAAGGCAGTGCTATCAAATTACTTCTTTTTTGTTTTCCGCAACATTGCTACAGTCGTAGAGTAAAGAAAGAAAGAATAAGACGTATCTAAGATTGAAAGTAGTGTATTTTTTTTTTTATCGAAAAATGAGGGATAGTGAAATAGAAATTATGTTGAATGAAGTATCAGACGGTGATGAACCTTGTTCAGAAAATTAAGATCATGTAGAATATGCTGAAACATCTGATAGTTCTACTGAAAGTGATGGTGAAGTTGCGGCTGCTCCAACAATGACATCAAAAAATGGTCAAATAAGATACTACAAGGAATTCTGTACAAGTGAATATGGAATAGTTTCGACGGAGAATGTTATAAGCATGATGCCAGGTTTAACGCGTTATTCTTGTTCAAGAATTACAGAGGAAGAGATATCTAGCTTTCAATTATTTTTTCCACCTCCCGTAATGAAAACTATTATGAAATATACCAATATTGAGGGTAAATGTGTCTTTGGTAATGATCGGAGTGACGTTGACGATGACGAAATGTTTGCATTTATTGGACTACTTTTATTAGCTGGAGTTTTTCGATCAAATAATGAAAGTACAGAAAGTTTATGGGATTCTGAGAAAGGTAGACCGATATTTGGAGCAATCATGTCACTAAAAAGATTCAAAAACTTATCGAGAGTAATAAGATTTGATAATAGAGACACACGAAGTGAACGACGATTACTAAAAAAATTTGCACCGATTCGCGAATTGTGGAATCAATGGGTTGATATATTGCCTAAACTTTATAATCCTTCTGAAGATGTAACTGTAGATGAACAGCTGGTAGCATTCAGAGGAAGATGTCCATTTCGGCAATACATACCATCCAAACCAGCTAAATATGGTATAAAATTTTGGGTTCTTTGTGATCCTGTTACAAGTTATGCCTGGAATATTCAACCTTATACAGGCAAAGAAATAGGAGGCATGCCTGAAAGAAACCAAGGTATGCGTGTAGTTCTCGAATTGACAGCTGGTCTAAAAGGTCATAACGTTACGACAGATAAATTTTTCACATCATATCAACTTGGGCAGAAACTACTAGAAAAACAAATGACTTTAGTAGGAACTATAGGTAAAAACAAGCCGGAATTACCACAAATATTGGCAACGAAAGGCAGACCTATAAATTCTTCATTTTTCTGCTTTTCCAAAGACACCACCCTCTTGTCTTATATCCCTAAAAAAAAACAAGTCAGCGAATCTTCTCAGTACTTTGTATCATAGCTCAGAAATTAGTAATCGCGCAGACAAAAAGCCACAAATAATATTAGATTACAACAAATGCAAAGGTGGTGTAGATACATTGGATAAAGCTGTGTCTTGTTATACTTGCAAAAGGAAGACAAATCGTTGGCCTCAAGTGGTATTTAGTAATATATTAGATATATCAGCGTACAATGCTTTTATTTTATTTACATCCGCTAATCACGGCTGGAACGAAGGCTGCTTAGCTAAACGACGATACTTCTTAGAGAATTTAGGTATGCAGCTTACTACTCCTTATATGAAAAAATGAAAAGCATTACCAAGAGCACCATTTTCACGAGATATTGCAAAGAAAATACGCGATTTGACTCAACAAGATCAAGAACCGCCTACTTCAACCCAACCCGAAGAAAGAAATAGTGGACCGGTCGAAAAGGCAACCAAGAGAAGTCGATGTCAATTATGTTCCAAAACTGATAACAAAACACCATTAGTCTGTCTTACTTGTAAAAAATTTGTATGTAAGCAGCATTCTAAAACGATTATTTTATGTACCCAATGCAATGATTAGTAACGCAGTAATAAATTTTTCTATAATAATAAAATTAAAATTAGTTATGTCATATATATAGTCCTTGAATTAATTTTGTAAAATTGATACAAATTTTAAATAAATGCTTATAAAAAAGTACAGTTTTCCCTGGATATTGTAGAAAATAACTTTTAAGCTCTATTAATTCACTTTAGTAAAGCAAATTATTGTCCAAATAAGAAATTTACTACTTGGGTCAAATTTGACCCGAAGACCGTTAACGTCAGTAACTTTGAGGATCTTATGAAGGTTAACATAATAAGTACTTTTTTCCAAAAACTGCTAATCTTCTTCATCAGGATACTCTCCTGACTAATACTTCACTGAGATTTTGCTTTCAAAAACCTCTATCTACACTTTCAGGAACGAAAATACGATCGTTTCGAGGATTATCGGAAAAATATAAGTAATATATCGATATCCTAGATTCAATACTCTATATCTGCAAAAATACAATTGTTCAGGAGAGCAATAAAACTAATTCACTTGCTTATAAGATTTTTTTGAATCAATCTGTCTTCTAGAATATTATTTAACAATGGCAATTTATTTCTATATATACTTATTTTGAAATTACTTGCGTTATTTATGTCGCTAATGCAGATATAGAGTTCCGAAATAAAATTTTTATATAATTTTATGATAATACTAGCATATATGTAGTTTTGATAAATATAAAAAACATGCATTATTATGAACAAATGACCATGTAAATCTCTATACTTTTTGTGGAAAACAATATTATATGCCTCCAAACATCAACGAACACAGAATTGTTAATCAGGGATCGAAATGGCTCGTTTTATTGAAATTAATAATCCAAGAACTTTTATATCCATATCTTATTCCAAAAATGAATGGTTACTTTGGAAAAAAATTTTTCCAAAAACGAAAAATTTTGCATCATTATATTCGTGTCCAAAATGTTAATCGCTGATTAAGTTTCATAATTCATCTTCTGCGGCATAAATCCTTTTATTCACACTCCGCCATTATTTGGAATTTTTTCATTGCGGTATATTTTAATCCATAAACCAAGACTATTATACTCATATCTTGCCCAAAGTTTAGTGGTTAGTTTGCAAAAAAAAGGGGAAAAATTTTTTCGAAAAGGATAATTTTACACTAATATATTCGTTTGACCAATGTCAATAGTTCATTTGCACTTCTAAGTAATTTTCTACGCTTTTTCGCATTCCGCCGCTACTTAGCAATTTTTTAAGTGCGAGTTCTTAAAATTTAATATGGGGTCTATAATATCCATTTTATATAATAAAGTTTGGTTGATTGCAAAAAAAAATTACAAAAAGAAAATTTTTTGCATTAATATATTTCATTACAGAATGTAAATCGCTGACTAAGATTTTTAATACAATTTTTGTACCTAAAGTCTTTTTTTCGCGTTCCGATAATATTTTGCAAATTTTCGAGTGCGGTTTTTTAAATTTATAATCTAGGGACAATAATACACATTTTATAAAACAAAGTTTGGTGGTTAGTTGCAAAAAAGAAAAAATCGCGAAAAATAAAATTTGCAAAAAGCAAAATTTTTGCATCAATATATTTGTTTGCAGAATGTAAATCGCTGATTAATTTTTTTAATTCATTTTTTGTACCATAAAGCCTTTTTCGCCATTTTCCGCGATTAGTTTGCAATTTTTTAAGTGTGGTTATTTTAAATCTTTAATCTTGGGAATATAATACCCATTTCCACACCAAAGTTTGGTTCTTAGTTTGCGAGAAAGAAATCGCGAATATATTTTGAAAAACGGAAATTTTTGCATCATTATATTCGTTTGCAGAATGTTAATCGCCGATCGAGCTTTTAAATTATTTTTTTCTACCATAAAGGCTTTTTTAGCATTCCGATATTACTTTACAATTTTTTAATTGCGGTTTTTTTAAATTTATAATCTAGGGACTATAATGTATATCTCCTAAAATAAAGTTTGGTGGTTAGTTGCCAAAAAAAAAAATTTACGAAAAAAGATATTTCCAAAAAAATTTTATGTATACCTTATAGAATTCAAATAATTTAAATTTATATGCGGATATAGACTTCTGTATTTGAAAATAAATTTGTTTGTAGATATGGGCAAATGTAAAATGTTCAAAAAAGTGGCAAAGAATGGATATTTTGCTTTCAAATTGATATCATAGATGGATATAATATCAACAATGATTTTGCGATCAAAATCTCATTTTGGCCAAAATTGCAGATATAGAGTATTGAATATAGTGTCTTGATATATGTTTTTAAACAAACTTTTAATCTTGAAGCAAATGTGTCTAGGTACCCTTTTGACCAAAAAGTTCCTTTTTTTAATTTTCGATTTTAAAGAAGTGACATTTTAAGTGTGAAAAAGATATTGCATTGAAATTTTCTTTGTAAAATAGAGCATTTAGTTGCAAATATAACTGCAATTCTTTAAGATTATTGAACTTGATTTACATTTATTATTGGCAAAAAATCAGACTAGGTTATTGGAGAAATGCTAAATTTAAATTTTCAAATGCGAATAACTTTTACATTTTAGAGGTATCCCATATGTGTGAGTGTTAGACCGTACCACCTTACAGGCAAAAACAAAAGTGCGCGGTACATTTAAAGTGGGATTTTAAAGTGTGATAAATCGTTTTTTATTTGTCTCGAGACCAGCATTTTGCTATAAAGAAAAAATCCAATGAAAAAATAAAATGCGACCCCTACGTTCAGCAACCAAAAAAAAAAAAACATTTCTGCTGGGTTTATCGAAAAATTTCTTCAGCAAAAGTTTAATGATTTTTTGCGAGCTTTAATTTTCTGATATTAGGGAGGTACATTAGGGTTGTAGCGTCTAAAATCTGATTGGTAAATACTAGAACGGAATAATTGAGGTCAATGGTCCTTAGAGCAGAACATTGGTCCCCTCGAGAGAAAAACATCCATGTATCATACTTTAAGATCCGACTGTAAATGCTAAAGATATAATGAACGAGTAAAAAAGTTAAAGTCGGCCATGCCGACTATATAATACACTACACCAGTCTGATTTAAAACCAGCTAATGTTTGGATCCAAAATTTTCTATAAAATCATAAAAGAAGAGAAAATCGAAAATATAGCCCATATGGGCGATGGGTCCAAATATGGACCGATCCTATCTAGAATCAATAGGCTTTTTCTTTGGGACCATGTGAGTCAACGAACCAAATTTCATCGAAATATATTCTTATTTGCGACCTGCAGCGTGTAAACAATCCAATTTTGGGGGGTACCCTTATATGGGCACTAGGTCTAAACATGGACCGATTGCAACCAAAATTATTAGACTCCGTTCTTGGGCCGATATAGGTCTGTGTACCAAATTTCATAGAAATATCTTCGTATTTGCGACGTGAAGCGTGTAAAAAAAATTTTGGGGGGTACCCTTATGTGGGCACTAGGTCTAAACATGGACCGGTTTTAACCAAACTCAATAGGCTTTATCCTTGGGTCGACATAGATCTGTGTACCAAATTTCATTGAAATATTTCCTATATTTGCGACTGAAGCATGTAAACAAAACAATTTTGGGGGGTACCCTTATATGGGCATTAGGTCTAAACATGGACCGATTTCAACCAAAATCAATTGGCGTGGTCCTTGGGCCGACGTAAGTCGGTGCACAAAATTTCATCAAAATATCTTAATATTTGCGACCAGTAGAGTGTTCACAAAAATGCATAGCAGACAGACAGCCGGACGGACGGACAGCCGATCGGTATAATATAAAGTGTGTCTAGGACGAATATTTTTTGGTGTTACAAACATCAGCACAAACTTTTAATACCGTCTCCACGTAGTGGTGTAGAGTATAAAAATGTAAAATTGCCACACCTACGTTCGGCAAAAAAAAATTTTTTTTTTTTTGAAACCTTGCAAAAATAATTTATGTTGGAGGGTGTACGGCGAGCTTTTTTTTTGAGGTACGGCCTGATGAGCATGTTTATTGTAGGGATTTACTAGAAAATTATAGAAATAAAACTTTTTTTAAAATTGCTTCATAAATAAAAAAATAGCAAGCATTCAAGATTTTCACATCCTTGAGATTCCCTACTTCGAACACCAGTAGCGTATCTCCTGGTGGGTCTGGGGGATAGCCCTCAAAACTTAAGCTCAGAATTATGTTTTCTATGGGCGTATGAAACTTCATACGCCCGCCAATAAAATTTGGAAGAATTATTTGCTTGAAAATTTCTTACTTAATTTACATTTTAGAAAAAATTAGTTCTTAGTTCAGACTAAAAACTGGCCCATAATCGATTGTTCTAAAAAATTACAAAAGGTTTTCGTTTCCAGGAAAGATTTTTTTTTGTAAAATATAACATATAATTGTCACACAAAGGTAGCCACAAAATTCTCAGTGGAACAATAAGTGGGCTAAAATGGGTCGAAAGCTGGTTAATTATAAATGTTTCATCTGATATAGCAACCCTATGGTTACGTATGAGTAATAAACAAAATTTTAAATCTGAACCGCTACTGATACATAAAATGATTTTTCATAGAGATTAGGAAAAGCATTTTTGGATTTAATTTTTTTTTTTGTATTTTCCGCTTTAAACTGCCATAGCTTGCACGACCCCTGTATAAAGTCATTCAGGCGAAAGAATTTGAACAGCTTAATGGGCGCTCAAAACGAAAATCACGTTTTTTACCACAAATATTAAAGGTTTTTAGGAATTACTATATATTATATTTTTTTTAAAGCCAAGCACACACGGTCAATATAATTTATTTCAATTTTATTGATCACACACTTTCAACGATATCAGAAAAAATGAAATTAAAATTGACCATCCTATAAAAAATTGCAAAATTTAGCAGATTTCAAAATAAAAGCACGTCTACAATTATTGGTTTTTGATTCCCCGAGTAAAAAAGTTTTGATATAACCATATATTATTTTATGTAATTGCATATAGTAACTTATAGTTACATATGGCCACATATGCTTTTAAATTCAAGCATATATACTTTTATATAGACATATATTAGACATTTTTTCCACAAAGGTTTTAATATGGAGACATATGTGATTTTATATTATTACATACTGGCATACATATAATTGCATGTGCTATATATAAGTACATAAAGTAACATATTACAGATATAATTACATATACGTTTGTATATAATTTAGTATGACACTATACATAATAATATAAAACTATATGTGGAGCCATATAAGAAATATTTCATAATTTGTGTTAGATATGATTATATATTGACGAATAAGAACCCATATATAACTTAATATGGTTCCATATCTACAATATTTCATGATTTCTTTAATATATAACAATATTACGTTCTTTATAAAATCATCTATAATTATATATCATCCCACATAAACAATTATTTCAAAGTGATTTTATATAAAAATATATAATGTCCATATACACATGTGTGCAATATAATAGATACATTCAAATTTTTTCTAATTTTATTCTCGTTGCCTTTATTTTTAAAGATCAAAATAGTGGATAAATTCACCCCAAAATGCGAGGAGATGTTCAGAATTTTAGCGTTACGTCTGTTTTTGTATTTTGTCACTTGTTTTAAGTAGGCGTGGTTTTTAATGAAAAATAAGCGATATCGACCTTCTATCAATTTACATAGTAAAATTTAGCGAGTACTGATCAGTTCTGTAAAAACTGTATATTTTTGAAATTCCTATAATATTTCCTTAAGTCTTGCTTTATTTTTTCTACAAATGGTCTCTAGACTTAAAATGACAGCGCCTTAAATATGACTAAATTTTTCTTGTTTGTAGCGATTTTAAAATAAAGTTAACAACACTGAAATTTAAACACGGAATGCTTTATACTACAACGTAAAAAAAAGTTTGTCTGATTTGTTATATCGCGGTAAGTATAAAATAAGGCCATTCAGTTTAAAGTTTTAGTGTTTTTAACTCAATTTTAAAATCGCTAGAAACAAATAAAAATCTGGTCATGTTTAAAGTGCTGTCATTTTAAGTCTGGAGACTACTTGTAGATAAAGATAATGCAAGACTTAAGGACATATTATAGAATTTCCAAAAATATGCAGTTTGTATAGATCCTACCAGTGCTCGCTAAATTTTACTATGTAATTTGATAGAAGGTCGATATCGCATCTTTTTCATTAAAAGCCACGCCTACTTAAAATAAGTTACAAAATAAAAAAACGGCCATTACGCTAAAATTCTGCACCATTTTCTGAACAATCTCCTCGCGTTTTGGGATGAATTTTTCCACTATTTTGATCTTTAAAAATAAAGGCATCGAGAAAAAAATTATAAAAAATTTTAATGTATCTATTATATTGCACACATGTGTAAAACCGTATTATATTATATGTGGTTCTATGTTAACAATGATTTTGAACTAGTTTTAGATTTAGTAATTACTAGGGATTGGCGCGTGACTAGAAATGTTCGTGAGTCACGTTATTCACACGTGAGTAATAATTAAATATAATTCGTACTTGATTCGTGCGTGAGCGTGAATAAGAATCCCGTGCATGATTCGTGTGTGAGTTTATTTTTTGCATTATATATTTTTAGTAATTTTTACTATTTTGTAATATTTTACTATTTTTTTTACTATTTTTCTTATATCTTGGTTGTATAACATAATCCTATTAAGTTTAAAATTTCAGTCTTGTTAACTTTATTTTAAAATTCCTAAAAATAAAGAAAATTTTGTTCATGTTTAATGCACTGTCATGGTAAGTCTGGATAAAATGAGTGGAAGATTTATCGAAATTATAGGATCTCCAGCAGACCTTTGGGTTAATCATTATATTTGGAAATTAATTACACATGCAATTACACAATTACATGTAATTACAATTGAAAAAAATTCAATTACAATTTGTAAATTTTTAGATATAATTGTATGAAACTATGTCCACTTTTATAACATTTTATATAATTTTATACACAAAGATATAATTTGATGTAATTGGATGAGGACAAAATTCGGATACAATTGTATCGAATTGCATAAAATTATATCAAATTGTACCAAATTGTATACAATTCGATACAATAAGAAACAATAAGATGTTCTCATTTTTCGGATATAATTATATCTAATTACATAAAAGATTATATATAATTAAATATAACTTCATATGGCTCCATATCATTTTTTTACTTGGGTCTGCAATAATTAATATACTTTTTAATTTTATTTGTTTTTCAACAACAAAAAACAAATTTAAAAAAAACTAAAGTATGGCATACACGTTCAATATTATTTTTAAATATTTAGTTCTGATTGGTTGATTTTAAAAACATTGATCAATAATATTGAACGTGTATGTTTGCCTTAACATTTCAATATTGGCCACACACTTTTCAATAATATGAAATTGAAAAACAAAAATCCAAAACATTTTGAATTTTTCAATTTAATTGATAAACTTTCAATACAGGGTACAAACCTTCAATTAATTTCTAAACAATCAAAAATTGATCAATGATATTGAACGTGTATGTTTGCCTTCAATAAATAAAAAATTTTTCATAGAAAAGATTAAAATATTGTTTTTTTTTTAACAAATTGGAGTTAATTCAAAAAAATATAGTATATACATATGTTATATATATTATATCATCAATTGCATCCTTTCATGAATTAATCGCCACTTAGGTTTAATCGAATTTTCTGTGCGTCGTGTGTTAAATCCCCGCTGTCTTCCAATGTAAAGTTTATATTGTACGAACTTATATCCAATTTGATATGGACAATAATCGGTTATAACCCATTTTTTTTTATTAATTTCTATCTTCTGGATAAAGTAATATACAATTTTATGCAATTTAATAGAACCATTTTTCGGATGAAAATTTAACAAGGTTACATATTGCGAAATTTAACATCTACCCGTTCCAAAAGCGAAATATCAATGAAAAACATTATATGTTGTGTTAGGTTTGGACGCACCAGTTGTTTGTGCCTTATTTGCATTGACCTGCGACTAGGGTTTGGGGTTCGGGAATTCCCGGGAAAAGTTTGCCGGGAATTCCCGGGAAAATAATATATGTTTCCCGGGAAAACGGGAAATTTTAAAAATATAAAATATTTTTTGTTTCGAATAGGATTTTTTAATTTTAGTCATAAAAAAATTTTAAATACCAAAACCAAAATGTCATTGTTATAATCTTTTAAAAGGGAATACATTTATTTGACACACAAATAAAATTTTTGCCAAGTAATTAGGAGCATTTCAACTAATAAAGATTTTTCGCATAACTTATTCAAAATTTAAGTAGTAAAACCTAAAAACTTGGTAAAATGTTTAAAAGAAATATGAAAAAAAGCTTTGTTTCTTACAAATAATCGCCCTTACTATCTAAATTTTTCAAATGTATAATTTAGGTAAAGTCGACTTTAGTTAAAATATTGGGTGGCAGTATACCTTGACTTGGTTTATTTTTGGAGCATTCTGATTGGTTAATTTATTTTCAACCAATCAAAATATTTGAAAATATAAATATTTTTGTAAGGTTTTGATACACAAAATGAACAAACCCGTTTGATTAAAAATAAAGTCGACTTTAAATTTAAAATACTCTTTTATATTAAGGGCCAATAATTTTATAAGTAACGTTTTCATTAATAAATGTGAAAAGAAAATACTGGTTAACGGTGGTATATAAATTTGGTTCACAAAAAAAAAATTGATGGTCATGCAACTTCTTTTGAAGAAAACAACAACAAGAACAACGTTTCATCTAAAATTATCAAAGTACCCGAAGAAAAAAGTGTAAGCTGAATAGGCATTTAAAGTTTTATGGTAGGGAAAACATTTCCTGAAATTGTATCCAAATGGTATCCGCAGTCAATCCGCACCATAACTAGATCTATGTTTATTCGAGAAAGTTTTTATCAACAATTATTTAAATTTTTGCATTAAAAAATACAAAAATTGTTTTTTCGGACTTTCTATATTTTCATATATTTAGTTAGAATATTCTTCTACCTCAAGTCCAAATTCTAATATGATATTGTCATATTAGATTTTTATTTGTTGTTTCAAAAAAGGGTTGATCATTTTCATGATAGACAATACAATTGTTTCGTAGACATCACTCTACTCTTCAGTTGTCCGCTAAGAAAATGATAACTTTCCTACTCAAAACGAGACATTACATAAGGTACAAAAAACCAACGGGATGAGAATTTTGTACTTTCGTATATGAACTGTCTGATTTGGTAAAACCAGTTATAAATCAACTCCTTTTTGAAAGCAACAATTACATAAAAGTACCCTTTGGGTACTATTTATATGTATGTCTGTTGTCAATACATTTTGTAAAAACAACTAATTTTAAACTCAAAACAAAATAAATATTTGAATGAGATTTTAGCCGTGGTGTGCTTATTTTCAACAATTATTTAAATTTTTGCATTAAAAAATACAAAAATTGTTTTTTCGGACTTTCTATATTTTCATATATTTAGTTAGAATATTCTTCTACCTCAAGTCCAAATTCTAATATGATATTGTCATATTAGATTTTTATTTGTTGTTTCAAAAAGGGTTGATCATTTTCATGATAGACAATACAATTGTTTCGTAGACATCACTCTACTCTTCAGTTGTCCGCTAAGAAAATGATAACTTTCCTACTCAAAACGAGACATTACATAAGGTACAAAAAACCAACGGGATGAGAATTTTGTACTTTCGTATATGAACTGTCTGATTTGGTAAAACCAGTTATAAATCAACTCCTTTTTGAAAGCAACAATTACATAAAAGTACCCTTTGGGTACTATTTATATGTATGTCTGTTGTCAATACATTTTGTAAAAACAACTAATTTTAAACTCAAAACAAAATAAATATTTGAATGAGATTTTAGCCGTGGTGTGCTTATTTTCAACAATTATTTAAATTTTTGCATTAAAAAATACAAAAATTGTTTTTTCGGACTTTCTATATTTTCATATATTTAGTTAGAATATTCTTCTACCTCAAGTCCAAATTCTAATATGATATTGTCATATTAGATTTTTATTTGTTGTTTCAAAAAGGGTTGATCATTTTCATGATAGACAATACAATTGTTTCGTAGACATCACTCTACTCTTCAGTTGTCCGCTAAGAAAATGATAACTTTCCTACTCAAAACGAGACATTACATAAGGTACAAAAAACCAACGGGATGAGAATTTTGTACTTTCGTATATGAACTGTCTGATTTGGTAAAACCAGTTATAAATCAACTCCTTTTTGAAAGCAACAATTACATAAAAGTTTTTATAATAAAAACCTGGCATTGCCAAAAAACGAAACCGATGTAAAGAACATTATATTAAATTACTACAATCATGTAAAAGATATCATGATAAAAGAAATATTGAGCAATATTTCTAACAATAGGAGATTTACTATAATCTTAGATGAATGGACAAGAATATCACAAAAGAGATATTTGAACATATATATAAATGGAAATAATTCATTTTATAACCTGGGGTTGGTTTATATATCAGGAAGATGTAATGCTGATGAAATAAGAAGAATTGTAGAAATAAGACTAAAAGAGTTTTATTTGTCTTTGGAAAATAACATTGTGGCCACCATATCTAATGGCCCAAGTGTGATGAAACGGTTTGTTTCCGACAGTCCAGTAGTAGGTGCTTTCTGATGGAATCATGCAATTCATTTGGCAGTGCTGCGAGTAATTTATGTGAAATCAAATGTTCAACATTCTGATATTTTTTACTTTGAATTCTCACTACACAGACTGCATTTGTACTGAAATAGTTTTTTTTTTTTTTTTAACAAAAATTACTTATATAGGTGGTTTTCATTAACAATTTAGTTCAAAAATATTTCCCGGGATTCCCGGGAATCCCGGGAATCAAATTTTTTCATTCCCGTTTCCCGGGAAATAAAAAAGTCCGGGAAATCCCAAACCCTACCTGCGACTTAAGAAAACTCCGAAAGAAAATAATATGAGGATCTTCCACTAAAATAAGAATAATTTTCGATCCCATTGTTATCCCATTCAAATTTCGTGTGATATCACCACAAATTGTTTAAAATATTTGCAAATAATAAACATATTCGCATTTTTGATCATGTACTAGTTTTCATTTAAATCCAAAAACATACATTAAAAAAGTGACCAAAATCGTTCCGAAAATTTTTAGATGGCTCAGTAATTGTTTCGGTTGTTTTTACAAACTTATTTTTATGAAAATAATTTTAATTAAATATATTTTGTTATTATAAGTATAATTTCGGTTGCGAGTTAAATATTTCGTTATAATTTCGAAATTTATGGAAATTATGCCCTGGTTTATGTATATATTACGAAAATACTCTCAACGAAAGCAAAGTAACGAAAATTTGCTTCTGTTTCCCTGTATTTATCTTTAAAGAAAGTGATTGTCAATTTCTTTCGTTTAGACTATTTTCGTAATTGATAAGCAGGCCTTATATTTCGTTATTTTAAAATTGATTTAAAAAGTTAATATTTTTTATGTAGTGACATATATACAACATTAACATTAAAAATGACAAAATCTTCGATAAATTTCTGATTGTTGACATTAAATCTAACATATTCAGCAAAATCTAAATAATGGCTGCCCATTACTAGTTTTTAAATAATAATTCTAGGCTCAACTACATACAGGGCGACCCAAAAGTACCTAAGGGGTTTGAATTCCTTATAGCTTTTTTATTAGCCGCTTTTTCTAATCACTTGGATTTAATAAATCCAAAATGTAGTTCTAAAAGTCCTCACTGGATGGGGTTAGATTCACCTTATTTTAAGAGGAATTTTCTGTCCGACTCTTCTTTCGCCCTAATTTTTAATACCGAATTTTATGATGAAGGATTTTCCTTTAACTTTTAAGTTTTAATTATATTTTATATAAAACAGCGACAGACAGTCCGCCTTTTCAGTTTTATCACTTCAATTTATATTTTTACACAATTGAAAAAGTCCATTGCAATATTTAATATTCACTAATTGGGTTTAATTAAATTACTTACAGTAGAGTGAAAAATTGCCATTTCTATTTCAGCTATTTCTCCATGTCCAAGATGAAAATATGTACTTGGTGAGGTGTAGTTTTTTTTCTAAACTTATTTGATAAAAAAAAAAAATTTACTAAAAGACTTTTATTTCTTAGTTTTTAAATTTTTTTGTTTCTCTTTTAATAATTTTATTCGTATTTTTTTTTTCTGACATTAAATTAATAGGCTGTTTCATATATTTGTGCTTTTGTTGTGGATTTATTAAATCCAGCTTTTTTTTGATTTAATAAATCTCCTTTTTGTATGAAAAATTCTAAATCCAGATGATTAGAAAAAACCCTAATTATAATTCTTTTTTATATTTATTTCAGTATTTTGTAAAGAAGACTTGGGGAATTTAAAATGAAATAGTACACAGAGAACAGATTCGTTGTGGTAACCGAATTTTTTGCCAACCGAATTTTGGTAGTTACATCCCAGCAAAAAAATTTTTAGTATTTGGGAAGCAGTAAAAATACGAAGCGCTTAAAAACGCGCTACAAATTCTGCTTTACAGAGTTGCGCCACTTTATGCGTATACAATACACAAAATATTTTACAATTTGATATTATGCCCTGCAAAACTGCCTTAAACGAAGCAAATCATAGGCAAGTTATTTAAAAAATTATAGTGCTACGCTATTCCCTGACGACGAAGCAGGTTGTAAGGAGTAAAATAAAATGTAAGTTATCCAAAGATTAATGCGCACGAAATCTGAGTCATCTCAATCGTGTTTTACCCTTCTTTAGTAGAGTTTAATGTATAGACGCCACATAAGCATAAGTCAGTCTGCATTTTGAAGTCGGCAAATGAATGCATTTATTTTCATAAAAAGTCGCGTTTAAATGCGCTCAATGAAAATCATGAATTTACTGCATCTTTTCAGCAGCAAAAAAAGCACTTTTTCCAAAAAAAGTGCATGAACTTATTTGCGGTTAAATGCACTTACGAAAAACATGAATTTACTGCAATTCTTCAGCAGCGAATAATGCGCTTTTCTCAGAAAACAAGGGCCCTTTGTATGGAAAAATCATGCCTTTTGTAAGCAGCTTTGTAAGGGATTAATTTTATTTATTCCCTTACAAAGCTGCATCTAGCGAAGCAGATTATCAGTTGTGGTCACCAATGTTGATTCAACCATATTATTTTGGGTGTTATAACTGAATATCGAGTAAGATACTTCCGATCAATTATAAACATTGGTTAACGTGGCCAACATTCAATACAAAGTTGCTAGTAAAGAACTAGTAAAAACAAAATATGTTACAATTTGATTATTACAACCAAGTTCTAATTTCAAAAGCTAACTAATGGCATAAACGGTACTAAAAAGAATTCTTGAAATAACTGGCACTATCGAATAGATGTAAAACATTTTATTTTGGCCATAATTGGTTGGAAAGCCCGAATTTTGTAGAAAAAAAAATATTTAATCAGATGTATTTTCTAATTTTCTCTTATTAACGAAAACTTTATTAACACAATTGATAATATTAAATTTCTAATAAAATTATATTATAGTGGTAAAATCATGGTACCTCTCTCTATTCGATTTCTAACTCATTTATTCTCTGTGTGAGTACACAACTGAACAACGTGCACTAATCGTTTCCCGCAAAAGCAGAAGAAAATCATTATTTTAGTCATAATTTAGTTATGAGCGATGAAGTCCATTTCCAATTAAATGGGTTCGTTAGTAGGCAAAACTGCAGGATTATGGGCTACGGAAAATTCAAGAATAGTTCAACAGCGACAATTACACCCACCTAAGTGTACTATTTGGTGCGGTGTTTAGTCGCAAAGGATAATTGGTCCATATGTTTTTTGAAAATGAACACAGTGTTCGATATCGGACAATGTTGTATAATTTTATAAGGTCAGCCGTGGAAAACCATCCGCAATATGGTTTCAACAGGATGGAGCCACAGCGAACACTGCGAGGGACACAATGGCTCTCTTAACTCAAACCCTTTCGGTAATTTTGTGCCTCCCTGTATAACTCAGTATTAAAACTCATTATTTTTATTCGATAAGATCGTTTTTTAAGTAATTCTCCATATTCGGTGCATTAAAAAACACACAATATTTGTGCACCTGCTTACCACTTCATTATAAAAATGTAAAAAATAAGTAGTTACCAAAAGAATTAGTAAACAAATAAATATTTTCATGTTGTTACATAATAAAAATAATGAGGGTATTCAGAGTTCATGATATTTTAAGTAGTAAATTAGCATTTATCGTAAATTTGAGAACTTTATATGGGTTAAACTTCAAAATGCATGCTATTTTACAACGATAGTACATTAGCACTTAAACTGTGAATTCCTTCAATATGTTCATTAGTCGTTAAAAAATAAGCAGTTACCAATATAACATTATTTTTGTAAAAACGACTCCTCTTACAAAACTAACTATGTAGTACTGATGTCGAATTATAAGTAGTAAAAATATTTAGTTTCTTTATATAACCACTTATCTGGTAATGCAAGATTTTGCTGGGTGCCTACACAGAACATAATATTTTTCAATATTTATTAGAAAATCAATCATTATTGATGATGTGGCAGTGTTTTGTTTAATTCTATGCATTTTCTGCTCATAATTAAATTTGGCATTTCTGATGATGAATTGTATGTATTTCTAATTAAAATTACTGAATAAAGATAAAATGCCTATATTTCTGATAGAATTTCAGCCAAATTATTTCCAGTGTGCCTATCGGTAAAAGTTTTTATTATCGTAGTAAAATAGATTAAATTTACTACCGCAATCCATTTTACATTACTGTATTTTTATATACTAAATACTCGTACTTGCAGTGGTTGTTCGTCATTGAATCACACATCAACAATAATTGGCAATATTTCCGGGATATAAGCATACAAACACTAATACAGACATATAATAAAAGTTATACATATGAAGTCTTTCGTTTGGTTATTCTGTAAAACTAAATAGGCTAAATATTTAATATTGTGATGGAATTTTGATTTTTGTTTTCGTCTCTCAATAACAATTTATAGGACACACTGTATCGTGCGGAATTGTTGCAGGTATAATTTATCAATTGTTAAGCGATTGGAAATTGATGTGTTAATTATCATCTACCTTTTTCATCTCTGGTAATTATATTTGGGATTTATACCAATAAAATTTATTTTATATTTACGCTAGGTTTCATACTGAAGGTTTATGAGTTAACTATGTGTTAGTTAGTAATCCCAAACATTTGTTATTATATTGTGTATAATTCTTTAACGTTTTCCTTTGCTTAAGTTAAAGTTAACCCTTCAGTAATTCTTGTGTAATTCTTTTTTAATCATAAAAGGAAATTGTGGGATTTAAATTATAATGTAAATGAAAAATCATTTATGTTTATCAATATAACCTAATGGCAATTAGGATTGCCAAATGATGTGAAAGTTTGTAAAATTGTAATAATGAATAATGTACCCAATGTTCATACAACACAACTCTAATTTATTTTGTAGGATTTATTCTATGATAAAAAAATGAACCATACCCAGTATTGTATGTAGGCTAAATAGGGGATTGTAGTATTCTCTTATACACTTATATAAAGAGCTTTTTTTGTTCACCACAATATAGTTTTCCAAAAGCTTTTATATATATTCAACATATTCAGCATTTTTAAAGGGCTTTTTGGGTAATATATAACAATGTTTAAATAAATGAAATCAGTGCAATTATAATAGAGAATCTTTAAGCATTTGCTTATATACATACACATGAATATTGAAACGTTTTTTTGTTGTTTTAATTTAAAAAAACTATTAAAAACAACAAACACATTTACTCCAATCAAATGGACAGCATTTTATAATAGGATGATGCTAAAAATATAGCGTTAAATTTGCTATCCACTAAAAAATCTAAATTTAAGTTTTGCAAATGGTTACAATTTCAAAAATGAACGAAAGTGTTGATTTTCTATGGTTTTTTAACTCTATTTTCTAAGGTTTTTTATATAAAAAAAAAAAAATTTAATCGTACCCCCATTTGTTGCCAATCGAATGGTTCAATTGCATTAACCCTTAAAGGCATGGTGTAGCCATTTGGCAACATACCAGTTTTTTAATAAACAAAAAAACCCACTTGATGAACAAAACTGCATTTTTGGGCACTGGGGCCCCTTCTGTACAAAATGCCCCATTTGTTGCCAATCGAATGGTTCAATTGCATTAACCCTTAAATGCATGGTGTAGCCATTTGGCAACATATCAGTTTTTTAATAAACAAAAAACCCACTTGATGAACAAAACTGCATTTTTGGGCACTGGGCCCCTTCTGTACTAAATGCTCTTATAGTTTAGCTCAGATTTTTTAAACAGTTATAGGATAAATCTTGGTTTTGCTTCGTATGTTTGTGAAACATCTAAAACACACGTTTTTTTTACAAAAAGTATAATATTCAAAGTTGTTTATGTAAATATTTAAATTGGTATTCTTGCAATAAAATTCATTTTGGCGACACTAAATGTATAACTAGCAATTTATAGATTTTTTTTGTTTGTTTTTTTTTTCATACACAATTACAATTTAGCTATTTGCCAAAAAAAAAAATCTATCTTTCAATAAAAATCACCTTTTTTTAAATTAATTTTTTTTTGTATTTTTCTCAAAATGTACACGCCTTTAGAAATATAAAAAATGGTTAAAATCGAAGAGATCATGCATTTAAACGTTAAATGAATTTTTCGACTACCGAATTATTCTTGACACAACTGAAATTCCATTGTCACCGTCAATTTAGTGCTATCTCAATTGGTTTTCTGTTATTGCAACTGAAAAACTCGGCTACCACCGAACCATTCGATTGGCTACAAATGCGGTTGTCAGCGTTGAATATGTTTTCTGGGTGTATAACTCACAAACCATTAGATAGACAACCTTTGCAAAGTTTTTCATTTGATTCCCAATTTGTATAAACTCAGAAAATTTCTGAAATCAATTTTAATTTTCAAATAAAAAACCAAACGAACTCGGATAAGTAACATTTTCAGCTAATATGACGAGTAATTTCAAAGTCCCGATGTTTTTGCAACAATTTTAATACAAAAACTATCTGTAACTACGAACTCCCTTCAGATGAACACTTGGTTGAAACTATACAAGAAAAAATAATTCACACATGGAATGAATTTTTTTTACAATACTTATGTGTGAATCTAACTTTATAATTTTATGCCAAAGCTTTTTTATTCAATGTACGAACTTGTTTACACATATGAAAAAAAAATGAATGTGACGTTTTTTTAATTTAATTATTTCTGATACAAATTCAGCGAGTGGCCAATTCTTTTATAAAAACGATTATTTGGGTTCATTATCATTTTTTTATTTTCATTTTACCCCAGTGTAGAAAATCATTACCAGATATGTGGTTATGTAACTACATACTTGGTAATGGTAACTAGTTACTTTTGTTATTACATTTCTTATTACCTTTATATGGCGATGTCACGAAAAATAATGAGTTGTCGTTACACATCAGCATACGAAAAACCAAAAAATATATCGTTACCTATGTGCTTACCAGTACTGAAAAAAATAATGAGTCTAAAAATAGATTTTCTAAAAAATAAGTTATATAAAAAAAAATATTTTTTATTGTATTTTTTTTTTTTTTAATAAAATTAGCTGGTGCGGGAATCGAACCTGGGTCTACAGATTGCCAGTCAACAGCTCTACCATCTCAGCTATATCGACGTGTAATATTTAATAGATAAAAACACAATTGACACACAAGTAAGCTTACTCGCCAACATACAAAAAATCAAAAAATATGTGGTTACATATATCCTTACCAGTGTTTAAAAAAATATTGAGTCTAAAAATAGATTTCAAAAAATTTTCAAAAAAATCTAAAAAATTATTTTCTATTTGAAATAATGATAAAAATAAGTAATTATCAGTAACTCATTATTATATGTTTTAAAATAATACAGAATGTAAGTGGGTGTCATTACTGGTAGTCCAAAAAATAATGATATGTCATTACCGTTTCTACACTGGGACGTTACAGAAATAAATAATGTCATTTCCAAGTTAAGCATTCCAAAAATTATCAAATACTTTTTATTAAAAAAAAAAATATTTTTTTTTTGTACGAGGAAGATTATTTAAGTTTAAAGAAGTTATTTATTATAACAAAACCAGCTCAAATGTTATTTTCAAAAAAATGCGGTCTCCATATACTTTTCCTACCAGTAAGTTTTTATATGTTTCTGTTCATACTACCGTACTTCAACAGAAAACCTTTGCAGAAAAGGGTGCCAATTTTTAACGGAGGAAGGCCAATGTTTATTAATATTAAGCGCAATTGTTAATCAGCGTAGCTTTTAGCTTTTTTCATGCAAAAAGAGGATTTATTAAATCCAAAAAAATTGAATTTATTTACACGGGTTTACACATAACAATAAAAACACAAACATATGAAACATTCTGTTAATTTAACGTAAGAAATAAATACGAATGAAAGTTAAAACAAAAAAATTGTAAAACTAGAAAACAAAATCATTTTCTTTAATTTTTTTTTTATTAAATATGTTCAGAAAAAAAAACTACACTTCGGTTGATACTTGGACATGGAGAAATAGCTGAAATCGCAAAGGAAATTTTTCGCGCTACCGCACACCAAGAAAAAATATGGCATTTTCCAACTGAAATTCGGTTACATACACTAAAATACGTTGGTGCAACTGAATATTGGTTCTCACAACCAACTGCAACTGAATTTTAGTTGCAATACCCAAATTATTAAGAAATCACATTCTAATATGATTTCGCCAACCGAATTTAGTGGTTGCAGCAACCAAAGTAGGCTTAGCAATTCGATTGACAATTTTTTTTCCTTTGTGTGTAAGTAATTTAATTAAATCTAATTGGTGATTATTAAATATTGCAGTGAAATATTTTAATTGTGAAGAAATATAAATTTAAGTGATGAAACTCAAAAGGAAAACTGTTTCTTGCTGTTTCATATAAAATATAATAAAGAACTTAAAGTTACTATAGAATCCTGAATCATAGCATTTATTATTAAAAATTAGGATGAAAGAAGAAAAATTCTGTTAAAATATGTGAAAACTAACTCCAACTATTGGACACTTTGAGAACTAATTTTTGGATTTAATTAATGCAAGTGATTAGAAAAAGCGGCTATTAGTTTGTTATCTCATAAAGAAATAAGTAAACAAAGAAATATCATCTATAGTGCTAACAGCAATATTGAAAAACTTATCGGTAGAGAAATTATATGGAGACGGCACTTTTTGAAAATAACGTTTGAGCTGGTTTTGTTATAATAAAAGGGATTGTTGTAAAAGTTAACCATAGTAATTTGTTGTGAAATATTTGCGAATTTTAAACAATTATTCGATTTAAAAATTTAAATTAGAATTACCTATAAATTGGACTTTATAACCACCACTTTTTTTCTGTGGTTCGAATTTTTTTCATTTCAATCATTATATAGTGTACTTTGGAACTTTGTAGTTTTCACTTATTTGTAATTTTTTATTGTAAAGTATCCTTCTCTAAAGTTTTTTATTATGCCTAATGATCAATTTAAACTACACAAAGTTTCAGATGAGTCTATAGGAGACCCTAAAATTGGGTGCATGTACCTTGGAACGACAAAAATCAATTTAATTAATTAAACTAATTTTTTAGAAATAATCAAGATATTTCAAGTTACAATCTTAAATCAATTTAAAGTTTGTCATTTTCTAAATCTACTGGTAACTGGTAATTTTGTAACTATTTTACACAAATAAGAAAAAATCTATAATTTTTCGAGAAAATAAAATGCGTGTACCTTGGAACTTTTTGGATATTTCATCTTCTATGTATACAATAAATTTTTGAATTTAATTCGATAGGAAATAACCTTTGGTTTAAAATTTTCGCCATTTCTTAAAAATTGGTTTTTATGCAACTATTAATTTTCATTGCCTCATTTCAAGCAGTTATCAACTCTACTGCAAATAATACAATAAATGTCATTAAGAGGTAATATTCTTTTTTTTAACGGGATTCCCTTAATTTTTTAAGAGTTCCAAGGTACACGCCAATTTGTAATTTAGAACATTTTTTCGCTTTTCTAAAAAAATCATAATTTCTTAAAATGCATAAAAAATTCTAAAGTTTTTATTATTTTCAATCTAAATATCACAATATCAATACTAATATTTCTGCGTTTGAAGATTTTTCGCATCTATATTAATCTTAGAGATATTAACATCGAATTCTCAAAAGTACCAAGGTACACGCGATTCCCTTATTTACTTAAGAAATGTATGTACTAAATTTTGGGGTCGGTGTAAACTTGTACTTTTTAGAACCACTACAGGAAGAACTTCTCGTTGTGGAACTAATACCTAGTCGAAGCTTCGCTCTCTACTGTTGAAGATCGCATCCTTTTTCTTTGTAAAATATTCGAAAATGAAGAGGTAGGTACCCAGGTAGAAAAATTCAAACGGCACAATGTTGGCCCGGTATTGGAGGCGGTAGTACATGTACTGGCAATGCGTCGGATTTTTAACGTTCACTGTACTGGCATGTTGTCGAAATGATAACACCAATAAACGCTTGGCCGTAGTTATTTCCCAACGTTGGCGCAGGCTTGGGATTTTATTTTTTTGGTATTATCCCAGTACATTTAATAACAAATTTAGTAGTTTGCTAGAACTTTACTGTCCTCTTAGTGTACATCCATGCACTATCCACGACTGAACTGGTTTTAAAAGAGTTTCAATGTAAAATAACAAAAAACGTGAAAAAGTGGTATATTTAATTAATTCTTTTTATTGTTTTTAAGCAATTTTAATTAAATTGTAAAGTGCACTTGTGTTGTTTGATATGTTCTCTGCATTAGTTTTGTATAATTAACACAAAATTTTGCTTATTAATATTAAAAAATAAAAAAACACTAAAAATTGTTTCTCTTAAAACCAGTTTGCATATAAAATTAAAGAGACTTTTTAACAGCAGTTGAGGCTGGTGGTTTATCTTTAGTCTATATAGTCGTTGGTACATCACAGATTTTTAATGTATTCTTTCGAAACTTCACAAGAAAAGAATAGCGATGTCTCTCTTACATAAATAATTGTGTAATAGATGTAAAAATACGTAAGATTTATAAAATTGTTAATTTTAATAAATTAAAAAAACTTTCGTTAATTTTCAGAAAACAGTACTGGCCAAGCACGTTTTAAGTAGCACCGGCATTTCGTAAAAAACAGTGCTCTCCCAGTACAACTTTTGTTGTAACGTCGGCAATTTCTACCTGGGTATGAACATAAAGTAAATTTACTGACACTAAGTACATTCATGGGCAAATACTGCCCCGGGGGTCTCATGCGGCCCACAAACCAATTTCGTGAGGCCCTTCATTAATTTTAAAAAAATCAAAAAAAAAAATTTAATTAAAGGTTTGTTTTTTTAGAATTTTGTATAAATATTCCATATAATTTAAGCATTTATAAAATTTTTCAGTAGGTATAAATTTAGCTTCTTAAAAATTAAGTAGTTATAAAAATGCTACCAAGTCTTAACAATTCTTGGCTTTTCTCTTTCAAATGTAAACAAAAATATTTGTCATAAAAATATTTGAAATTTTAGAATTTTTTATTTCATAAAATATCTGAAACAACAAAAGCGAATGTTCGTAGAGGTACAGCAGGGCAAACAAGATTATTGCTCCATTTCGAGTTCCGGCTAAGTCTTTGTAAGAAAACAGATTTTGTACAAAGGCGACCCCAAATGTTTAAATTTTATTTGTTTACAAAAAATAAAAGAAAATCAGGTAAGTACGGAAGTCGATTTTTAACAAGTCGTTATAGATATAGGTATAAAATTCGAAAAAAAACAAACCTTAAATTTAAAAAAGATCAGATTTTAAAAATATACATATACATTGGGCCTCAAAAAAATTACACCCATCAACAAATATCGACGTTTTTGCATAGACTCCCTCTAAAACTTTCTAAAGTAATTTCGCCTCCTACATACGATTATTAAGTGAAACATTTCTTCTTCTTTGTTTAATCCTTAAGGCTAGGAAAAATACTTTATGGCTCAGTGTGACATAAATATTAAGAAACCCGTATTTTTTATGAGAATTAAAAAAAATTAAATTTCATTTTAGGAAATGCTTAAGCCTGTTCTGCGGACCTCTTAGGATCTCTAAAATTTACTTTTGAGAATTGCCCTTGAAGCAATTAATTTTGGGAGAGCAGTTAGGAATAATAAAATTTTTTTGATAAACTCATAGAAACAAAACTGTGAAAATAGCAAAACAGTTGGAAGATTTGTCTGCAATTTTACAGGTTTGTTTTAGAAACCACAGGAAATAATATATATTATTTAAAAGTGACTTTGCGGAAACTTTTTTTGTCGATTTTTGCTAAATATTACTAAGATTAGAAGAGCAAAAGGAAATTGTTAAACAAAATAATAGCTATTCTGCTAGAATCAAGAAAAATACAGTGGTGGACAATATAATAGAAACCATTCAAGTTTTTTCTAATTTTATTCCCGTTACCTTTATTTTTAGAGATCAAATTAGTGGCTAAATTTGCCCCTCAAGGCAAGGAGGGGGTTCAGAAAATTGTACAGAATTTTAATGTAATGTTTGTTTTATTTTTATTTTGTCACTTACTTTAAGTGGGCGTGGCTTTTAAAGCAAAATTATCCATATCGAACTTTTATCAAATTACATAGTAAAATTTAGAGAGTACTGATGGGTTCTCTACAAACTCTATATTGGAAATTCTATGAAATTTCCTTAAGTATTGCATTATTCTTATCTACAAATAGTCGCCAGACTTATAATGGCAGAACCTTAAACATGACAAAATTTGTTTTTAGCGATTTCAAAAGAAATTTAACTACACTCGACCTCAATAAATGTAATGCCTTAGTAAGGAAGCAATTAAAAGGAAAATAATTCAATAAAAAAAATGAATTCATCTAAACCGGCCTATACGTTAAAATGGCGATTTTTCAAAAATTTTGTATGGCAGCAAAGCTTTACAAGTTGATCCCAGATTCCAACTTTTAGTATAGTATGTGGGCCCTTCTAAAAAATGTTCTTGAAAAAATTTAAACCAAATACTTTCCATTTGCAAAAGTTATCGGTATAAATACATTTATTTATAAATATTAGTATCTTACTAAACAAATTACAATACTAACATTAACAAAAACTAAACAAAATATACAATATCCCTACGGGAAATTTTAACAAACTGTCACCGAACTGGCCCCTTTAAATAAAATAGAGTGGTCGCTTTTACATGACGTTGTCATAGGAGGGGGAAATTGACCCCTGGTGACACGTCACAAGACAAATCCTAGGACAGGTTACTAAACTTTCATAAAAAACAAAGTTATGGGACCTATCCTGGGATTTGTTTTGTGACATGTCACAAGGGGTCAATTTTCCCCTCCTATGATAACGCCATGTAAAAGTGACCACTCTATTTCATATAAAGGGGCCAGTTCGGTGATAGTTTGTTATTTTAGGCCTTTAATTTATTTATTTTATAATAAAGTAAAGGTGGCAATAATAAAGTAAAAGTGAAATAATTAAGTTTAAGTCGTAATTTAAATATGTTATTTCGCCTTTGTAATCAGCATGTCCGAAATATATATATAGAACCGATGGTCAGATCTCCATTCATTTTTTGAGTGTCATGCAATGTAATTGCCTTTTTAAAGCTATAATTCAAAATTACTTAGAATACCATTGCAGAAAGGATAACGTTATCCTGACAATTTTTCGTAAAATGTGACTGTTTTTATCTTCTGTTTAATAACTTTTAAGATATCTGTAAATTTTTTAATTCAGAACTTTATTAAAAACTACACTTCACATAGATAAGGGCTCACAAAACCAAATACATCCCAGTGTAGAAACGGTATTGACATATCATTATTTTTTGGACTACCAGTAATGACACCCACTTACCTTCTGCATTATTTTAAAACATATAGTAATGATTTACTGATAATTACTTATTTTTATCATTATTTCGAATAGAAAATACTTTTCTAGCTTTTTTTGAAAATTTTTTGAAATCTCTTTTTAGACTCAATATTTTTTAAACACTGGTAAGGATATATGTAACCACATATTTTTTGATTTTTTGTATGTTGGCGAGTAAGCTTACTTGTGTGCAGCAGGTCAATTATGTTCTTATCTATTAAATATTACATGTCGATATAGCTCAGATGGTAGAGCTGTTGACTGGCAATCTGTAGAACCAGGTTCGATTCCCGCACCAGCAAATATTTTTTTTTATGTAATTTATTTTTTTGAAAATCTATTTTTAGACTCATTATTTTTGTCAGTTGTGGTATGCACATAGGTAACGATATATTTTTTGATTTTTCGTATGCTGGTGTGTAACCATTACATAAGAAATGTAATAACAAAAGTAACTAGTTACCATTACCAAGTATGTACTTACATAACCATATATCTGGTAATGATTTTCTACACTGGGATGCTATGATCACATAGTTTTTTTAAATTCTATAGTGGCTTACCCCAAATGATTTTCGTAGTTCGTCAATTTTTGATTTTTTGTTATAAGTATGTGACGAAATTCTGCCGAGTATTTTTGGCCACTGAGAGCATTTGGAGAAAAATGGTCACAGAGAACTAAATACATTATTCTGTCACAGGGTCTATCTAGTTTTCATATTTTATAGTCGCTTACCGCAAATGATTTTCAGAGTTTGTCAATTTAATAATATTCTTTATAAGTATGTGACGAAATCATGTCGAGGATTTTTGGCCATTGTGGATTTTTGGAGAAAGATGGGTCCACAAAACTAAATTCATTTTTCTGCCACAAGGGTCTAGTTTTCATATTCTATAGTGGCTTAGCCCAAATAATTTTCAGAGTTCGTCAATTTTTGGTTTTTTATAAGTATGTGCAGAAATTCTGTTGAGGATTTTTGGTCATTGTGACATTTGGAAAAAGATGGGCCAAGAAAACTAATCAAATTATTCTGCATCAAGCGTTATTTTTTATATTCTCTAGTGGTGTATCACAAATGATTTTCAGAGTTCGTCAATTTTTAATTTTTTTTATAAATATGTGATGAAATCCTGTCGACGATTTTACACTACTGTGGACATTTGGAGAAAGATGACCCTACAAAATATGGCCAAAAATCCTCGACAGGTTTTCGTCACATACTTCCCAATAAACCATAAAATGATACATCATCATTAACGATTTCATATTAGGTATCATAATTGGTATCGTTTGTTATACAAAAATATGAACTCGTAATGATATCATTATATTTCAAAATAACGACAAAGTTTCTGAAAAAATCATATTTTTTGTTCAAATTTAATCGTTAAAGATTTCATATATATTTGTTTATTTCGATATGTTTAATGTTATCATATTTTCATGGAATAGTGATAAAATGACGACAACAATTTTTGAATATGACGAAAATATTATCGCGCTGCCTGATATTTTCGATATCATAAAGATATCGTTATTTCATAAAAAACGATATCATTAACGAATGTGCATTTTTCTTCACAGTACATAATCACTTATGAATCGTTAATCATATCATTTTCGGACATACCATCATCGAAATGATATCGGTACGAATTCGAAACGATATCGTTTGGTTTGTTGGGTTATAATAAAAAATCAAAAATTGACGAACTCTAAAAATCATTTGGGCTAAGCTACTATAGAATATGAAAACTAGACCCTTGTGACAGAATAATGTATTTAGTTTTGTGGGCCCATCTTTCTTCAAATGCCCACAGTGGCCAAAAATCCTCAAAAGTTGTTCATCACATACTTATAATAAAAAATCAGAAATCATTTTGGATAACCCACTATAGAATATGAAAACTAGACCCCCAGCATGTATTTGGTTTTGTGGGCCCATCTTTCTCCAAATGTCGACAGTGGCCAAAAATACCGAATCTTAATTTCAAAAATTGTGGAATTCTGGAAATCATTTGAAGTAAGCCACTATGGAATATGCAAGTCGGACCCTTGCAGCTAAATATTTTTTTTGATTTGGTGAAGCCATCTATCTCCAAATGTCCGCAAAGGTGTTTTCTTTTGTTTTCTATACTCTGTTAACCCTTAAACGGATCTTTGCTAAATGATATGGTTTGTGTCTTTGCTAGTTACATTCGAATTTATCTTCAAACACATATATGAAAATATATTGTATATATTGGTTCATATATTCCATATATCTTCATATATTAATTAATATATTATTCTATTTATGGGTAATGTTTAATTTTTTTTTTATCATGGCGGTTACCTGAGCGGATTGGAAAAATATTATTCAAATTCGAAAATTTTAAAAGTTGTAAAAATATATCCGTTCTTGAAAGTCAAATTTTTTTTACTTTTCACTTTTGTTAGACTATGGCCTACACGTTTTCATGATTTTCCCCCATTAACAAATGTTTTCTGTTTCTTAATTTTCAATATCAAAATCTGTTCGAAATCATTTACTTTTCGCCATAAAAAATATAAAAAGTTCTGATAAAAACTGAAATAAAACTCAAAAATTTCGATTCTAGTTTTTTATAATTAATAAATGAAAATAGATTTCATACTTTGCAACTTTGTGACGATGACAGTAGAAAATGGGTTGCAAAAGAAACGGGATTTTATTTAAAACGTTTTAGTTTTTATAATATAATATTCTAAAATAAATATATTATATGTGTTTAAAGGCTTACATAAATACTTTTGAACTTGAAAGATATGATTAATAATAATAACACTATGCGACAGTCAAAATCGGGATGGGATGAAACCAACGGAAAATGTTATATCGGTCAAAAACAAGTTATACGTGTCCCGGCGTTTCGCTGGTTCAACCCTAGGAATCGAGATATATCTTTTTTTTGACATAACTCGAGAACCACTAGTCCGATTTTGCTCAAACAATTTTAAAAAAATTAAAAATTACAATTCCTTTAATCTGTTCATATAACGTTTTTCTATATACTCAACAGTTTTTCCGGTAAAAATAATTGTTTGTTACCGCTACCATAAAAATCAATAACCTTTTGTTTATTACTTTTTTTTAATATTTTAGGCAAAAAATATTTTTTTCTTCATACATTTATTTTTACCGGCAAAACTGTTGAGTATATAGAAAAATGTTATATGAACAGATTAAAGGAATTGTAATTTTTTTAAAATTGTTTGAGCAAAATCGGACAAGTGGTTCTCGAGTTATGCCAAAAAAGACCACCAAAGGTCAAATCGATATACCTCGATTCCTAGAGTTGACCCAGCGAAACGCCGGGACACGTATAACTTCTTTTTTACCGATATAACTTTCCCCGGTAGTTTCAACCCTTCCCGATCACTGACCCCTACCATTTGTCTCACAGTGTAATTAAAGCAGTGATAAAATAATTTCTAAACTTGAAGTAAAGTGTTTATGTCCATTAAAAATTTCACGTTTCACAATTTTGTTCAAATGCACAAATTCGTCAGTAACGTATGCATACAATTATAATATTTACATTTATTTAAAAATAAATAAAAGATATTGTTGTAATATACGAGCATGTAGGAAATCTAATAATATTAAATATTTAGAACTAGTTTTGATATTTTTTTTCAAATTCTCAGTAAAATGTTGAATTGAAATAACAAAATTTATTTTCCAAATTTTTATTCATACTGGTATCATGGGGGACAATCCACACTGTTAAATTGACATGATATACTTTTTATAGCTGTAAAGTTGGTATCGGAAATTTTATATATTGTTGTGCTAGATAGAGTATTGTGAATTAGAACACAAGTATTTATTTGTTAGCTATGACTCCGTACTAAGGAGGACAAAATAATTTAAAAATTGGAGCATTATCCTAAAAAGCAATTTACTGGAACTGTTTTGACTTTTAGCTCGTACAAAAAATGCAAACATATTTGAAAAGTTTTGGATAAGTAAATGAAAAAATTAGATCTTGCTACAGTGATGTGAATGTTGCTACTTGATATCTTAAATTTATTTAAAAAAAGTTTAAATGAATAGTGCAGATAAGCTGCACTTTTAAAATTTCCATTCGAAAGCAAATCTCTCTAGTGTTTGTAAAATTAAAACTAATACCAACAAAGACAAATACAGCATATCTCTAATGCATTATGAATAATCGTTACTATCGAAATTTACTTGTTGTGACTATTGTTCAAAAGTTTAAGAGATGTGTTTGAAATATACCCGGTTATTTTGTAATCGGGTATACGAGTATATGCTTAACAGTAGCCACCAGAAAAATATGATGATTTTTGTAATTTTTTTTTAAATGTTGTTTAAGGAACTGAAAAATTAGCAAAAACATATGACATTCAGTTAAAAATTTATATCTGAATTTATTTGAAACTATTTAATTTTTTTTATTTTGTAAAATGTTGCCACACACACAAACAAAGGCATATGTTCTGAATTGCTTAGTGTGTGTGTTGTCATAGGAGGGGGAAATTGACCTCTTGTGACATGTCACAAGACAAATCCCAGGACAGGTCCCTGAACTTTGTTTTTTATGAGAGTTCAGTAGCCTGTCCTAGGATTTGTCTTGTGAAAAATCACAAGGGGTCAATTGGTTAGTTTGGGGAGGACAGTCCCCAAACTAACCAAGTGTCTTCATACTAAACTATAGATCGAAAAAAAAACATATATATATTTATAACAAAGTTCTATATTTTCTATTTTTTGTTCAAATACAATGAAAATTTAGCATAGAATTTACATGAACTTACATACGTTTAACAATGTATGAGTTAAACTCTAATATTATTGCTAAATTCCTTCTAATGTGCTGTTATTAAACGCCAAAATCGGTGTGCTAAGAAATCGTTACGAATAAATTCTATTCTAACAAGCTGCTAAACATTCTAGTTAGCACGTTATGTGCGGCTACTAACTTTTCATTATAAATACGGAGGTAAGTGTTACAAGCAAATAAGAGAAAATAATGGAAAAAAAAACTAAAGGGTGCGGCTAAAGTAACTACATGATGTAAAAAATTGTAACTTCTTTGCTTGTGAATATTGCATTTTTTTTTCTATTTCAGAAATTAAACTTGGGAGAACACAATTGCTAATACGCTTTACAATTGCGAAAAGAACTAGGATTGTTTTTCTATTCCTTTTGTTTTTTCATTCCATTCAATATATATTATATATCCTGTACTAGTACCAAAAAAAAAAAAAAACTTTGAAGTCAATATAACCATTCTTGGTTGGCTGCAATAAAATATCTACTAAAATTTAGGAAATCTCATAAAAAAATTCAGATAATACTAATTAGAATTAAAAAACCTTAATTAATTAAATTAAGTTCCAAATGGTAAAAAACTTTAACATTGAAAAATGTCGCAATTTCGAAACTTAGAAAGCAAAAAAAAAAAATAAATAAAACAATCAAAAATTGGAAATACAAAAACCGAAAATTCGTAAGTAAATTTTATCTTAACGTGGACTAAATCAATAGAAGAAACAATTTTAATTTTTGATTGTGCAGAATATCTTCATCAAAATTCTTCGCGGCACATGCTGTCAATCGTGAATGTGTTTTATTTAACTAACAACCTTTTTCCATTTATTTGTTAGTTAAATAAAACGCATTTACGATTGACACAATGGGCCGCGAGGGATTTTGATGAAGGCATTCTGCATAATCACAAATTAAAATTATGTTTCTTCAATTGATTTAGGAAAATTCTCATCATCTTATATATCACACTTATTTTTCTGTTTGTTCATTCCTTTTTGTTTATGCTTTTATTAATTAAGTGATATGGCCTCAGTTGCCCGGTCAGGCGGGCAACGTATGACTAATATTTGTTTACTATGTACATTTAAGACCTCACATTTTTCTAAAATATCAGCTACAGAAACTTTGGAAATTTTGTAAAGACGTCTTTATGATGACTCAGCGACATGTCGCTATCACTGTTGACTCACTGATCCGCTCCCATACAAAATACCTAAATAACTCCCATACAAAATATTGAAATTTTCATAAAAATGTAAAAATGCGATCAGAACAAATCAGAAGGAGGTCATAATTTGATGCACAAATTATGACTTATCTTTAGAAAGTCGTCACCGACATTTCTAGCATGGGTCAGTAAGTTGTCATCACCACCTCAACTTTTGAAACCCTTAAGCCCAAATTAGTTTGGAAGTATCGTAAAAAAGTAACGCATCATTCTCATAATGAATAAAAAGAGTATAAAAATTAAAAATATTGTATTTTTATACCCTACACCACTATGTGGTCAGGGTATTATAAGTTTGTGCTGATGTTTGTAACACCAAAAAATATTGGTCGTAGACCCACCTTAAAGTATACCGATCGGTTCAGAATTTTTTTTAATTTCGATTTAACGATGTCCGTCTGTCCGTCCGTCCGTCCGTCTGTCTGTCCATGCAATTTTGTGCGCACTCTACAGGTCGCAACTATTAAGATATTTTGATGAAATTTGGTACGCAGACCTATGTTGGCCCAAGGACGAACAAGTTTGATTTTTTTGAACATCGGTCCATGTTTAGACCTAGTGCCCATATAAGGTCCTACCAAAATTATATTGTTTATACGCTGCAGGTCGTAAATATTAAGATATTTTGACGAAATTTGGTACACAGACCTATGTTGGCCCAATAACGCAGCCTGTTGATTTTGGTGAACATCGGTCCATGTTTAGACCTAGTGCCCATATAAGGGTCCTACCAAAATTATACTGTTTATACGCTGCAGATCGTAAATATTAAGATATTTTGATGAAATTTGGTACACAGCCCTACATTGGCCCAATAACGCAGCCTATTGATTTTGGTGAACATGGGTCCATGTTTAGACCTAGTGCCCATATAAGGGTCCTACCAAAATTATACTGTTTATACGCTGCAGGTCGTAAATATTAAGATATTTTGATGAAATTTGGTACACAGACCTATATTGGCCCAATAACGCAGCCTATTGATTTTGGTGAACATCGGTCCATGTTTAGACCTAGTGCCCATATAAGGGTCCTACCAAAATTATATTGTTTATACGCTGCAGGTCGTAAATATTAAGATTTTTTGACGAAATTTGGTACACAGACCTATGTTAGCCCAATAACGCAGCCTATTGATTTTGGCGAACATCGGTCCATGTTTAGAACTAGTGCCCATATAAGGGTCCCCCCAAAATTATATTGTTTATACGCTGCAGGTCGCAAATATTAAGATATTTTGATGAAATTTGGTACATAGACCTATGTTGGCCCAAGGACGCAGCCTATTGATTTTGGTGAACATCGGTCCATGTTTAGAACTAGTGCCCATATAAGGGTCCCCCCAAAATTGGCTTGGTTACAAACTGCAGGTCGCAAATATTAAGATATTTTAATGAAATTTGGTGCGCTGACTCACATAATAGAAAATTTTGACATAAGCCCCATTTTAACCCATTCGAATTTCTGATCCAAACAATACACCAGACTGGTGTAGGGTATTGTATAGTCGGCATGCCCGACTTTAACCTTTTTACTCGTTTATCCTTTTCTTGTGCATAGAATTAAATGTCAAGTAATAAAATATAAAATTTCTATTTTCAACAGAACTTTTTTACGATTTTACTTGACAACAGTTTCAATGCATAGAAAAAAAATAAAAATATATTTCTATATTATTTTAACACATTGAATTGATTACAGATACGTTTTTTTACTTTACGATTAGACTAATGAAACCTTTAAACAAATTCTTGCGTTTTTCTAATCCTTTCAATTTCCAATAATTTTTTTTTCTCTTTCTTCTTCTATTAAAAACTCAAAGTTTTCTATTTCGTATCACATCCACCATGATTCAAACCTGAAGCCATAGTATAATATAGGAACTTTACTCTTTTTCTGTCATTTAAAAAATTAAGTAGTGTTGGAAATTGTACTTGTACATATGGTTCTTAATACCACTACAACTACGTGAGATAGGGACAAGCCCTCAATGTTTTAGTGAGTGGGGCTGCTATAGTATACTATGCCTGAAGCCTTGTGTTTGGTAGTTCAACGGCTTATAATTTGACCTAAACCATAGTTTTACAAATAGTTTTATAAAGTTAGATATATTTAATTTTTAAATTTTATTTGAATCTCCCTATATTTAAATTAAAATTATATTAATTTTATATATTTAGTTAGAATGAATTTTAATATGATATTCTCATATTAAATTTTATTTGTTGCTTCAAAAAGTTGTCCATTTTCATGACCGAAAAGTATTGATTTATGACTGGATTTTCCAATTCAGACAGCTCATATACAAAAGTGCAAAATTCTCGTCCCGTTGAATTTGTGTACCTTATAAATATAATGTCTCTGTTTCATTATAATTTCCTTATTGCGGACAACGGATGTGTTGGAGTGATTCCCACGAAACAACTGTATTTGTCTATTATGAAAATGGTCAAACTTTTTGAAACAACAAATAAAATCTAAGATGACAATAGATGTATTTTGTCTCATGCCTATCAACGTTAAGTATTTAAAGCAAATCTACGTTAATCCGATTGAAGTATAAAAAAGTTTTAAACAGGTTATGTTTACAATTGTTTCGTTATAATCGAACGTATGTCAGCAAAAGTTTTTAGGAAATAACGCGAATAAGTTATGTTAGATGTGAAAATGTATAAACGTTGAGTTTTCAACGTTGATAATTATCCGTGTTGAAAGTTAACGTGCATACGAAAAGTTATATGTTAGTTTTCGTCTTAAGCGCGTTTTTATGCACTTTGGGTTTTTTTTTATAAGTTAACGGATATAGTTAAGTCGAAAACACAGCTAATATCATAGAACAATATTCTAACTAAATATATGAAAATATAGAAATTCTTAAAAAATATTTTTTTTTTATTTTTTGATTCAAAAATTATATTAATTTTATTTGAATGTTCCTTTAAGATTTGAATTTTTTAAAATTCAAATTAAGTACATACGATTTCTAAATCGATTATGCTGTATACGTCTGGATGCTCAGACATCGATATATTTTTAGTTTTGAAGATCGCGGTTCAAATCACCGCGATGACAAAAATACATTCTATTATTTTTATTTTTATTTTTTTACACTCAAAATAGTTTGTAGTTTAAATTAACTGAAAATTTAATTTTTAATAAATGAAAAATCACTTGAAAACCGTTCTACTAACTTCTTATTTAAATCGTAAGAAATTTTCATTTATTTTTAAATGTTAAATAATTAACTAAAAAATCATTCAAAATAATAATTTTTCACTTTTTTCGTTTTTTTTTAACCTTCAAAGAATAAACTAAAAATTCCGTAAAAATAAAAGATATTTTGTTTTTTAACTGACTTAGAAATCTAAAAGTGTTTCTTTTTTTAACAAAACATTTTAAATAAAAACATCAACTGTAACAAAAAATCCGTATTAATATGCAATTTATTTCCCAAACAAAAGACAAAAAATGTGGAAAAATATATCTCTTTTCATTTTAACTGAACACTAATAGAAATAAATCTGTAAAAATAGCAGAAAAAGGTACTAAAAATTAGTTAAAAATGATGCTGCAGAAAAAACTGTTGAAATTAGCAGCATATTTTTTTTGCTAAATACTAGTAAAATAAGATCAGCAAAATTAAAACTGCTAAATATACAGAATTTTGGTTATATTTGAGTTAATGCAAAATAGCAAATTAATCTGCTAAAATCAGCAAAAATTTTACTAAATATTTTGTAGCCCAAAAAGTTACAAAAAAGTTTAAAATTTTTGAAGTATTTTTCGAGTTTTTTTAATGCACATAAAAATTGAGACTTTCGAAAGCAGCAGTTTACAATTTTTTAGCAAATATTTCTGCTAATTTTAGCGGGATAGACTACTATTTGCATCAAATAAATTTAACTTAACAATAGTAAAATTTTGTAGATATAACAGTTACTTTTGCTTTTTTTAGTCTATTAATATTTAGCAAAATTTTCTGTAGATTCTACAGTACATTTTGTTATTTTAAATTAACTAAAAGTTAACTTAAATATACCCGGTGAAAAATGTTCCTGTTCATATATGGTTTATGTATGGACACATGTGAATATATATGGATTTTATATGAACATATATGGAAGTATATGTGATTCCATATATGGAAAAATATTTCATATACAGACATATATGGAGGCATCTGTTATTTCATATATGGAAATTGCACTCATATATGGACAAATGTGGAAGTATGTTATTCAATTTATGCAAAAGCGACTTGTATATGAACATATTTGGAAGAATACATTTTTCCATATGTGTAAGAGTAACTTATATTTGAATAAATATGGAATTATATTTAATGCCATGGATAAAAAAGGAACATATGTAGCGCCTAATTCGAATGTCATACATAAATTTATATCTATAGTACAACCTTACAATAAAGGACAGCAACGTTCGCATGTATTCGCATATATTTAATAAATGTATATGTTCATATATACCCATATATGAACATATACTTAGGTGTTACCTCATTTTTCGGATCCGTATTTTTTTTTAATTCAGTGAACCTATTTTTTAATTCACTGAAAGTAATTTAATTTTTTTTTAATTCACTGAACGTAATTTTTTTTTAATTCACTGAACGAAAATGAAATTGAACGAATTCTGTGGTGAATTAATTTAGTAAGGATGTAATTCACTTTTTTTCCGTTCGATTTATAAAATTGAACGCGTTCACCAGTGAATTAATTCATTTGATAATAAAGAGAACTATTGCAATGGAATTAATTCTTTGAATTTATTGTTTGATGAACGCGTTCAGTTGAGAGAAATTCAATTCTAGAGAAAACTGAATTCGATGGGTAGTGAATTCATTCAAAAAATAATTAATTCTTCAAAGCTCTGGTATGGATTCATATATGTCGATTTTTAGCAGGGTAAGTAAAGTTGTTTCAATTGAATCAATAATTAAATTGAAAAGAATTATATTTTTACCTTTTTCTATTAGTCAGTCAGTAAAAAAACACATAAAATATGGACTCTCGGTAGAAGTAAATCAAAATTTTCTGTTAAAAACAATCAGCTCTTGTAATAATCGTAGACCCACCTTATAGTATACCGATCGGTTCAGAATTTTTTTTTATTTCGATTTAACGATGTTCGTCTGTCCGTCCGTCCGTCTGTCTGTCTGTCCATGCAATCTTGTGCGCACTCTACAGGTAGCAAATATTAAGATATTTTGATGAAATTTGGTACGCAGACCTATGTTGGCCCAAGGACGAACAAGTTTGATTTTGGTGAACATCAGTCCATGTTTAGACCTAGTGCCCATATAAGGGTCCTACCAAAATTATATTGTTTATACGCTGCAGGTCGTAAATATTAAGATGTTTTGATGAAATTTGGTACATAGATCTATGTTGGCCCAAGGACGAGGTCTATTGATTTTGGTGAACATCGGTCCATGTTTAGAACTAGTGCCCATATAAGGGTCCCCCCAAAATTGGCTTGGTTACAAACTGCAAATATTAAGCTATTTTAATGAAATTTGGTGCGCTGACTCACATTATAGAAAATCCAAACATTAGTTGGCTTTTAACCAGACTGGTGTAGGGTATTGTATAGTCGGCATGCCCGACTTTAACCTCTTTACTCGTATAACTTTTTTTCAATTGTTTTACTTTACACATTCAGTAGACTTTAAAGAAGAAATATTGTAAGTGTATGCGAAAATAACCAAATATAAAATTTGTTCGGGGAAAAAATATTAAAACCCTATTCACAAGCGACAGCTCCTTTTACTTTTGTCTAATAAAACTGACTTAATTTACATACATAGATCACATAAAAAAATAAATGACCACCATTTGTTTCTATAGTTCCTAATAGAGTGACCACGAGCCATAGAATATACCCAAGTTGAAAGGATTTGTAAATACATATACAAGAGTGGACATTGGTTTATGAATGACTTTTGGCATATGCAAACACAATTTGATTGTGCCTATAAATAAATACTCATGCATACCCATTGACACAATACATACTGTAATAAAAAAAAATATCATGCTGAAATATTGTATATGTGCTATATTCTAACGTTGCTAAAAGCCATGTACTTTGGGATTTGTAAGTATGTTTGTACCCATGTGAAATGTTAAAATATTTAAAGCTACTCGATTAAAAGGGAGACTAGAAATTGAGATTTATACAATGCAATCTACTGAAAATTCATCTCTTAGTTTATATATGAAATGTTAAATAGTGTAATTATACAGTTGATTACTAAACATATACCTACAAATACGAATAGATATACATATGTACGTGCAACCAAGCCGTTTAAGGTAAAACTTAGAAAACAAGCTCTTGGAAAAACTAGAAGGGAAAATTATAGAAAAAGCTGATTTAAATTTCACAATACTTGGAACTGTGCAATTTAAATCAGGTTGTTTCGTTAACATTGGGTGATGTTGTCTTATTTGGATATTTTTACTAAACCAAAAAGCTATTGGCTTTTTATTAAATCAAAGAGCTTAAAATAAATACCAGTTAATAACTTATGTGCATATTTATTATAGTACTTGATCCAAACAAACTGTCAGAGAAATGTGTTTCATCGCTGTGGGAAGGTGATTTGTGCAAATAAGAGAGGTCTGATACGATAATAACAGCCCCTGACTGTTCAGAATATAATAGAATCAGAAAATGTCATTAATTGGTACAAGTATGTTCGAGAAATGGGCAGTTCTTCTAAATTTTCTGCAATTGGTATATTAAATTATAACTTAACTAGCGGGCACAGCCCGCTACGTTGTTAGCGTGCCTTAAAGGTTAAGGCGCCCCCCCCCCCACAATTTTTATTAAATTCGTTTTTTTATTTAAAGTTTTTTTATTTAAAGCCTTCACCCAGCCACCACAAATAAATAATTCTGCACAACAATGGGTTTAAAATAAATAAATATTTGATCACTTTTTCTCATGAAAGTGGATTGTTAGTAATGAATCCATAATAAATTGCAATATACGTGTGTATTTTAAGATAATTTGGTAAAGTGCGAACTTAGGTAGATAGACCCGTAAGTAGTTTTGTTCATTTGTGTTTTGAATGAAAATAAATAACGTAAAGCAGGGTTGGAAAGCATTTTATAATATTAAAAATAGCGGGCAAAGCCCGCTACGTTGTTAGCGTGTCTTAAAGTTTTTTTTTTAATTCCAGTTTATGTAAAGGTAGACCTGGCAATTCAAGTAAATTCACAAATTCAGTTGGAAAATTTACTGCGTCGGTTTCTTCCACCGGTGCTTCGTTACATGAAGTTTAAATATCGGAATATATAAGTTCCATTCCTTTTCTAAGGTTTTTTTTCTTTTAGAAAATTTGTTTAACTTTTTGGAGAGTAAGTTTCAATGCTACATAAGTTTCATATTCCGTGGATAGTGTTTGAACAGGTAATTCCCTCTTCCAATCCATTTGCATTCTCTATAATTTCAATTCTACTCGTTCAACGTTTATATCCATTTCATTCCACTTGTGTAGTGTTTCATTCCACTCGTTTCCTATTTAGTTTCTTAATTTTAGTGTTTCATATACACTTGTTCTTTAAGTTTTAGGTTTCTAGCTAAAGACGCAGACGTTAAGGGGGGGGGGGCAATTTTCCCCATTTGAACCACCATTTTTACCACGTTCCTGTCCAAAGTCCTAGTCGATAAGTTAGCCCATACTTCAAGGAAAACATATTATATATTACAGGTTTCTAGCCGAAGGGTTCGGTAAGGCCATCAAGGGGGAGAATTATTCCGTTTTTACCCCTCCCGGTAGGAATTTCCAAAAATTCCGTCTTAGAGGACGTCTGCGTTGGAGGAGGAACCTACTACATACATAATTTTAGGTCTCTATATCCAGCAGTTTGGCCAGGCCGTCAAGGGGGAAGTTTTTTCCCTTTTTACCCCTCCCGGTATGAATTTCCAAAAATACCATCTTAGGGGACGTCAACGTTGGAGAAGGAACCCAAATACCGAATTTAAGCTCCCTTGTTCCAGCAGTTTGGCCAGGCCGTTAAGGGGGAGACTTTTCCTGTTTTTGACCCTACCTGTAGAAATTTCCAAAAATCTCATCTTAGCGGATGTCTATAATAGAGGAGGAACTTTAATACCAAATTTCAACTTCCTACCTCTAGCGGTTTGGGCAGGCCTTTAAGCGGCACTTTTCGCTTCATTAATCCCCATTTTTGCAAGGTCCCTGTCCAAAAAGCACCTTCCCGGTCCAAAAAGCCCATACTCCAAGTAACATATGTTTTACATTTCAGGTTTCTAGCCAACTTTTACTATTTGTGCCCCTCTCGGTAGGAATTTCCGAAAATCCATCGACAGGGAATTTCAGCTTCCTAGTTCCAGCAGTTTGAGCAGGCTGTCAAGGGGGACACTTTTTCTTTTTTTGTCCCTCCCGGTTGGAATTAGGCGGGAAGAGGAATCTAAGTACCGAATTTCAGCTTCCTAGTTGCAGCAGTTTGGACAGGTCGTTAAGGGGCAACTTTCCCTTTTTGAGCCCCCATTTTATAACGACCCTGTCCAAAATTCAAAAAAGTATCTTTCTAATAAGTTAGCCCTTACTCCAGGGACCCACATTTTAATCTTCAGGTTTCTATCCGAAGGGGTTTTTACCGGCCCCCAAGGTGAGGCTTTTCTTCTTTTTGCCCCTCCCTTTAGGAATTTACAAAAATTCCATCTTCGCGGCTATCTGCGATGGATGAGGAACATTCATACCAAATTTCAACTGCGTTGCCTAAGCGGTTTGGGCAGGCCGTTAGTGGGGACATTTTTCCCTTTCAACCACCATTTTTACTATGTTCCTGTTCCAAAATAGAAAAATTACGTTGCCGGTGAGTTAGTCCTACTCCAAGGAATACATATTTAAAATTTTAGGTTGGCCAAAAGGGATTGGGCAAGCCGTCAGGAGGAGACTTTTACCTTATTTCCCCTCCCGATAGGAATTTCAAAAATTCCGTCTAAGCGGACGCCTACACAGAAGGAGGAACTCACATACCGAGTTTCCTTTTGGGATATCCTGTAGGGAATTCTAAAAATACAAACTTAGTCGATGTCTACTACAGCGGAGGAACCTTTATACCAAATTTCAATTTCTTACCTACAGTGGTTTGGGCAGGCACTTTTCTAATTTGTGAGACTGTTTATGTGGAGACTTTTCCCCGTTTTGCCCGTTCCGGTAGGAATTTCCAAAAATCCCGTCTTAGCGGACGTCTACGCCGAAAGAGGAACCTACATACCAAATTTTAACTTCCTAGCTTCAGCGGTTTGGGGTGGGCGATGTTGAGTCAGTCAGTCAGTCAGTCAGTCACGTTATTCTTTTATATATAGAGATTGTCAAATTTTGCTAATAACATATCTTTAAGACGCATAGTGGGGGATTCTTTTTAATAATTTTATTTACAATCTATTTTACAATATTTACTTACAATCTATTTTACAATATTTTCAAGGAAAACAAAACTTGTTTGTATCTGCTCTCACTAAATTGTGATTAAAGTTCGAACAAACAAGTTTTGTTTTCTTTGAAAACAAAATAATATATTTGAAATATTGCGGGCCACGCAAAAATACTAACTGTTTAAATTAGTAAAAAACGTCTCCCTAATTTATTGGTAGACATACACACGTGTATGTATTGGCTAGCAATGCTGGCCAACTTACATATATTATTAGTTGGATATACAATGTACAAAGAAAAAAGTAGGACACATTGAATTTTCAAAGTGAAATTCAAATAACAACCATGTTATTTGAATTTCTTTTTAAAACAACATAAGCACATTGTACGTAAAATCAGAGACTATTAATTATAGAGATGGAAAATGAAAACTTACACTACTCACCGGTAGAGGGCGCTAAAATTAGTATCAGTTGAGACTATATTTAAAGTCTCAAAAACTGCTGCAAACTGTTCAAAATAAGGAAAAAACAACGCGTAATACATTCAAATAATAATATTTGAGATATCCGTTTGTTTCTTTGCTTTGTTGTTTGTTTTTATTTAAATTTAAATAAAAAAGAAAATTGTCAGTTTTTTTAATAAAGTGCCATCTAGTGAAAACGATGTTTTTATAACTTATTTTTTTTTGGTGATGCCATACCCCTGGGTAAAATTAACAGTAATTTTATGCTTTTCAATACCTTTTTTCGTTTTTTGTCTTTTATATTTATTACAGCTCGTTTCATTTTAATATAAAATGTGTCCAACTTTTTTCTTTGTGCACAATAATTTTCTTTAGAGTTTTTTTTTTTTTTTGGTTACTTTAAACTTCGGAGAGAACAGAATTCTCCATTATTTAAAGTGGGTATCACTATAAACCCTGATGTTTTGCACATAAGTACTCAAACTTACTTTAATCATAATCTTTTATGGTTATGATCTTGCACCAAAAATATTGGACCAAAAAATGTTGGACCTAGAATAGTGACATTCTCTTTAGTGTGTGGAGGTAGTCTCTGTACACCTTAAAAATATTTCATATTTTTATAAACTTAAAATCTTTATAACGGCATTACGAAATTAGCCCCAACGAAATTATATAAAACCAAATTAATATTCATTTATTTCATAATATTTTAATTAAATATATTCAATTGTTTACAAATATTCAAAAAGAACTTAAAAAATTATTTAGGGGGTTATTTTGTAATACACAACGCCTTGCGTTGCGTTGTTTTCCATACAAATTGTTTTTGTAACAATAAAAATTTACAAACAAATCAATGCAACGCCAGGCGTTGCGTTTTACAAAATAACCCACTTAGTCTTACAAATATTTTATAAATTTTGTTATGTTGCTTGAAATATAACAGCGACACCTAATTAGAAACGATTTTATATTATTAGAAAAAAAAAAACTAATATTAATTAATTTTTCTTACTTTTCACCAATATCTTGTTGCAAATCTCTTTTGCTTTATCACAGCCTCAAATCGGTTGCGCATTGACGTTATTAGACGCCGACATCGCTCTACTGGTATCGCCTCCCATTCTTTCTTAACATCCTCAAAAAGAGTCGCCATTATTGTTATATTTTTCAGACTAACGGCTGTTTTTACGTCCCCCATAGATGTTTTTTGGGGTTCAAGTCCGGACTAGATGTTTGCCATTCCAAAACGTTGATGAAATTGTCGTCAAAAATTTTTTTTGTCAGTCTCGCCGTGTGCTTCGGATCCATATCCTGCTGAAATTGCCATATAATAGGCAAATTCTCCTCAGACCACGGGAGCATGACAGTATTTGGTATATCAACGTATTTCTCCTTATTTATTTATTTCCATAAATTTTATAAATTGGGCCAACACCATTCCAGGAAAAACATCCCCATACCAAAATTGACCCTCCACCATGCTTAACTACCCGTGAACGAAGCGAGGATTAAATTCTTGGTTAATGGGTCATCTAACGTATCTCCAACCATCTGGACCAAGGCGATTAATCTTTTTTAATCGCTCCAAATCACATATTTCCATTAATTTGCTGTCCAATTTCAATGGGATTTCGCGAAATCCACACGACGTTTTCTTTGAATCCTACTCAGAAGTGGCTTCTTTCGTGCTGCTCTTCCATGTAGCTCGGCTTCCACCAAACGACGTGCAATAGTCCGCTTGGATATCGCGAGATTTAAATTTTCTTGAATATCACGTTGAATGTCAGTAGATGATTTTTTTTGGGCCGGATTTGGAGATTCGCGTTATCATTCGGTCGGTATGTGCTGATGTGTTTCTGGGTCTCTTCTTTCGCGGAACATTAGCTATGGTCTCATATTTGTAGATATGCTGTAAATCATTAAAAACCATTTTTTTGGAACAGTTTAGCTGCTCTGCTATTTCTCTATAAGACTTGCCAGACTTTTAAAGTTTAAAAATTAGGCACCGTTCTTCAGGAGTGCAGCTTTTGCCTTTTCCCATGATAAATCTTAAAAATTATAATTTATTATTTGCTATAAAATATTAAATTGGAAACAAATAACCGTAAAATAAATGTTTTTTATCAAAATAGCTCTTAGCAAAGAAAACTTTGATAAACAATTACGCGTTTCTAATTAGTTGTCGCACTTTCTTAGAATTTTATTACTTAACAATATGTAAACTATTTTCAGAAATTATAACAGCTTTTAAAATAAACAGCAACAAAAATGAGTGTGAATAATAACACAGTACAACACTAAAAATGCATCGGGCATGCGACATATCAATTCTGATAGATTGTAGGATGAGTACCACGAATGTGTACACCAAATTTTAAAATTAGCTCTAGTCAGTTTTTTCTTTAAAATTTCTTATTTATTTATATACCTGACTAAACTACGGACAATTTTTAATATGGTTTAAAAGTATAGACTTTGTGCTTTTAGAACCACACCAACTTATTTTGATTAGATGAAGAATCTAAGATATAATTGCAATTCAAATGAAAAATTCACTTACTTTCCTATTTTACAAATCAAATAAAATCCCTTAATCGGATTTGCAAAATCTTAACACATGACGTAAACTCATATTCCACTAAATTCTTTTTGTCAAAAAAATCACAACTTTTGCATCAACATTTTCCGAAATTCAATCTGAAATACAAATTTTATCGCCAATTTACAAAAATGTATACTTTTGTTAAAGTCGATTTCATTTAAAATTTTGGGTGGCAGTATGTTTTGACTTGATTTATTTTTGGAGCATTCTGATTGGTTAATTTATTTTCAACCAATCAAAATATTTTAAAATATAAATATTTTTGTAGGGTTTTCATACACAAAATGAACAAAACCGTATATTTAACAATAAAACGGACTAAATTTAAAATGCTCGTTTATAGTACTTTTTTGAACATGAATATTTTAAAATCGTTATTTTTTTGGGAATTTGCAATTAAATTATCTAAAACTTTAACTTTATTTTAATGATTTTATCTGAGTTTTTTAATTTCATATTCGTCACAGACTCCTTAATATTTAGGTATTAAAAAAGTCAATCTTTTTCAGCTTTAGCCAATTTTTACTTAAAATTAAAATATATAGCGTGAATTTTTTTTTTACAAATTAAAAAACATGAGTATAATTTATACCACTAAGTAACTAATGGTATAAATTAAAAAATTGGATATTCCTTCCATCGCAGATTAATTATTATCGAAATCCTGAAAAAAGAGAAATTTCAATTTCAAATGCATATATAGAGAATATTATCGCAGGTATGAAAACGTGCGATATATCAAATTAAAGGGCATGTTTCATCCTATTAAAATTTTGCTAGGAATAGCGTTCATACTTTTAATTTTGTTTTTTTTTTTTTTTGAATTGAATTGTTCTGCAAATACGGTTTTGTAAATATTTCTTAAACTAACTAGCTAACTTTAAAATTCTAGTGCCATATTCGTGATCTGCGTCCCAAAGTCTTTTAGAAATGATGTGTCGCAATTCCGATGCATCAGATTTTTTTTATTTTATGATCTCAGAAATCGACCCGCCCTAATATTCATACAATACAATTTGAGATATCCGTTTGTTTTCTTTGTTTTGTTGTGTGTTAATATTTAAATTTAAATAAAAAAAGAAAGTTGTCAATTTTTCGAACAAAGTGCCATCTAGTGATAACAGTGTGTTTCTAACTTATAGTTTTGGTGATGCCATACCCTGTTTTAAATCTGTCTTTTATCAAAATTTAAAAACAACATTCTTGTATTAAGACAAATAAAAACAATATATACAAAAAAATTCAATTAAAAAACACATTAAAATAATAAAAATATTAAAATTTTTACAAATTCCCAGCAAAATCTTTTATTACCAAATAAGTGGTAATTCATAGCTCCACACAACTTATTTTTTGGCGTCTAAACTCATTATTTTTGTTTGGCGTGGTCGTTTTTATAAGTAGTCACGCTTACCCGCTCGCTTACGAAAAATGAGAAATAAGTAGTTATGAGATTTTGAATAATAAGTGGTTACACACATGCTTACAAGAAGTTTAATTATAAGTGGATATCCGATTGCTTACTTGATTCTTAAAAATAAGGAGTTAGGTAAATACTATTAGCCTAAGGAAATACATTCAGAAAAATTTTAAGTTTTCTCTAGTGTGTAATTTTAGCACTCGTCATAAAAATTTAAGCATAAAACATATTTACATATAATAAAAAAATTTAACTGTGTAAAAAGTACTTATTTAAACTAATACGAGTAAGTCATTATTTTATATTTAGAAACAATGAATACAATAGGCCGTTATTAGGAAGTCATTTTTTTATATTATAAAATAATGCAAAAGGTAATGATATATCATTTTTGGTAATACAGATAGCAATGAGGTGTGATTACCAATATTTTGCTGGGTTCATATCAAACACATAAAAATAAGAGAAATTTCAATAAAAGTGAGTTTCAAGGAAATTTTAAATTGGAATTGATTTCAAAAAAGAACTTTTAATTTGCTCGAAAGAAATAAAAGTAAAACGATAAATTTTACTGAAAGCTGATTTACAGAAAGAAAAAGAGAAAATATTTTCATTTAAAAATTTTACAAACACCCCAATAAACATTTGGAAGAAATATAACCCTAAAGATATTACGGCAATATCTTCCATTTTCCTGCAGAAGAGAATCAAGTAGTTTTTTTTTAAATATCTTCTATTTATCACCTAGAAGATATATCGGCGACATTGAAAGAAAAATGCCAAATGTAGAGTTAGAAAATATATTTTTTTTCAAAATTACATAGAAACGTTACTAAAACTTTTTTTCCAAGGAAATGCATTGGAATAGAAGTCTAAAAACAAGACTTGCATAAATGTATCCAACTAATTTGCAAATTTGAGTGTAAGTAAAACTACATTAAAGACTCAAAAAGCATTGCAAATTATAACACAAATTTCTTTCTTTTTCAGAAAATAACACCCCGCGGAAGGAATTTCAGATACTGGATTTTACACGTAATGCAATTTAAGTTACAATAATGCCTTTTTTGTTTATAAATTTTAAATAAAAAGACAGAAAAAATATGTATTAAAAAGCTTTTTTTAATCTTCTGAGGGGTATTGTAGCGATATCTTCTTTAAAACTTCCTGATGATAAATCAGCGATATTTGGTGACACTTTTTTATCTTTTAAATGATAAACTAGCGATATCGCCTATTTATCTTCCAGGAGAATTGCTTTCGTATTGCTGTGAAGTATTGTATTCGAGACACGTTTTTTACCAAATGGGGTATCTTCCTCAATACGAAGGCGATTGTTGCAGCAATACAATTTTTCTTCCTGGCAATACGATTGGAGAATCGTATTCGCATTGCCATGCTTGCTGGGACAGGGGAATCAAAAACTTGTTAGTGGTTAGTTTATGTGAATATCGATCAAAGTAATTTTAATTATTAATTGAAATTTTATTAATCACAGCCTACACAATGTATATTTAGCTGTATTTTCGACTTAACTATATCCGTTAACTTTCAAAAAAGCACAAAGTGCATAAAAACGTTTTTTAGACGAAAACTAACATATTACTTTTCGTATTCACGTTAACTTACAACGTTGATAATTATCAACGATGAAAACTCAACGTTTATACATTTTCACACCTAGCGTAACTTCTTCGCGTTACTACCTAAAAAGTTTTGCTGACGTACGTTCGATTATACCGGAACTATCATAAATACTCACTATTTACAAAAATTTGATACTCCAATCAGTTTAACGTAGATTTGCTATAAATACTTAACGTTGATAGGTATGAACGAAAATACAGCTTTTGTAATCAGCAGAGCCAGAATTACCTAATACATTATGATGAGCTTTATTCGCATTCAATGGTTTTGCGAATGATTTTTATCAGTTGTTTATAAGATCCTTAAAAGGATTATAGAATTGAATCAATTTAAATTCGTAATTTATTCTCTGAACTCTAAAAGTTTGGATGCCAATATGAGGTCGTAAATAAACCAGGATTTCAAGAAGTGTTTGTAATTGACTTACTATTTTGTAATCTTTTATTTTGGGTGGCGGGTGCTTATTTTTTCATTATACAATTTTGTATGCTTATTTTTATTATTTTCTGTCATTTTTACATTATTTTCATGTATAATACCAAGAGTTTGGCAGGTGACATGTACACGCATTCCCCACATGTATGTATATGTGTTCCATTTCTAGTATAAGATTGTAGTATGTTCCTCATCCTTACCACATATTTATACAGATATGTTCTCAATAATAGAGCGGTAATTTCTCAAATTATTGTTCGGATTATTGTAGCACTAGGTTTAAGACTTATGTGGTGATAATTTGAGAAAAATCGAAAATCATAAGCCTTGGTGGCCTGCGGTCAAATATTCAGTTTGAAAAAAATTTTTTTGTTAATTTCCATAACAGATATGTGGTATAAGGTGTGGCCGATAATTTATAACTAATCTGTCACGAACGTGATTATTTTATTAAAGGAATTAAATGTGCTAAAATCCCAAACGTATTTAACAAATTGTGAAAAATATTCTGTTGAAGGCATACCCCTATACGGATTTCATTCTTGTCTAAGGAAATGGTTAGGGGACGACGTTTTTAGAATTTCTGGAAATATTTGTTAAGTTAAATTACAAACTCAATGAGAATTTCTTGTTCTCGTCTAGGAGCGTTATTAAACATTTAAAATATTAAAGAAAAAAAAAAAACAACAGCAAGTTTTTTTTACTTTATATTTTTTTAAAACGCGCTAAGAGTTTTCGAGATATTGTGACTTGATTTTTGCTAAAAATTAAATTTTTTAATGTATTCCTGAAATTTTTCAAAAAAGGTCTTAGCATTTTTTTATTTATACAGCTGAAATCCATTTAACTTGGCTGCTTCAAAGTGATGTTTTACAAGTGATGTTTTACCAGAAAATTCTAAAAACGTTGTCCCCTGACGATTTCCTTAGGCAAGAATGAAATCCAGATAGGGACATGCCTACAACGGATTATTTTTCACAATTTGTTAAATACGTTTGGGATTTTAGCATATTTATTTCCTTTAATGTAAAAAATGTAAATTTTAAAACCAAACTTCACGCAATTTATATGTTTATTAAGAGAAACTAGAAACTACAGAAGAAGAATTCACCCTAACTAAAGGAATTCATAATATATAAAAATTTTGCAGAAGCCCATACATTAGAAAAGTCCCGATATCTATAGAAGAATATTCGTCATACACGAAAAAATATAAGCTTCAGGAGTCTACAGAAACAATATTTATGACACCTCTATCGGAAGCGTTATCCATTAAGTAGGTGAAAACTAAGAAAAGACGAAGTCGGACATTACAAAAGTAGTGGCTACCGCAAGCCCAGACGACTGCGTATGATAAAAGATAGTATTCTAATGCTACCAAATATTTTACCTACAAATTACACTTTAGCTTTTTTATGTATTTGGTATTATCAAAGGAACAACATTTTATTTTATAAAGCTCCTTTAAGGATCATAATGTTAATATTCTTCCTGGATACAAGAAAGTTACATCTGCCAAAAACGAAGAAGTGCCGCTATATGTAAAACTAACTGAACTATCGATAGAGCCAAACTTCAATACTATCGAGATGCCTTGTTCAGAGCTCTCCTGATCGGAAGGCAAAATTATTTCCAGAAAGACTCACATTGATAAAAAAAAATGGGGCTATGATTGAGCATCCGGTCAAAGTACTTACAAACAAACAATAGGTACAAATAACACAATTATTATAAAGGGTTCTTCAACAGGGACGCTACAAAAGTAGAAAGACAGGGACAGCAAACGACTCCACATTTCTTGCCGCTCTTTTGACATTTCTCTTCAGTAAGGTTTGCCATTTCATGATGGAAAGATATACGAGCCAACAACGAGTCGAAATTATTAAAATTTACTACCGAAATTCGGAGTCAGTGGCCTCAACGTTAAGAGCGCTACGTCCAATTTATGGTCGTCATAATGAATGGCTTCGTCAATAAACAAAATATGCATTATTGGTCAGACTGCAATCCACACGTAGTCCATGAGTCATCATTGCATCCCGAAAAAATTACGGTTTGGTGCGGTTTGTGGGCCGGCGGCGTCATTGGGCCGTACTTCTTCCGTGATGATCAAGACCGGCACGTTACTGTGAATGGGAATCGCTACCGTTCAATGATAACCGAATATTTTTGGCCCCAATTGGATGATATGGACTTGGAGGACATGTGGTTCCAACAGGTCGGCGCCACAAGCCACACAGCGAATGTCACAATCAATTTATTGCAAACCAAGTTTGGAGAACGTGTTATCTCGCGAAATGGTCCAGTCCATTGGCCGCCTCGGTCGTGCGATTTGACGCCGTTGGAATATTTCCTGTGGGGCTACGTCAAATCTATGGTCTATGCCAACAAGCCAGCGACGATAGATGAACTTCGTACGAATATCGGCCGATTTATGCTTGAAAACCGTCGAAAATTGGGTTCAGCGTCTGGACTTCTGCAAGCGTGCCCGTGGTGGCCATGTAAAAGAGATCGATTTCCATACATAATGGCATCGAACGTACTTTCACAGGAATAAAGAATTTCATTGATATCCAAAACCGTTTTTGTTTTATTTAAAAAAACTTTTGTAGCGCTCTTATTGAATAACCCTTTAGATGCAAATACCTTTACGTCTGTTGTAGTTTCTTTACGCAGTCCGTTCATTTTTGCCGTCCCATATTATTACAGTAGGCAAAGGAGTCTTCGAAAATAATCAAAGCTACTTTAAACGATATAAAAGCAGGGTTGGCAGGCAATACCGCTAAATACCGTTATCGATTCAAAACCCTTTCAACTGACTACCGTTACCCCTAAAATACCGTTACCGAAATAAACTTAATACCGTTATCCTTAAAATACCGTTACCGAAATAACTGAAATACCGTTATCCTTAAAATACCGATACCGAAATAAATGAAATATCGAGAACCTTAAAATACCGCTACCGAAATACATGAAATATCGTTATCTCTAAAATACCGTTACCTTTATTTTTAATTCTCTGCTTTTGGTGATTGTACGTGTTTATTGAGTATTTCACATAAATTAAGTCGATTAATTCGTTTTGTTTATACTTTAGTTTTTGGAAAAAAATACGGTATGTACCGAAATAACTGACTACCGTTACCCTTAAAATACCGTTACCGATATAACTGAAATACCATTAACCTTAAAATACCGTTACCGAAATATTCCAAATTACGTTATCTTTAAAATACCGTTACCGAAATAACTCAAATACCGTTATCCTTAAAATACCGATACCTAAATAAATGAAATGGCGTTACCCTTAAAATGCCGATACCGAAATAATCTAAAACAGCATTACCCTAACGATAACCGCATTCGTTTCGGTTACCATCCATTTATAAAAGATCAAATTGATAACCAGAAGAAGTCTTCTATTATTGAAACGAAGACTGAAAAAACTGTTGTTTTTAAATATAATTTTTTTTCTTACACTCAAAATAATACGTCTGTTGGTTGAACAGAAAAATTAGTTGCTTTAACAAAATTTATTCCTGTTTTTTGGCTTAAAATAAAATTTGTTGATGCTAACACTTTTTTTTGAGATATGGGCTATTTTATTAAATTGAAAATTTTTATTAAAAATTTCGGAGGGTCCAAGGCCCCGCCAAGGTCCATTTTTAGATAGAGATAGCCCCTTCCGCTGGGGTATAACACGGTTAGGGATAAACGAAATTTTCATCAATTTTTCTCTATCTCTCTTAGTTTTCCACATATGGGCCATTTCAAAAAATCGGGAGGGAAAGAAATAGCGGCATATTTAAAACTTCGGATACATTGGTGGCATATTATTTTATGTGTAGTATATTTTAAAGATATCGGGAGTCTCATATATGTCTACAGCTGTGTTTTCGATTTAACTATATCCGTTAACTCATAAAAAACTCTAAGTGTATAAAAACGCGTTTAAGACGAAAACTAACACATTACTTTTCGTATGCACGTTAACTTTCAACACGGATAATTATCAACGTTGAAAACTCAACGTTTATACATTTTCACATCTAGCGTAACTTATTCGCGTTACTTCGTAAAAACTTTTTCTGGCGTATATTCGATTAATTACACAGTACAATAAAATAAGAAAAATTAGATGCATCGGAATTGCGACACATCATTTCTAATAGACATTGGGACGTAGATCACGACTGTTTAAAAAATCTGAGCTTAACCAAACGATCACATTGTACTCGTACAGAAGGGGCAAAAATGCCGTTTTGTGCAACAAGTGGGGTTTTTTATTAAAAAACTGGTATTTTGCCAAATGGCTACACCATGCATTTAAGGATTAAATTACAACCGCTAGGTTTAGCTTAAATTCGAAATAAATTAATGGCGTTAGCAATTTGGTTATAAATCGGTTCGATCCTCATCGAAGGCAGCATCAATTTATGAAAAATAAATTCGCAGCATCCTTCTTCTGTGTTCCCATAGCTTAACCTGACCGAAGTAAAATAATATAAAAGGGCTATGAACTAAAAAGCTTCAACAAATTTCACCAACTCTTTATCAGATGGCGGGCAACAACTGTTCTAAGATTCAACATCATGGGCAAGTACAGTGTTGCCATATTCATCTTTCACTACCTTTCACTTCTTCTCTATCTCCTTTCCAAACAAACCAACACGTTAATTAATAGGAAGAATTTCCTGAATGTTGCTTCTCTTTAAAAAAAAAAATATATATGTATATAAAGCTGTTCCACGAAAGACATTACTTTCCAAATGCTATACAGGCAACGGATATCGTAGAGCGAGTACAAAACTAATATATCCTAAAATAAAAAAATTTAAATAAAATATAGTAAATTTTGTTAAGTCTTTCAGCAAATCATGTTGCTCAATGGAAATGTGTTTTTCGTATTTGCTAATTTTTTGTGCATCCTCCTTTAATGTTCCCATTTTAGTGCCTATCAAAAGTATGTGATTCAATTTTTTTAATTCTTTAAACATGAAGCTTTTTTTTTATTACAATAAATTGCGGGTTTTTACTTGCTTTTATTTTTATTTTTTATAAATATGGCGTAACATGCCTAAATGAAAGAAAAAATAGTGTTGCCAAAAATAAAGATAATAAGCGCATTTTTTATTCACCTGAATTAAGATTCTTTCATACAAAAAGTGGATTTATTAGATTCAAAAAAAAATAAAAGTTGGATTTATTTATCTGGGTTTACACATAACAATAAAAACACAAATATATGAAACATTCTGTTAATTTAATGTCAGAAAAAAATACGAATGAGAGTTAAAAGAGAAACAAAAAAATTTAAAAACTAACAAACAAAAGTTTTTCTTTAAATTTTTTGTGTTAAATGCGTTTAGAAGAAAAACAACACTTCACCAAATACTTATTTTTCATCTAGGATATGGGGAAATAGCTGAAATAGAAATGACAATTTTTCACCCTACTGTAAATAATTTAATTAAATCCAATTGGTGAATATTAAATATTGCAGTGGAATATTTAATTATGTAGAAATAAAAATTCAAGTGATGAAACTCAAAAGAAAGGCTATTTCCTGCTGTTTTATGTAAAATATAATAGTTACAATGAAAGCATGCATCATTGTATTTATTATTAAAAATTAGGGTGAAAGAAGGTCAGATAGAAAAATTCGGTTAAAATAGGTGGAAACTAACACCATTTTTTGAGCACTTTGAGAACTAATTTTTGGATTTATTAATTCCAATTGATTAAAAAAAGCGGTAAATATTACGACCGTACGTATAGTTTACAATACCATTTGTAATTAATCAAAACAAAGTCACACAAACTTATTTTTTTTATATTATTTTTTAGAAAAAAACCCAACGTAATTCTATTTTATTAAAGGAATTAAATATGCTAAAATCCCAAACGTATTTTACAAATTGTGAAAAATAATCTGTTGGAGGCATGTCCTTATTGTTAGGATATTTTAGGGTTAACGGTATTTTAAGTTATATCGTTAGGGTGGTTTAAGGTTATCGCTATTTTAGTTTATTTCGTTAGGGTATTTTAAGGTTAACGGTATTTTAAGTTATTTCGTTAGTGGTATTTAAGGGTTAAAAATAGTTCATTGAAAGGGTTTTGAATGGTTAGCGGTATTTTAAGGTTAGTGTTTGCCAACCATGGTGCTTACCAATTGGAGAGTTGTCAGAAGAGGCCCAAGAATGCAAACAAAAATATTAAAATAGATTTGGTAAACGAATACTTGCAAGATTTCACAGATTAGAAGATTTGGTTCGATTCCTTTTTTATAATAAGTAAAAAAAACAATCTATTTTCAAATTTAAGTTTTCAAATAAATTTTTTTATATTTTTAAATATTTTAAATGTATTTATATATGTTTTTATTTTAATATTTGTAATAATCGAGAATTTATTGTGGAAAACGATTTTAAATGTATCAATCACAGGTCTACTTTATTACCGACCTTTCTTAATAATTACAATTAATATTGAAGACCAAAAATTTATAAAAATTAGTACATACAAAGCAAAAACAAAAACATTCAGAGATCTATCATTATTCTGCTTCTGTGACAGAGAAAACAAACCTGATTTTTATGATCTTTCACATTTTATATATTTATTCAAAATATATATTCACCCTTATTCTAGTTGTCGACGTCGACACAAATCGACGTCGTATTTTGTCGTCTTTTTAAAATTGGTATTCCACTTGTCGTTATCGATATGTATCGATGACTTTTGGCTAATATTTGGTATTCTCTGAGAAAATTTAACGAAGATATTGTATTGAGACGACTCTGATTTTGTCGTCGCCATTTTTGGTAACGACATTTGAAAGTAAAGTGATTGTTTTTGTCTAATTTTCGATAAACAGTCGTCGTCGTTACAAAATTTTTACGGAATACCACATTGGTGTCGATGTCGAAAGAAAGTGATATTGACTTAAAAACGACAACGACGTCGACGTCGACAACTAGAATAAGGGTGATTATATAAATGTACAAAAAATAAATAACAAAGATGAATGTGATTGATTTGCAATTAAATATGTAAAGCTTGTAAAAAGTAATATTAATAAGAAAATATAATGTTATTGCTAAGTAATACATAATGTGGTAATAACATGGGTATTCACATATAACAATTAGATATGGTTTTCCGCATTGCAATTAAATTTGGATATGTTATTAAAGAGAAAAATTAAGGAAAACGTATAGTTTTGAGGGCCCAATCCGATATTTAGGAGCTAGTGACTGGAGCTTGCGAATTAATTTATTTTCGTGAACAAGTCGCAGAATATTCGTTTTGTAATTCCTGGTGTCTATGTTTCTTGGTGGAACTTTTACGTGATCATGTTGGAGACAACTTTGTTATCGCTGACGATGTAGTCGACTTTATTTCTAACTGCCAAGACTTCCTTATTTAATGTGATGTAACATTTTCTACTTTTTTAAGCAATTCTGTACTGAAAAGTAGCTATACAAATAACAGTTGTGGCAAGTAAATCCTTTTTCCTTTTTATAACTTTTCTCCTTTTGTTTACTTTTTTCCAAACCAACGATGGTAGGATTTTCAACATAATATTTCATGCGCACAAAATGGTTTTATTAAGTGTAAAGCATATGCAGTTTTTGGTAAACAAACCAAGAATAAAAAATGTATAAAGCAATACAAAAAATAGAAATTGTTATGCTTAAGTAAGCTGTAACAGAATAAAAAAAAAAAAACAGAAAAACTGTAAAAAACCTCTTACCAAAAACGCTTTAACGATAACGACAATACCGTGTGCTTGCACGCACATTAAACTGGGTTTATTAAAAATTCACGAAAAAATTACAAGACATAAGCAAAGAAAAATTATACAAAAATTATAAGACTTTAAAAAACGAACATACGGAAATTTTCAGCAAGAAAAATTAGCACAAAAATATATATTAACCGAAAAATTGTTTCAAGTATACAATATTTTTTTTTTTGGAATAACAGGTCCGTTGAAACAGAGAAGCTGTAATAGGCAAACTTGACCGAAAATATATTTTTGTGCAATAACTGTGCAAAATAAGAAAAAATCAATCGCAAAATATATTCAAATAATAAAATTTGAGAATTCCTTTTTTTTTGTTTGGTTTTCTGTTTGTTATTATTTCAATTTAAATAAAAAAAGAAAATTGTCACTTTTTTGAACAAAGTGTCATCTAGTGATATTGATGTCGTTATAACTTTTGTTTTTGGTGATGCCATACCCCTGGTTCTATGGGTGAAAAAATTTAAAATTTTCCTGTAAGAAATGAAATCTTTTTCGACAATATAAAATTTTTAGAAGTTGTAAATATTAGTGAAAAAATTGTCCTACAAACAATGTCGCTGCAAGTAATTAAAGTTTTAGGCTTGCAGAACAAAACAAAATTAAGCCGAAGCCGACATGTAAAAATGTAAATTTACATGTCGGGTGGGACATAAGAGAAAAAGTCTTGGGACATAAGAGAAAAGACGGCCTATTTTTTTTAAAAAACTATTTTTATAGCCCTGAGGTTTTGGTAACAATTTTTTTGTAAAACATCTATTAATACGAACTCGCTTTCATATAATTTTTAATTTTTTTAATTTGAACTTTCAGTAATTGTTTGGTATATTGACAAATAAACCGAACGCACAGATATTACAGAGACTATTAATTATAGAAATAGGAAATCAAAACTTACACTACTCACCGATAGAGGGCGCTGAAATTTAGTATTACCTGTGCAACTATTTAGTATCAGCTGAGCCTATATTTAAAAACTCAAAAACTGCTGAAAACTGTTAAAAATAAGGAAAAAACAAACGCAGAATATATTCAAATAATAAAATTGGAAATTTTTGTTTGTATTTTTTCCTTTGTGTTTTGTTATTATTTAAATTTAAATAAAAAAAGAAAGTTGTCATTTTTTTACAAAGTGCCATCTAGTGATAACGATTTTTTTATAACTTATTTTTTTGGTGATGCCATACCCCTGAGATATTAGGCTTTTTTAATCATTGGATTTATGTTTGGAATTATTTTATTTTGTTGAAAATGCATATTTTGTTTTTTAATTTTCAAAATTTTATATTTTTATCCAAATAAAACACTGATTCGCTGATATAATATGAAAGAAAAAATTTAAATTGTGAGAATATGCAATATCTGGAATTAAATTAAGGTAAATCCAAAACGTATTTATTTACTTTATAAATCCATTCCGTCAATTCCATTAGCATTGGGCACAAGTATGAAGGAACATTGGACAATATATTGAAGAAAATCAAATATAATGAAAATATTTGGAAGATGGTTTTGACCCCTTGTTTGCAAGGTGTTATTTCGAAAGGTGGTTTTCCGAAATCCTTTTTTTTACTCTTGACCAACACTCAGGGCATGCCCCCTACTAGAAGACACGAGTATTTTATTTTTCGAAGTAGATTCCGTATTGACGTTGAAAAAATTTAAAGAGTTAACACTTAACATGGCCAACGTCAAAATTTTTATGGGATTTCGTAACACGTATAGGAACAAAACGAGCCTATTGTTATTTTTTCTTTCATATCTAAAAGCTTGAATAGCGCTCCTAGCCGAGACTTATAAAGGGATTTCAAAGTCGCTTTCTTTTTAAGAAATTCTCACGTTTGAAACTGTGGGCCAAGTTTGCTTATATTTAGTACAATTGCAAAACGCTATTTCGTAAACCCAAAAGTAAGCTTCAAAATATTTTTGTGCAAACTTTTTTAAATATAAGTTGTTTGCTAGACTGAAGTTTAATGGGTGTTAAGGTAGTTGTAGGAAAGCAACAAGAACAATATTTGTATGTAAACTTTATAATGCATAAAGTATTTACGAAAATAATAAAGATGACAGGCGATGGCTACACACATGTACAACGAAGAAAAATGTACAACCAAAAACCATAGAATCAGTAGCAGTAGTAGTATGATATTGCAGTGGTTTTATCATCAAATAAGTGAGAGATTTTGAAGTGAATTATTTGTGTGGTTAGACATGTAGAATTTGATAAATTGAAGCTTATGTGCTACACAAAGCGATAATACATACTTTGTATATTTTATGCTAGAACGATATTAATGTCTTCGAGTTGTTTTCTTTTTTTGTTACTTTTAGAATAAGCTACAAATTGTCCAATATTTTTATAATTTAAATTGAATTAAAAGGGAAAACAAATAAAGATTTTTGCACCACCAGTCAGAAAGTTCATTTAATGAAAACACACTGTGTACTTTGTTGAAAAAAAATTTATATATGGGGGATTTCATGTCAAGTACCCAACCTTTGAAATCGATGTCTTCCGATTTGGATGAAATTTGCACCAAGATTATACCTATTGGATAGTAGTTTAGCAACAAATTTTCAACAAGATCGTTAAAAAAATTTCTGAGTTAGAAGAGGTAAAAACTTCACATTTTGGCCAAACAGGTGTTCTTTCACATTCATGTAACTTATTACCTATTGGTGTAAGCAAAATTTGTCCCAAACAAATTATATAGCCATTTCTGCAATCTTTCGAAATTTTTTTTTTTTTTTTAATTATAAATTTTTTTTTCAATATTTTTTTGTTAAATTAAAACTTTTTTTTATTTTTTTTTTTAACCCTGGAACACCAATCTTATTTTTTATACGTTAGCACTAATCATTAGGCCCTATGTTCCGTATAGGAACTACGGGAACTTATATATATATATATTAGTCGAATCGACTAACATACAGTTGTGGACACGTCTTTAAGTAAATTCAAGTTTTTTTTCTAATTTTATTGTTGTTGCCTTTATTTTTAAAGATCAAAATAGTGGCTAAATTCGCCACGAAAGGCAAGGAGACGGTTCAGAAAATTGTACAGAATTTTAACGAAATGTTTTTTTTTTAATTTTGCAACTTGTTTTAAGTAGGCGTGGCTTTTAATGAAAAATTAGCGATATCAACCTTTTATCAAATTACATATTAAAATTCAGGCAGGTTCTGTTCAAATTGTATATTTTTGGAAATCCTATAAAATTTCCTTAAGTCTTGCATAGATTTTTTTACGTTATATTAAAAAGAGTTTCATGTTAAAATTTCAGTGTTTTTAACTTTCTTTTAAAATCGCTAAAACAAAGAAAAATTTGGTCTTGTTTAAAGTGATGCAATACCGTCGGAAAGGTTAATTTGTCTAGTTTCTTAGCAAAAGTTTTATTTTTAAGATATTAGAAACACTTACACACAAATAGAAAAAAATTCAAAATAGTGCATATACTAAACACTGAAAACCCCTCGTCTTGAATGAGAAATTATTTTTTTTTATACATATCCTAAGCGACCAAAACTACCTCAAAGGAAAATACATAAGCTTTCTTTTTAGACAAAAAAAGTACCCATCTAAAAAAAATAAAAAAAGGTTTACTGGGTGTTTTCATAAAAAGAATCAAACGAATTCGTTAACAAATTCGAGTGAAAAACACTAATTCAAAAACGTTTTTCCTTCAAAATTTTTGCACAAATTTGTTAGGACTTCTATGTAGAACAAATGAGGCTAAAAAATTTGTAAGATAAATCTTTTTAAGTTTGTGTTTTTCAAACAAACATTTTAACGAATTTCTCCGATTTTTTTTAGGCAGTTAATTTAAAAAGAAAAATATTGAAAAACTTTTTTCCAATTAAAAAAAAAAATTTTCGAAAGATTGCAGAAATGGCTGTATAATTTGTTTAGGACAAAGCACTTTAACAGGTGGTAAAAGTACTGGCAAAAAGTGCTTTTCCATTCCCAAAATGATAACATCATTAGACAAAAGGACCGGGTGTTCAAAACGCGCTGGAGAACCAAAATTTTTAACGTTGGCAAAACCAATAAATAGGTAGTCTGGAAATATATATTCCAAAATAAAATTTATAAAAAGTTCATATTTATTTTTTTGGTCCTGCCGTGATTTGAACCCAGGCCGATTGCTCTAGCCACTGAGCTAACGAGACATATAATATTTGATATCTAAACACATAAATGAGTGATAATCGTTGGACAACTACTGGCTGTGCGAAAAACCTAGCACTGCAAAACAGTTTTTTGGAACTAATATGCCAGCGTTGGGAGAGAAAAAAATAAGTTGGTCTTAAAGGAGCTTTTCCACAAACAAAAAAATTGATTTTATAGAACAAAAAAATGTTAAACTAAAAAAATCCAAAAAGAATTTTTTGCTTGCAACCGGATTTGAACTCGGAACCTTCTGACTACAAACCTTTTTTAACGAAGC